>JAPTHN010000023.1:751015-1129555 GCA_026936325.1 Platynereis dumerilii | reverse complement strand
CTATTTTAAATCTAAGATACTTGTCAAAGCAACATGTGCTCACTGGCACATATCACTTCTTGCCTTAATTAAATGTTCTCAAACTTCTATTGTTTAATCTGTTTAGTCACTGAGGGAAAATCAATTATTTATCCCATGTCTGCTACATTAAAGTTACTTTTTGATAAAACATTGATCTCTGGTCAACACATTCACAGGCAGGGAAATACATCGCAAGACGGAAATGCATCAAATTTGATTACCAAATTCTATATTCTTTATGGGTAGGCTAGAATTAAGCTGAGTCTATGAAAAGATCAGATTATGTCCGACCATCATTTTTAACCTGATACAATACTTTTTCTGATGCTCGAAAATTCTTGCTTTGACAACAAAGTGAAGGAAAAGATGTTCATTGCAGTTGGACGTCATCTATGGGAGTTTTTGCACCTATTAGGGCTGACCATTTAATTTCCAGGGAGGCTTTGAGTTTTCCTCAACGGGAAATTATTTATTTCACTTAACAGCAGAAGTAATTATTTAATTAGAGTGCGCAAATTCGCCGAATAATCATTCCTAAATCAAGTACTACTCCTGGAGTTGTTCTCCATGGTGTCCCAACTCACCCACACAGTCAATGAGCTGAAGGAAGACATTCGGAAGACTCAAACGTCCCTGGATGCAGCCAATGCAGAGACCAAGAAGACACAGCAATGCCTTGATGTCACTAATGCTGAGGTGATAATTACAAAGAAAAATGTGTGACAAACTTATTTCTGAAAATCGCTCTCTAAAAGAAGATCTCCCAAAAGATAGAACAGTTGTGTACAGAACAACGTACAGATGAAACACTCCTGAAAACGATCGATCACAGAACAAAAGAAATGAGGGAGAAGATGATTCCACCATCAACAGACTCAGGTGAGGAAAGTGATGAGGAAGAAGATGAGGAGCCCGTGGTAGCCCAAGGAAGCCTTCTCATAGGAGACAGCATAATTCGTGATGTTAAAGCTGTCTCACAAAGCCTGACTGCAGAAAGTCATGGTGGAGCAAAGTTCAGTGACCTTCGAAGGTGCCTGAAACAGATAGATCCAAAGAAAAAACTGTACAAAAACATTTACATCGTGTGTGGAACAAATGATGCGTCTACAAAAAAAACCTGTAGAAAAAATCGCTAAAGAATGCGAAAAACTTCTCATTGAAGCCAAAGCAAGAGCCGAAACAGTGTATCTGTCCAGCATCACGCCACGATTGGATGATCAGTCATATGAAGCCAAAATAGACACACTGAACCAGATCCTCCTTACCCTGACAAATTCCCAGGAAGTTAAATTCATTAATAATGATAAAAACTTTAAGTACCGAGACAACACCACCGATGACAGCTTGCTGTCCACAGACAAACTGCACCTGTCTTCACAAGGAGTAACAAAGCACCTACAGAACCTGATGCTCAGTGACGAAGCAAAAGACCATCCATCAAGGAGGTGGCATGGCAAGCAGGCTCCAGCTACAGCAAGTGAGGAACGCAATAACTGGAATGAGGTACTCCAAATGAGGCCCCCTGTACCAATGTCAGATCGAATTGTCAGGCAGACAACTCCAAATGACAGGCTCCTTAACATGAGCAAGGGACATGAACTGAGATTCAAAGGGGAGCTCTCCCCCTTGAGTAATTTCTACGATGCTCCACTGACAGTTTAGGGCATACAGTTTCGAACATCAGAACATAGCTTCCAGTACAGAAAGGCAGTTGCAATGAGCAATCCACGTGCAGGAAATGAAATCCTCAAAGCAGTATCACCAAGAGAGGCCAAGAAGATCGGAGATAAAGTGAGTGAAATGATGGATGGCTTACACAGACAAGGCATTATGTACCAGATCCTCAGCGAAAAAGCAACACAATGCAAGGCATTTCATGATTACCTCCAAACTCCGGTACAAAGACCCTGATAGAAGACACAGGAGATTCGTTTTTGGGCCGTGTATGCATGGAGATGGCCTTAATGTGCTTGGTCAACTTCTTATGAGCCTTCGAAAAAATCTCCGTAGTAGCAAGATAGACTACACTTCATCAAAAACGTCATGACGTCATGACAAGTAGATCAAATCAGAACCAAATCCGATGCTTCAATTGTGGAGAATTGTCCCATACCGTGAATAAATGCAGACACAGTCGCCCGCTCCAGTGCTTTTGGTGCTATGGGGAGGGTCACAAGCGCAAGATGTGTCCACAAAACGGTGGTCAGGCTAACAACAGCTCACATCGCTTCAGAACCTACTGATGTGTCGGCAAAGAAGAGCTGGCCGAACGGACTCTGTCCAGTGAAAACGATGACATTTCAGAGACTACATTCATGTATCCATGCAATGAACTTGTCAATGAACTTCAAAGTGACATATCTGTTGCTTCTACCACAAACTCTAATTTAATCAATTTTTATTGTGATTCCTCGGAATATGATTTTAACAATGTTTTTAAAATTTACAGTAATTATGATGATGTCATTTCTGCCATCAACGACTTTGAACTGTGATACTTTTGAATAATTTGAGTCATGAAACAACAATGAATGTAAATAAGTACTATCCAAAGGGACAGGATCATGAGAATCCTGAGCTAGAGATATCAGAATGTATAAATAATAATGAAAATGAATATCACGAGTATGTAAATAACATTTATAGAGATGTTGTAAAACATGCAAGTAAAAACAGTTTAAATGATAAAACTGTAAAACATGTAAAATCTTGTAAAACTCCATCTCTTTTAAATACTGAGATTGTATACTGTGTAAACCAATATTTTCAGACTGAAAATGATGCATGCAATTTGAATCATGAATGTGCAGATAATGTATATGGTGAAACACATGTAGATAGAAAAGAAATTGAAAGGAATGACAAAGTTTTTGACGACACAACTTCAAAAAGCTCTGATTGTATAAGCTCAACCTTTGAATGTTTTGAAGAACGTATTGATGTTTATAGTCAAAGTAACAGTAGAAATTGTGAAAATGGACATTCAGCAGATTGTGAAACTTTAAATCATGAAAATGGTGATGATCCACTGATTACTGAGTTGAAGAGTAAAAGGACTAGAAACGCAAAAAATTTATTCTTTGCCCATGTTAATGTTAACAGTATAAAAAGTAAATTTGAGTATTTTAAGCAAATTATGTCAGATGGTCTTGTTGACGTTCTTTGTGTCACCGAAACTAAGCTTGATAGTTCATATTCCCAATTATTGTATAACTGTGACAATTACAAATGTTATAGAAAGGACAGAACTGCTCAGTCAGGCGGTATGATGATTTATGTTAGGTCTGACATACCACATAACAGAATTGCTCAGCATGAAATAGCAGACAACTCATGCCACATTGAAAATATTCTAATTGAGTTTAATCTCAAAAGATGTAAATTGGTCTTAATATGTGTTTATAAAAACCCAAATGTACCAAAAGATATATTTATAAGACATGTCAAACAAATTTATGATGTCATGACTGACAGCAACAAAGAAAGTATCCTGCTTGGTGATATTAATGTAGATATGTCTGTAAATGACAACATTGTTGAGCAACAACTATGTGCTATGTACGATCTTAAAAACCTGATTACAAAACCTACATGTTTCAAAAGTGAAAAAGGTACACTGATAGATCCTGTTATTGTATCAAACAGTCGAAAACTCTGCTGTCCTTTTAATGTTGTATGCGGGTCAAGTGATTTCCACAATATGGTAGGGTGTATATTGAAACATAGTTTCCCATTAATCAAACCACATAGAATTCAGTATAGATCCTTAAAGAACTTTGACGAAATAAAATTTAAGAAAGATGTATATATTTGATGACATAGATGACCAATTGGATTTTCTCAAAAATGTATATGTCTGTACTAAATGAGCATGCTCCCCTTAAAACCAAAGTTGTTAGGAGTCAGAAAATACCCTACATGAATTCGGAACTAATGAAAGAAATGTATAAAAGAAGTTACTACCAAAAATCTACTACAAAAACCGAAGTCACAGTAACTGGGAGTTGTATAGGAAACAAAGAAATTATGTAACTTGCATGAGACGTAATGCTATCAAGCAATATTTCCTGAAAAGATGTCAAATATCCAACTCACCCAAAAATTTCTGGTCTACCATCAAACCATTTTTCACAGAAAAAGGTGTAGATTCCCCAAGGAAGCATTATTTTAAAAGAATCAGATGATGTTGTGAGTGACCCCGAAAGTGTATGCGAAATATTTAATGAATACTTTGTAAATATAGCAAACAATATAGGAATGGCAGATAAGATGCTCCCTGATTGTGAAACTCTGAGTAATTGTTTGGTCTTTCATAGCAATCATCCTAGTATCACAAATATAGGTAATCACCTCCAATTAGAAAACAGAGCAATCACTCAGTTTAGTTTAATCCAGTAACTGTAAAAGACATCTGTGCTCAACTCAAAGGTATTAATAGAAACAAACCAGCTGGTTTTGATTGCATGCCACCAAAAACTGTGCAAATTTGCCACAATGAGTTAGCTCACTCTATGACAACCTTAATAAACAACTCATTCAAGAATTGTCAATACCCTAAAGACATGAAAAGGAGTGAAGTCTCTCCAATATTTAAAAAGAAAGACTTTATGATAAAGGATAATTATAGACCAATTAATATCATAGGTATATTTCCAAAGATTTTTGAGGCAGTTATAGCTAAACAAATAGAGAATTTTATGAATCCTATGTTTAACAAGCACCTTGGTGCATACAGAAAGGGACATGGTTGCAGCCAAGTACTAACAGCAGCAATGGACAACTGGAAGAAAGCACTGGATGAAAACCATGTAGTAGGGATGATCCTAATGGATCTGTCTAAAGCATTTGATGCTATTCCCCATGATTTGTTGATAGCAAAGCTGCATGCTTATGGCTTCACAGTAGACGCATGTAATTTTATGTTGAGCTACCTAACAGATAGGACCCAACGATTGAAAATTAAGGATAAATGAAGCTCTTGGAAAACAGTAACCAGAGGAATTCCTCAAGGCTCATGCTTAGGCCCACTATTATTCAATATCTTCATTAATGACCTGTTTCTTAATATAAAAAAGGCAGAATTATTTAACTATGCAGATGATAATACACTCAGCACAAGCGGAAACTCCTTTGATATAGTCACTAATGTACTAATCCAAGATTCACAGAATGCAATAAAAATGGTTCACAGAAAATTTTATGCAAGCAAATCCAAATAAATTTCAATTAATGTTTCTTAAACCGAGTCACTCCCCTATCACCGCACCAGCCTTTTTGAAGCTAGATGATGCCAGCATAGACACCGATAATGAAGTTATATTGCTTGGTGTTAGGATCGATAACAAACTAAATTTAGATTCACATGTATCTAATCTATGTAAAAAAGCAGCACGACAATTAAAAGTTTTTATGAGATTTAAAGGTCTACTTGGTCCTAAAGAAAAAGAAATATTATTTAAAACATTCATATTGTCAAACTTTAATTTTAATCCTGTTGTATGGAATTTTTGCAGTAAAACGTCACGCAATAACATTGAAAGAATTCAAGAACGTGCATTAAGATTTCTGCTTATGGATTCGAGAAGCACTTATCCTGAATTATTAAAAAAGAGTGGATTCAAGACTCTACATTTGAATAGATTAAAGAAAATGGCTATTGAAGTTTTCAAATGTATCTATAAACTAAATCCTTCCTTCCTAAATGCAATGTTTCATGTAAAAGAGAATGTGCGGAATTTAAGAGATACATCTATTTTATTTGTTCCAAGATTTAAGACGATAAGATATGGCAAAAAAACATTTACTTATTATGGTGCTCATTTATGGAATTTGCTACCTAATGACATGAAACAATGTATTGACTTGGATGGTTTTAAAAAATTACTGCATACTTGGGAGGGGCCAGCGTGCTCATGTAATATATGTAATTTGTGATATCTAAGTACTATTATTTTATAGTATTATTTTATTGATTGTTATTGTTATTGTTTTAATTGTTTTATTTGTTTTGTCACATAATAGCCACTGAGCTAATGTTTTTATTGTTAACTCTGTGACGTAAAATAAAGATTTTTATTATTATTATTTTTATTATTTTTTTTTTTTTAAAACAATTTCCTGCCCACTTTTAGTGTAAAAAAAAATTCTTTCTGGGCAAAACTAAAATATATACATGTTATTCTTGGTGGGGGCATTTTTTAACATAACACGATGCAGCTTGATTTAGAAATGAACATTTGAGGATGTCACATGCCGAAAATGAATTATTACTGTTGCCGACTTGCTGTTGCCTTGAAATAAATAATTTCCCATTGTGGAAAACTCCATGCCCTACCATATGATCATCTAATGGTCACCCCCTAAGTGTTAATATTGCAATTTTATAGGAACACAGTCTTTAGGTTGTGAAATTTTCTTATAGGGTCAACAATTTTGAAAACTACATAGATTATCTCAAGTCAAAGAGAAATATCATACAATATATATATGATTATGACCCTGATTTTCTCACAAATTATATTTTTTCCACTTCAAACCAGATAAAAAAAAATTTAGCAATCTGTGCCATATTAAAGATCACCGAAAATGGTGAACTGATTTCGTCATTTCCATGGAATTGACCTGAAGCAACAAATCAGAATCATTTTTTTGTTTGTTTGTAATTACAAAGAAATATGATTGGTTTGGCAACTGTCCTTCACCAAAATTATTAGGTCACTATTCAATTTAATTATGCATACATATGAGCATTTTTAAATGCCCATACAAGATGTGAAAATACCAAAAAATGTGGGATATTCACCACGAGTTCATTTACCAAGCAGACCAGACCAGACCATCGAACTGACCTACACTCTGAGTGGGCTTTATTGTAAAACTTCCCACAACGTGCTTGTTAGACGGCTAAACGTAACAGTCATGTCTGTTGTGCCCACCATAAATGGAGTTAATGGGATGAGATGCAGAAATTTTACGATGAGACTGAAAACATCGGAATACATGTGACGCTGTCAATGCTTCAGCAGAAATTTGAAAAAATAAGTAAAACATTTTTCCAGGATGCTTTCGGCACTACTCGGTTGATAATAATCATCCCATTGAAATTTTTTAAAGTCTTCCAGGCAGGTCAAACTTATCTGGACATTACTTGATAATCAGATTTAGTCCACAGAGCTGTATTTCCGCCGTCTGGCGCATTTATGTATGTTCAGTCAGCTCGAAAATGCGTCAACAATGAACTGTTGATTTCTGGGCGTTGCTCATCAAGCTGACATGGGATAATGACAATGACAATGAAGAACACTTTATCTAGGAGACCCTAAATAGGTTATGTCATGCCTTGGACCTGCATTTCCCTGACGGGCCTTGGAAAATACTGGGTTTCTGGTGAAAAGATCGTTGAAATATGGGCCAAACCATGAAATAAGCTGCAACTATTCTGTACCTCTTATTAGGGCAGTTTGATCATCAAAATCTTTCAAGATTTATATAAACAATAAATAAAACTTAGTTGGATAACCATAATCTATAAAATCATGTTTTTGACACCATAACAGGGGGAAAATTTCACTTATGACCTTTTACAATTTTGGCACTTATGACCTTTTTGCTTCATTTTGCTGTTTTAATGCAGAATTTCATTAGCGGTAAAAACTCATAACTCAAGAAAGCAAGCTACAGTGTTGCGCGGCATATCATTTTGAAGCTAATTCACACAGGAACTCATCTAGATCTAAATCATATGCAATCTCAATGAATAAATTGCCTTAAACTGCAAGTAAAAATTCACTTATGACTTTTTAATGTTTAAGTACAATAAGTTTGGCCTTGTGTTAAAAGGTCATAAGTGATTATTTGCCATAGCTGCATGGATATTGATAAATTTATGATGTATTCACATCCATATTTCTATTTTGTGATTAAGCAAAAGATTCATGCCTTGAGATTGCAGTTTTGCACTTTGGCTACTTCAGGAGAACCCATAAATGGTTTTTTGCGTTTATCTCAAAACTATGATTTTGCACTTATGACTTTATTATTGCCGGCGGGCGATATAAACCCAGTGATGTGTATCACTGCTATGCCAAAAGATAGAGCAGGTAGGACGTGAGTCAGAAGCAGTGCAGTAGATGTGTCATAATTCTGATAAAAGCTTGTCCAAAAGAATTTGGGGGACCGGTAGAGATTTTGTTTGTGTGCTTTTGGTATATTTTGCTGGTTGAAAAAAGTCTCAGTTTTCTTGGGGGGGAGGGAGGGCTGGGGGCTGTGCGGTTGAAAGTGTGTTTGGGGGGGGGGACTTTTTGCGGGTTCATGGGTGCGTCTTTGAGGGGGACTGGCTGTGGAAATTGTGCGTTTTTAATTTTGAGGGAGGTCGGGATTGAAAATCAAATATTATTTGCAAGGTCGGACATATTGTGATTAAATTAGGCATTTTTGTTGAAGATCTCAGATCTCAAATTGCTTCTTCAACCTGTCTTACAACAATTCCCATTTCTACATATGTCATTCCATTATTTCAAAAGCATGTATGATATGATCTTTTTTCTGCTACTAGTTTTGTAAACTGTCCAATTCATCTTGCTGATGTTTCTTTTGTGGGAAACTGGAAACAATAGATATAATCCAACATGTTTTACTGATTATAACAGTTCTGTAAAACTGTGAACTGTTTGGGATTTTGTTTGCTCCCATACCCTGATTGAGGAGCTTGTGAGGTCATTGCTGAAACTAATTACTCATGTGTCATTGCATAGTATGTATAGGCTATAAGTGAGTCACACTTTTATGAGTAATAACCAGCATTGGCATTTAGCATGCCAAGTATAGGGACTGACATCACTGGCAGCATGCAAGAGCATGGCTTGTAAGCACTTGACATTCGTCTACTGTAACTGATCATTAGCCAATTAGAGGAGACTTAGCAATGTAAAAAATCTGACGTAAATTCAAACACTTTATGACAAATTCAGAGAGGAAGATTGGCAAGTGCATGCACAATGTATGCACACAAATAAGACATGCCCAATATAACCAAAATATTCCTTTAAACTGTAAATGGCTTTGGAGCACATTGTCCAATCACCAATATTATCCGAACAAGAATCACATATGATGGTTACAGGCATTGGAGTCAGAGTCAGGAGTCGTGGAGTAGGAGGTTTTTTCGATGGAGTCAGAGTCGAACTTTGATTTAGTGTTGGAGTAGGGGTCGGAGTATTAGATTAAATTGGTGAATCCTGAGTATGAAATGTATCCAAATTTTACACAAAACCACCTAAACAAGTGTTTATGCACAAAATCCCATGAAAACTTAATATAAATAATTTTCTCCCCTGTAAACCATGTGATATTTGTGTGCAAAATGCCAAAAAGCAGTATACGGAAACTGATTGAGCCATAAGAATTGTCATAAACAGATATAAGCGCCTATAACGAGGACCAAATATTGATATCTGAGTAACCTCTGTGGAAGCCGAGCATCCAGAGAAATTGGGCATCCCTTGTGATTTTGGGTTACAGAAGGGTATCTGTTACTAATATGGATAAGCAGACAGGTCAGAGACCTCATTTGTGTGCTCACGAGGTAAATTGAGACCAGAAGTGGGACTTGGCAGTGTAACAAGGAGTATCCAGGGACCATTGAGTGTTAGATGAGTGTCAAAGCTTCATATCACATGTAAAGTTGTCCAGTAGTTGCCGACACATGAAGACAACTTACATGTATACACTATACAGTCAGACCAAAAATTATTCTGAAGCCTGCTGTTTTGTTATATTTTGAAGGGATTACAAAGTAAACAGTCAACATGCAATCAAAAACATCCTTGGCATTACATGTAACCTGCACGAAACAAATTTATTGCAAATTGGCAAGAAATCTGGTGAAAAAAGCTGTTTTTGTTTATACTCCATGAACCAAAAATTATTCATTCAGACACTCTCAGAAAGTTGTAGAAAGGGAATTATTTACTTTTATTTGTTAGTAATTATCACTAAATACCGTTCATAAACTACATAAGGACCATTATGACTGCATAGAATGGCAGTTGTGACTATCCAATGAGAAAATTAGGATAAAATTTAATATTTGGAGATAAACATTCTTCAGTTTATCCAGTTTTATTTCAGTTTTATTCGGATAGAACAGTTAATAATTATCTTATGATATTCTGAAATATTTCCAATTGATATCTGACAGATTTTAGCCATGCACAATTGCACATTAGTCAAGAAAATGTGATAAACTGAATCAGATGTTAACCTCACATATTATATTCATCCAAATTTTCTTAAATAATGATCACCTGTCATCCAATGTGGTCTCAATGATCTGTTGGGATAAATATTTGTAAACAGTTCACTTTCTACAACTTTGTGAAAGAGTCAGGATAATTTTTGGTTCCTGAAATTGACAAAAGTAGCTATTTTCATCTGATTGTGTCTCAATTTGCAATACATTTGTTTTTTGAAAGGTTACATTTAATACCAAGGATGATTGCAATTGCATGTTTCATTGCTTAATCCCTTCGATGGCGGACTAATGTCCTTGGAGGGATCTCCTTTACCTTCATCATCGTAACATATTAATTTGTACTAATTATGTAATATTGAATTGGCAAAATTAACTGTATCTGAGTCTGAGTCTGAGTCTTAAAAATCAAAATAAAACAAAAAGTGTCTTATTAATTGTTGGTCTGACTGTACTTATTGTTATTTAAGGTTGATGGAAATAGACTTTTTACATATTTCATTTGTAACTATTTCACAAACATGACCAATCGAGACCACTTTAAAACAACAGACCAGAAAATGATTCTTTCATTTTCAACACTATAGCTTCCATATAAGATAGGTCTATACTGAAGAATTATGCCCACCTGGTCAGATGAAGGTAATAAATAAACATTCCTTGTCTGCATATACTGTGATGAGAGTGTTTGACGGAGTTAAGCAAATTGAATGTACATTGTACAACTTGTTGATGATAAGTGATGATCTGTACTTTTTGCAAGATATCAACTGCTATGATAGCATACGTACATGTATATTCAAATGCAATGAAAGAAATTATTAGCGTTGGTGACAAAGACTATGGTATAGAGATTGATTGGAAGTCATGTGCTCAAACAGAAGTTTTCAACTCTGTCAATTTTCAATGAAAAGAAATGTATGTTTATAGGGGTATTGTAACCATTGGACAAATTAGAATAGAATAGAATTGAATAGACATTTATTTTTCAAATCCACATCAATCAATATACAGGACAACGTTTAGTGAAATGTTATGGAATGACATGCATGGAATTAAACTTGCAAAGGCATGATCTCCAGCCTGTTGCCTTGACACTGACAACCGACAATTCCCAGCTTTAACATGACTAAGATATTTTTCTATTCAACAACTATACTTTTTTTGTCTAGCTGTCCAGCGAAAATGGGACAAATGAATTTGATTATCTTCCTGACAAGGCGGCTCAAGTGCTCATCAGTTGCAATTTTTGAGTGACAGCTGCTTACTCAATAGGTACTTGTTCTGTCCTGAATTAGTCTCCTCAAGGTTCCAAAGGTCTGTTGTCATAGTATAGCCGCATGTGTATATTTGTTGCAAAAAGCATTGCTCTATCTTCAGTGACTCATAATCAACTCTCCGTTTTCTTCCTCAGAGACGTGAAAAGTATTAAAATATCATAATTCAATTTTAGGGAGGCTATTGTCTTGCTTTGAAATACTGTTTTTTGTTGGAACATTTGAAACTGCTTTGCTGTCAATCCTGTGTATCTTTTTATAGGCTTGGCATATATTATGGGTACATGAAGTTCACACACCTATGAATATGACAAGGGGAAAGCTTAACAGGCTTTGTTTCTTACCATGTTAAGATTATTCTCTTACAGATGATTTCATATTTGTAGACATTTGTGGAAGAAAATACATCACTTTCCTTCAATTTTCATTGGTTGAGAGAAGGAATGACACTACTCTCTCCTGAAAAGTGACATAGCGTTTTACATGGGTGACCATGGCATTCTAATCCATTGATCTGCTCAATGGAACTGACTCTGGCTGTTTCAAGTGAGAGTTTCTGTTAGTGTTTTCACACATTTTTAGTACACACATTCTCAAAGTCTAATACTATGATTATCTTTTACAGAAAACAAACAAACATTTTCTCATATCAGGGCTCTGCCAAGACAACATGACAATGTGCTACAAATTACTGGGACCCTGGTTTAATCCCTATAATGATTTTCTAATGAATGTTGGCACCATCACTGGATCAAAAGTGGATCATCCCCTCTATTCTAAGGGATAATTCAGAATTTATGACTGGGGGGGGTTGAGAGTTTTGATGGAACTTTCTGTGAAAAGTGATACCCCGCTTTGGTTTCACAAATTTTCTTTTGTTAAAATTTCACTTGACAATTAAGCATGTTGTGAAAAATAAGTACCCCCCTTGAAACAGTTGGGAAAAATTGGTACCCTGTTGGGAAATATTCCCATTACCCCAAGTCATAAGCATGTGCAAAAGGTGGTTCCCACTGAAGTAAAACTATAGAAACTACCATCCCCCCCCCCCTCACCCACTCATAAAATTTAATTCTGAATAGTCCTTTACTTTTATCACATACAATGCTTTTGGTCAAGGTATAATTTAGCTTTCATAGATTTGAAGCCTTTCAGATTTGCTTTGAGACTGATTTAATATCAACTGAAGCAATCAACTGTAACACAGGAGTGTGAAATACAACAGTTCATGAGGATTGTGGTTTGACATGTGTGAACAACTGCCACAATACCAAGTTGGCCTTTGCAGCAGTTTATTGGTTGAAATTATGACATAATTTTTCCAGCCAACATTACTTGCTTGAAGTAAACTGAAAAAAAGTGACACGCTGTGCACAGCTTGGCCGATCACCTGGCAGGATTTTCTGATGTCAGATCAAAAATTTTGCTAATTTTTTTGTTATTTGATTTATGTCTACAAATATGAAATCATCTGTAAAGTGATAAAAAATACAAGCAATGAATTTCCCAGAAAATTGAGTTGTTGACCACAAAAAACACTTGTTATGTATTCAGGGCAGAAAGTCCATAGCTTCCCTGGCTTAGTACTTCAACTAGTGTAAGGGACGAGTCAATCCGAAATAGTCCCTTGTCTCATTATTCAAGCTAATGCGCTTGCCACCAGAAAATACTGCCCCTCGTGCTCGTTAAAGTGCAACACAGATCATTTTCACCACAGACCTTTCTCAGATCTCACAACCCTCTGTTTTCTGATAAGCTCTGATACAACTCTCTGTTGCAGACGTACTTTAAAGTTGCTCATGTATGTGGACATTAATTCCATAACTTTAAAAAAAAGTGGTTCATTTTGGATTTTATGTTCTAGCAACGCCTTGTGTTATCATTCAGATATCAATTATCAAAATTTGCTTTGTCTTTATGGCTTTTCTTTCCCTATTTTGATGCATGTAACATGCAACTAGCACTGATGATTTACAAGTACAAACAGTTATCTTGTTATTCAATGATATGGTTATCAATTCATAACAAACAAAAATTCCCACGCATTAAAGAAAACATTTTTTGAAGGCTGAAATGCAATGAATGCAGTCTTGTAAATATCTATCTCACCACAAGTCATTTACTGATTAGATAATCTGAATTGTTCATGTATGTTGATGCGAAATCTCTTACAATCTTAATTTCATAATGAGAGCAAGTAGAAGCCACTCGACATTGGGACTTTGTAACATATATGATACAATGTATATGCACGGTTGTAAATTGGTATCATAAAAAAAACGATGGGTGTATTGTTTTTGAATTGAATGTTTCTCAGACACTGGTGAAGTTTAACCACAGCAAGACTTCAAGGCGTAATCTCTCTTATTATGCAGTGACACATATGACATTGAGGAAAAGTTCACAAAGAAAAAGCAGTATTAACTGCAGCCTTAAGAGGGTTGAAGACCTTGGTATTTGCAGTCGTCTGACCAAATCAGACTTCATCTCGCTCAAGTCTTCTTAGTCAGGGTCATGCCAAAGTCCACAGCTTACTGTAAGGAGAGTGTATCTGAGCCAATATTCTCCCTTTCATGCTCTTTTGGGTGGCAGTTCTCCCCAGGGCACCTACTTCTCACAGTTGATAGAAAAGGTTTGCGACAGCAGCACTTACACACCAAATATGGTTAGCCCTCCTTGTCTAGAAATAATGCTGAGGTCAGGATTAAACATTTCTGTCACACACAATGAACTAAGGAAGAATCAAGAATAACCCAAAGAAGAATACATCTGATCAACTTTACAGAATTGGAGAAGCAAAATATATATGCGTCCTTTAAACTGTAAGGAGCTCATTAACCCAGTGTGACACCAATGTTATTACAGATCTCATATAAGTGTGCCATGTCGCATGTGAATAAATGTAGACATGGCATTAGAATTGAGATACTGACATCACTATCAGCACCACTCCCTGTGAGCTTTTGAGACCACAGCTCAAGGATTGATTCCAACAGCCATGTGTACGACAACTGGATCCTCTGGAGGCAAAGTGAACCAAACCTGAAATTCAAAAACAGGTTTATCATAATTTATCATAATTTGTAATGCTCATGTTTCTGAAACTTTTTCAGTTACATATATTGCAATTATAACAACTTTAATGCACTGCATTGAACTAACCGAAAATCAGGGATTGTTCTTCTGAGTACTTGGATTGCACAAGATATCAGATACCATCTAAAAGTTAGCTTTTATAAAATTACTAATGGCACGAAAATTGACTTTGATATTCTAAATTCTTCTGATACTGCATGCATGTACTCTTGGAAAGCTAATTTGAATTTTTTTGTAAGTCAATGAACATCAAAAAAGAAACTCAAGAAACCCTTCTGGGACATAGTGGCATGGAAACAATAGTTTTCAAACCTGATTAAAAGTAGGCTTGTCTCAAGAGAGTGCTTTGCTATCTTTGTTGTTGGACCGGCATCATCAGAGAAAAATAGACAAATTACAGAAAAATGCTGACGACAGAGAATCGTGCTCCTAGTAAATTTAGTGAAAATACTTGTATTACATGTAGGGAAGGACTGGCAATTAAATCCACCTGCTTATGGATAACCAAGATGTCACTGTACGTTACATGATAAGTAATCTGCGAGCAATAATCATAATATTATACATTGTAATGCTTCTATGAATCATTCTGTGCATGATATTAGAGTAATGCAAATATGTCACTACAACTCATCATCTTCACAATGTTATGAATGTTGTACATTTCCCCAACAGGTTTGGAATAATGAACAAGAAAAGTACCCTTAAAAAAGGGTACTGCATTGATCTTACCATGAACCTGAGGGCATAAGGCGTGTAATAAAAAAAAAGTCTTAATATCTAAAAGCAGGCACTTCTACGAATAGTTGGCCATAGAAAAAAAAATCCAAGCCTCCTCCCTTTGTTTCATGAAAATCTGACACAACCATAAGGATGTGTGAAATAAAAGTAAACTTCAGTTAGGCCTATTTCTGCAACCTCAAAAAAGGAAACTTCATTTATTAAAAAAAATTGTAAATATCCCCCCTCCAAATATGATCCTGGATTTGCCACTGGTTTGTTGTTTTCGCTGCATGGGTTTTCGAAACTTTCCATCCCCACAACTTAATGCGCCCAAACGTAATTTGCGAGCTTAATATTGCAAATAGAGCAAAATTAATAAGTGCATTGAATGCGGGGGAGTTTATTTGATATATATATATATGCAGGTTTTTAAATTTGAAAATCAGACGTGTATTAAGGTTTTATGGCAAGTTTTGCATTGAAAATGATGTACACAATTTTTGATGACGTTTCACACGCAAAAATGTTTGCGAAATTCCTAATCTTGTTGAATCAATGTACCGTTAAGAATGCTTATATATAAGTTTTTTTATAGGTTGAGACTTCGATACAAAAATAAAGAGTCACAAGAACTGTCAACCACCAACAAGCAACTACTATAACATGCAAATATGATCTCCGAGTAACTGTTGTGGAAGCTCCAGTGTCTAGGTAGTTGGCCTTCCCCTGTGAATTTGATTCTCAAAAAAAGCATCTGTTACTGATATGGATAAGCAGACAGGTCAGAGACCTCATTTCTGTGATCACAAGGTAAATTGAGACAGGAAGTGGGACTTGGCAGTGTAATACAGAGCACCCAAGGGACCGTGGAGTGTTAGATGAGTGTCAAAGCTTCATATCATATATGGAAGGTCCAGCAGATTCAGATAACCTGCATGAACATGCATACCAATGCTTATGGCTAATGGAAACAGTGAACCCTAGTAACGCCTTTTGAGGTAACAACGTATATTCAAGCTTGAAACCCATGATAACAATTTAAAAAATCATGCCAAACTAGTCAGATGAAAGACCATTCCTTTTCCTCACAGTATAATCAGAGAATTTGTCAGTTTGAATCAAATCCTTGTTGATATTCAATCTTTGGTGAAGAGTGATTTCTATGATCGCAGAGTCAACTGCAACAAAGAAATCCCTTGCAATTATTTTTCAGAGATATATGGGATGTCTTTTAATCACTATAAGACTTAACAGTGCTATTTTCATAATATTCACAGACAGCAATGCGGAAGAGCCTTTTAAAAATAACCTTAAAAAAGGGGAGAATAGTCTAGTCCTCTTACATATACATAATCATAATTACCATATTTAGATTTGACAGCTCTATTTTGCATTCGTTGCATTTTGTTAATATTATTTTCAGATGAAAAAAATCCCAAATGGTAGTGGCGCAATCAATCTTATTAGTTTGAAACGCAAGGGTGGACTGGGCTATGCGGCCGAGTGACAGCGTACAATTTACAGTATTCGTTATATACAAAATAAGATATCAATCAATCTTAAACAGATGACTTGGCTGGTTTAAGTCAAATAAAAGCTGTCTACTAGATAGATTACGAAGGAGATGTTTTTAAATGATAAAAATTAATGAAATTGTATCTTTGTGATGCAAAACTAGATGATGTAGACTGTTGTGATTCTCTCTGATTGGATATTGATAAAAATTGTCTTGGCATACCAATTCAGATTAATAAAGTTAACAGCTATGTAAAAAAAAGTCTGGATGTTATCTAGGTAAATCAAATTTTTATCCCGCCATTCTTTTATTCAATCATATAAGTTACATTCAACCAAGTCCAGAATGGCACCACTCTGAGCCCTGTGGCAAATTGAGTCAAGTGGACCCTGAGTTCCAACTCTTGGCATTTTTTCTAATTACTGTACCACAATTTTAAATTTGGTAAATTATGATAAGGGTGGTGTGGCTGCCCCCCCCCCCCATATGAGAGGGCCCCTGTTCTTTTCAGTTAGTTTTGGTTGCATCACACAATCATTACCCTGATATGAAGTTTTGCTTTTTGGATGGCTACTGTCCCTTACTGTGCCAAATGCCATAGAATCTGACATTTGACACAGTCAGGGACCATCACTAGCCAGTTTTGAAGATTTCCTCTTATTCTCTAGGTCCATGTGACCGAGAAGAAAAAGACTGAGCCTTTAGAGGGTTGAAGACTTTGGCATTTGCAGTCGTCTGACCAGATCAGACTTCACCTCTATCAAGTCTTCTTAGCCGGGGTCATGCCACAGTCTACGGCTTTCTATTTGGACCTTGTATCTTAGCTAATATTCGCCTCTCATACTCTTTTGGGTGGCAGTTCTCAGAGGGCACCTACTTCTCACAGTTGATAGAAAAGGTTTGTGACAGCAGCACTTACACACCAAATATGGCCAGCCCTCCTTGTCTATAAATAATGCTGAGGTCAGCAGTAAGCTCTTCCATCACATACCAAGGTGGAGTCAAGAATAACCTGATGAAGAATAAATCTGATCAACTAACACATCGTAGGAGAGGTTAAATATTTATGCACCCTTAAATAAACTAAGGGGCTCATTAACCCAGTCAATGAAAACAAAATAAGATGCTCAGGAAACCCTTCTTCTGGGACAGAGTGGCATGGAAACAATTGTTTCCAAACCTGATTAAAAGCAGGAGAGTGCTTTGGTATCTTTGTAGTTAGACCGGCGACATTAGAAAAAAGAGACAAGTTACTGAAAAATGCTGAAAACAGATACTTGTATTATTGGTAAGTACTGGCAATCAAATCCAACTGCTTTGATAACTAAGATGTCACTATACTCATTTCTGCCCTAAAAAGGTGAAGTACAGTGACTGCATTTGCTGTACTTTACCTTTGCACTTCCCTACCATAAGGATGGGAACCAAAATTTGTAAAAACTCAAAAGTAACCCTTTAACATTAGTTAGCCCTCAACATTTTCATAATGAAGTTTGCAATTTTATGATTCCCTTCCCAGCTGTAGAGGCTACAATGGTAAAGTACAGAATGTCAGTTACTGTACTTTGCCTTTGCAGGGCAGTTAGTATGCATGCAATAATCATAATATGATACATTGTAATGCTTGTGTGAAGCTTCACACAACAAGAAACAAGGCTAGTTTTGGTATAAAAAAAAATTATATAAAAATTCTAGCATATTGATGGGAAATAGTATGATATTGTGTGAATGATGCTGTGAAACATTTTACAAGAAACCCTATACCCATAGCATCAGAAAAAAATCCCCTTCCAAAATCTGAGACACACAAATTTCACTCACCGTTTGTTCTCCAGTTCCTTATTGTATGAACGCTTAACACGGGTTATCCTAAACTAAAGTAGTTAAGTCCTTTTACTGATATTGTGTCAATGATGAACTTTAGTTCGATAAAAAGTTTGATTAGCTGAACTCATGTAACATGGCCATTGGCCAAACGTCAGAGTCATACGTAAGTCATGCCTTTGGCTGAGAGGTTTGAAGAACTATTAAGTATAACCATACATTTGATTCATAGGTTTATCAAAGGCATGGTCGAACATTTGGCCTTATGTAAGTTCCAAGGTTTCTCCAACGTGCCTTTGATATGTATGGACAACGTTTGAATGTAATGTTCAGGGCAAACGTCTGGTCATACATATCTACAAAAGGTCTGTTGAAGGTTTACACAAAGTTGCAGAACCTAGGATCCTGAGCCTCAGAGAGCCTTGTTGCGCCATCTTTTCCAAACCTATTCGAATCTATCTGGTAACTTTGATATTAAAAACCTCCAACAGGACGCTTGCTGGTGATGATTGAGTGAAGCCATAAAGAAATAGTAGCTACACCACTGTCACCAGTTACAGAAATTTCCAAATAAATATCACTTAAACTGCGAAAGATCATATTGGGTGAAAAAAAAATTCCCACGTATGGCTCAACCACAAAAGAGCAATTGAGAATCAGTTTAGACTGGAGATGAAGTGTGCCTACTTGCAGCTCTCCTGAATGCCACCTATCCAACAGGCCGATTCGGATTGGGATTTTTCCAACTCCTCAGAGTTGAAGTATTAATCTCTCACAAGGTAATTGAATTTTGTTATTTATCGTAGTCCTTAAATTGACTGTCGGGGGTGTCAATTTCATATTAAAGTGGTGGGGCAAATTGGGATGATGTCTTCAGGAATAATGTGCAGGGAAAGTCCTCAAAATGTTTCCCCATGTAACGCCCATTTTGGTCAAAAAGTGGTGGGCAAATGCCCTACCAGCCCCACCTACGGTGACGCCACTGTTGACTGTATACTTCTTAGTAAAACAAGGAAGAAAAGTCTGCTAATTTTGGAGCCTCCTGCAGTGCTTGCTGCCGGGCCCTGCTCGGTATCTCATTCTCAGCTTTTTCTCTTCTCTTCACTGCTTTAATTCAAGTTTTCTCTTTGCAGGAATTCAAAAAAAAAAAAAACAAGCTCCCCAAACACAGGCCTCAAATAAAATATTCTTGAAAGCCCCCCCCCCCCCCAACCCAAAAAAATCCCAGCAGCAGATTCAAATGAGAACATTCTTTATTCAACCTTATTAATTAAGGGCCATTGTATAAGGGCGTTATTTATTTAAAAAACATTTTAAACAGTGACAGCAGCCTGGTCGAGTGGCTAGACAGCAGAACACAAGTATTCCACCATGACACAAAAATATCAGTCTTTCCTCGATGTTAAACATGGAATCCATCCTTGAATCACTCATTTCATGCCATTTTTTCACTAGATACAGTCTGTTGAATTCCGAAATACAAGCTCTGTCAAGAAATACACATGTTTCACATCGCCGACTAGAACGTTTGATTCTGAATCGTACACACCAGCCACAGTCCATCCGATGGTATAAGTATATTGTAGATGTCATATTCCAGCAATTTATGGTTTAAGCTTCCAGAAATAGCCACTGATTCACAGTGTCCAGCGATTCATCGTGTCCCTGTTCCCCCTGACTGTTGTAGAACCTGCAGAATTGGGGGAAATTGGGTGTCCCTTAAGAGTTTGATTCATGGAAGGGCATCTGTTACTAATATGGATAAGCAGACAGGTTGTAGAGCTCATTTGTGTGCTCACTAGGTAAAATGAGATCGGAGGTGGGACTTGGCAGTGTAATACTGAGCACCCAAGGGAACTCAGAATGTCGGATGAGTGTCAAAGTTTCATATCAGATGCGCAGATGCCCAACAGTTGCAAACATATGAAGACAATATATGTAAATGAAAATGCACATATAACATAATTTATTCAGGATTGATGAGCATGTAGAGCACACCAGTTTTGATTTTCATCTCTGAAAATAAAGAAAAATGTTAATTGTCAACATTGAGATCTGTATATAAATATATATACTGTATACTTCCATTCATTTACAGTAAACTGATTCCGAAAAGGAATTACAAGGCTTAATGCCCATCAGTTCCCTGTCTTCCACATTTATTGGCATCCATATTGATGACTCAACACCCTGGTCCCATTGAATGAATCACATCCTAAGTACATTTTCAATGTTACAAGTGCATGTCAATTATTTAGTCATTAATACCTCTGCCACAAATTACCATGGGTTTTACAAAAAAAATTGGCTGTGGCTGTCTCAGGAGGCATTTACAAGGAATCTTAAGATATTAATTTTATCCCCCCACAACATAAGTATAAAATATCACTGGTTCATCACAGGATCATAGGTAACATTTTTCCTTTTTTGAATATAAATTATAATGCACACTAATGGACACTAACGTAGGAGATACCTAAACTATAACAGGTATGATATCTGCTAAATATATTTAAGTAGGTTTAAAACAACATTTCATGTACATGTAGTGGTGATCATGGGTATTCCTTCTGAACTGAATTCTTATTCTGTACAAGACTTCAATACTTGCCACTGGCTTTGGTTCCTTACTGCTCATTTGGTGCAGTAAGGGACCATAGCCAGCCAGTTTTGAAGTTTTATCCTCTTATTGTCCAGTGTCACGTGACTAAGAAGAAAAAGCAGTATTAACTGCAGCCTTAAGAGGGTTGAAGGCCTTGGTATTTGCAGTCGTCTGACCAAATCAGACTTCATCTCGCTCAAGTCTTCTTAGCCGGGGTCATGCCACAGTCTACAGCTTACTATTTGGACAGTGTATCTGAGCTAATATTCCGCCTCTCAAGCTCTTTTGGGTGGCAGTTCTCAGAGGGCACCTACTTCTCACAGTTGATAGAAAAGGTTTGTGACAGCAGCACTTACGCACCAAATATGGCCAGTCCCCTTGGTTCAGAAATAGTGCTGAGGTCGGCAGCAAGCTCTTCCGTCACATACAAATGGCTGAGGATGAATCAAGAATACCCTGTATAACAAAAAGTCCTGTCAACTAACAACAAATAAGAGGAGCATGAATATCTCACCTTGATATAAAATAACCGTGAACCATCGACATTCGTAACTGTGGAGTTCATTGAGCTATGTGTGAATTGTGATGTCAATTGATGGATGGATGATTGGGGCTTTACGTCCTGTTGTGTATTTATGCACTTGGTAGGCTAATTAGGACAGGAGGAGGACTAGTTGTGATGTCAAAGTTACAGCCATGGAAAAACTAATATCTAGTAATAAAAAATGCTTTTTGTCACGACATCGCAGTTTTACTTCAATGATACTTGCCATGTTATTATACTACAGAATGACTTGCATCCAAATGTGGTCGTATCCTGCAGTCTTAATGTAACAAGAAAAATTCAGTGGATGAGTCATGCCATCCAGAACTGTCTCCCATGACAAATGGAACACTCATTCTTGTAGTTACCATCTTTGGAAAACATCCAACATCCAATATCCAATGAACTTCACTGACATATCTTTGGACTGAAACCATTAACCAAGTGTCCTTGTCTCCCAGCGAGCCACGCAGCAAAATCACGTAGGTTGTTCATGGGATGGCAACTGTTATTTAGCAGCTTGAGATCAGTTGTGTTGGTTGGGTATAAGTATAGGTTATTCACCTAGGGAGAGGCAATATGTGATTTATCCAGCGAGGGCGTTAGCCCGAGCTGTGATAAACACATATTGCCGATCCCGCGGTGAATAACTGGCTTATACCATAAGACAAAACTAAAACTTGTCGTTTGTTGCTGTGGTTTTTCACAGCTTCACTTATTATTCTCCCATGGGAGGATAACTGGACAACAAAGAATATGGGTTGTATTGCAGTGAAATACTGGCTCATGATTGGCTGACAGAGGTGTCGAATGGTATAAATTTAGTTTATTTCTCGACAGTGAAAAGAAAAGCAATAAACACAACGGCAGTGTGATATAATTATTCTTTTAGAAAGCATTATAGCCTTAAATACAATGTCAGATAGATTTCTCCAAAAGATAACCTGTGCATTAATTGATCTTTTTGTCTGATCATTTTTCTTCCCTTTCTGAAGGAAAAAGCAATTTTGAAAGTGCATTAATTATACTCTAAATTTCTAATAAATTTTCCCTTGCCATTTTGTAATGATATTGACTATAAGGACTTCATACTGTTATTCAATCATCATGATCAAATGAATAATAAACAGAACTTGCTGCCCACATTTCATTTCATCAATAGTAATAATTAATTGATTCTTTTTAAGTAACTGCACCAACACTTTTTTTGGCCTTTCATATATATATACACCTATCATCAGCGCCTGTTTATCTTTCTTTATTGGGTTTCACTGTGATTTTGTTGTTCCAAATTAATTAAATCTCTACCAACTCTCAGCATGTTATGATGAAACCTTATGTAAACGGGTTTGTAATCGATGTCTTAAAATATCGAAGCAAAGAAAGGACTCGGAAGCCCACTGGGAAACCCATTTTCTTCAACAATCCATGTTGCAATCAAAAGAAAATTCATTTAAAATGAATTGAATTACCCAGTGATTGGCATTTACAGTCTTCAAACAGAGTGATTTATCTATGAAAATTGGTCTAGGTGTCAACTTCTGATTGGTCAATAAAAAGCCTTGATTGGTGACAATTTTGTATAAAAAGAACAAGAGATGACCTCCCAACATCTTCTTCAGCTGATCTGTTGAGGAACATCCAGCAAGACCTGATCTTTCAAGTAAGTTGAAAATTTAACTCTGTGTTGTCGTTGAAGAGAAACTTATTCTTCAAAAATTAATATTAGTCTTTCGTGGAAGCTAAACCAAATGAAACTAATTTAAGTTATATATTTTTAGTCTTATTGCATCTGCATGTAAAATGTTAAAGTACGCTGATGACACTGTAATTATTGGACTTATGCATAAAGATTCTATAAATGACACTCAAATGTACTTTCATGAGATCGCAAATTTCCGCAATTGGTGTACTGAAAACTTTTTAAATCTAAATTTGAAAAAAACAAAAGAGCTTATAATTGACTTTGGCAGAATCTCTACTATAAAACCACTTGTGATGATTAATGATGAAAGTGTTGAAGTTGTTCATGAGTATAAATATTTAGGAACAATTATCGATGATAAGTTGTGTGGAGCTGCTAATGTTGAAAGAATTTGTAAAAAGGCTAATCAACGCATGTATTTCTTGAGAAAATTGAATACACTTAAAGTAGATACAACTGTGAAGACTCTATTTTATTCTAGCATTATTCAGTCAGTGGTAACATTCTGCATAATATGCTATTTTGGTAACATTACAAAATGCAATCAGAACAGACTCGAAAAGATAAATAGGTCGGCTTTAAGACTTGGATGCATACATTTAAAATCATTTGATGAACTGTACATAGACACTGCTATAAAAAAAGCTAAGAATATACTCAAAGATCCGAGTCATACTTTGTATAAATACTTTGAATATTTACCATCAGGAAGCAGACTGCGCTCTGTGAGGTGTAACACAAATCGTTATTTGAAATCGTTTATGCCCAGTGTTATTCGGGCTCTTAACAGTTAATGCACCATGCACTGTATGAGTTGTATCAAGTCAAGTTTCGCCATGCGATTAATAAAGTATATCTGTATCTGTATCTGTATCTGTATCTGTTTCATAAAAAATCATAGCCTTACTTCAAATTACTTGGTTCGGTTAGTCCTAACTCAACTTCTTTGCAAGAATATCAAGATTATACTGTTGGAAATCGCTAGGCTGGATCCGCATTTGATTGTCCCTCTTGCAAATGATACACTAATAAAGATGATATATAGAATTCTACCTTATTCGTCAGTAATTTTGCACATTGTTATAACTTGTTTTGGTTTAGATTTGACATATTTTGTTACAGATTCAACAAGTAAAATGAACTGTGTTCTCAGTGTGATCCTTCTCCTTGGTGTGAGCTTTTGCTCACAAGGATCTGCAGTGGTTCATTATGCCTCTGTAAGTACTCCAACTGTTCCGGCTACTCCACCAACTCCACCAACTCCACCAACTCCCCCAACTCCCCCAACTCCACCAACTCCACCAACTCCACCAACTCCCCCAACTCCACCAACTCCACCAACTCCAGCGACTCCCAAAACTCCAGGCGCTCCTCAGGTGCCTCATGCTCCTTACTGCGGCGGTAATTATATTTTCTTTATCCCTTTTTGTGTTGGTATCGCCTGTTTTTCAGAAGTTTCAATAATAACGAGGCATAGAGATCTTTAAATAAAATAGTTATTTTGCTTAAGTTGATGTGCATCATATGGCCAATGTCTGAAATGTAAACAAATTAGACCTGAAAAAGTTTAAGAGACTAACTGCAGATTAAAATAACTTGTTCATTCTCAATGTGAGGGAAAACCTTGGGTTATACTATGCAAAATAGAGAAGAAACTCAATCCTTCTATCATTCACAGACAAGTATCTTGACTGGGGACAATGGAGCCATTGCAGTGTCACCTGTGGAAAAGGATACAGATACCGCTTCAGAAAGTGTGTCCGCATCTACCCATGCCTGAAATACTATTATCACGACAAAGCCTACGGATGGTTCCCCACTTGCCATGGCCCTTACTATCAGAAATCTTACTGCTACAAGAAGTCATGTTGCCCAGATAGTAAGTTATTTGTAAAATATCTTGTCAAATTGCACTTAAATGAATATTTCCATTTTTGTTACACCTTAAACAAATCATCTGAATTATTTGTAAATGAACATGTATTTGACTTATTTACAAATGTGTCGCTAACAAATAAGTTCCATTTAATCACATTGCTTTTTGGCCCTTTATATGTGAGTCAAATTATCTTCGACGTGAATAATTAAATGATATCTATCTATCTATTTATCTATCCATTTATTTATCCATTTATCAATGAAATGAATAACAGCCAATGTGCTGGGTAAGCAGATTTGGTTATGAATTGTTCAAAAAACATCATTTACTGATAACTGCAATAATGCAAACAAGCTATCTAAGCCCAATCACAATTAAAACATCTTCTTTTTTTAATTACAGAGGATGGACATTGGTCCCACTGGGGATGCTGGAGCAAGTGCAAGTACGGTGGATACAAAATAAGATACAGAGCTTGTGACTATCCTAAACCTCAAGGATGGGGCAAGTACTGTGTGGGTTCCTACTTCGACAAAGATCCATGTCATTATGCGAATTATAAAGCCTAAACATCTTGATTATGATTGTATTTGAATATTGAGAATAAACAATGGATCATTAACTGCAATTTAGTCTCTTGTGTATATTTTCTGAAAGAAAATAACAAAAATTTTATCGCATCTCACTTTGAACGCCAAACAACATCAATGACACATAGACAAACAAAATATGAATACAATTGGAATATTCCATCAAGTAATTTTCTTCACATGATCCTTGGCTCATGACTAAATTGAGAAAACAAATACTCAATTGAAAGTGTATTTATGATCAGATGATTCAGCTGAAAGGAAGAAAGTGCACAAAATAATGCTTCAGCAAAAAAGGGCACTCTCATATTTGGAAATGCAAAAATGATCATTTGTAATCACCAGCAATTGTCAGAAAACATTGTGATCAATTTTAAACTTGCTCACCAATTCAAAAGGAAAGGGCCATGGTAAAAGTGACAACACCATATCACCGTAGTCCAATCAATTATTTGTCTGAATATTTTGTAAAGTAAAAGGTTGCTTTCTAAAGAAATATATTGCAAAATTGATTGTATTTTAAAGAAATAATTTCTTGTTTTGTGACGAGCTGTGCCCATGATGAGTTTCAGGACTTCATGCTGTTTGTTATCAATCGTCGTGACGAAGTAAACAATAGGCAAGACTGATTCTCCTATAGTAATTCTTAACATTGTGATTAAAAAAAATCATACATATTAATTTCTATAGGCTTTTTATTCATACGTTTTTCTTTTCATCTGTTTATGATGATTATGTTCAAACAGACATCTTTGTTCAAAATAATTAAAAAAGAGAGACTAAAAGTTTGATATTAGTTTCTACTGATTGCCTATTTGTCCAAAGCCACTGCTTTCAATAGGTAAAAATGGGCCGACCATCAAAATTGAATGCGTTGAGACAAAAACTTGAATGAATACGTATCAACATCTTAAAAAGAAGTGGAGAAAATGGAAGTATTCCATAATCCATCGATTTTAGCAATAAATATCCAATACAGCATTACAGTGGCGTATTTAGGGGGGGGCATGCCCAAAATTAACATGGAAGAGACAGGAAAAGCCGCGGAGCACCCCTTATTCACCAAATGTAATGGCCACCCCCCATACGCCCCTGCAAACTTATTCATACTTGTCGAGGCTGAGCCAGTTTCCCTATATACATGCTTTGAAAAAAAAACACATTCAGGCTGAATGTCCACAGTTATGATAATGGCTGTAAAGTACCCCGAGGGGGGGTACTTCGCGGACTTTTACATACGGATGCGCCACGGCTATTATGAAAACCGGAACCATCCTAATCCAGAACCAACCCCAAAACCACAAACCATTTTAATCCTTGAGAAAAAATGTTGGCAACCATTTTAATCTTTATGATTCTGATACCATTGGAATTGTCTTTTCCGCAGTTTATTCAAATTTTTTTCTCCAAATATCTCAGTCGATATAACAAGTGGACATTTAATATCATGGTTGAAGAATCTTTGCTATGGCTTCTAAACATGTGTGCAGTATCAAGCTAACCATACAAATATTCTTGGAGAAATGCTGTCTGAAAAACTGAAAATGTGTAAAATTGGTCAAATTCTGACCAAATTTTACAAGGTATAGACTATATATGATATTAAATGTCCACTTTTTATATAGTCTGAGATATTTGGAGACAAAAATGTGAATAAACTGCAATTTTCAGATTTTTCGACAACCTGTGAAATAGAGGCAAATGCATTGAGGTGGCTGAAACAATGCATTATTACACCTGGGCTACATTAAAAACATGTTGCCTAATTTTGAGTCTCTAGGTTTTAAACTGATTGAGTTACATTCCTTCAAATTTCTGGACTTACACAATTTCGGGAAAAATCTCGAATTTTTCATGAATTTTTTTCAGAGAAACTATTTATGATATCACTGTATTACTTGGGATTTGTGCTTTTGGGCAAGAAACCCTTATTCTGGTATTCTGAGTCGGTCGAGTGGGAGCCATTTGTTGAATTGACACAGAATTACCCTCAGGGGAAACAACTGGGTAGTCAGAGTCTCTAAGACCTGCCTCTTCTGTTTTCTAATTACCATACCACGCAACTTAGTTGCATCTGATTGGTCTAGGAAATGGCCATTCTCAACAAATGTGATTAAGGTCTTTTTTATAAGGTGGGTGAAATAAATAAATTATTTTCAGAAAGTCTCGAAATAAATAATTTTTGGAGGGAATATTTCTTAATAAGGGGCCACCAGATGACAGTTGGGGGGCTGTGGATTTTACCTGTGAGACAAATTTTTTTTCACTTGCGAAGCGTCGACGAACACTTATTTTGCAGAAAAATCAGGTCAAACTGAAATTCAGAAAAACAAGCGACTAGCATTTGCACAAGATACCAAAACCTCACAGAATGGAACGGGGAAAACTGGATATTCTCGGATGAGTGTCCCGTATACCTGTTTCCACCTCGAAGTTTGCAGAATGACAGGACTCACAGTCGTTCAAGGCAAAACAAGTGAACAAGTCAAGTTCAGTCCGCATTCCATGGTGTGGCGAGCAATGAATGCTTTAGGTCTCTCAGATTTGCATATCCTGCCCAAGGGAACCACTGTTAATGCCCAATATTACATCGACACATCCTTGAAGCTTTTCTTTTGCCTGGATTGAAAGGACCAAGAGAACAGGGCTGGCCACAGAGCACAAGACGACAAGGAAGCGGGCGGACTCACTCTTTGTTCAGAAGGAGCCCCAACACACTCTGCGAAAGTCATCCAAAAATGGTGTTCAGGAAATCTACCAGATTTCAAAAAGACGAGTGGCCCCTGAGCTCACTTGACCTTAATCCAGGTGAAGAACTGTGGTCAATTTTGAAGGAGAAAGGTTTCCACACCCCAGCGCCTGCCACCATCACACAGCTGAAACCAAGAGTGCTCAGAGAATGAAACGAAATCTATGTCTCTACCCTGAGGAATATAGCACATTTAATCCCAAAAAGACTTAAATCTGTTCGAGATGCCAGAGCAATAAAAGCTTATACCAGGTGAACGAACTTTTGAGACAGAGTCAGGGTTATTTACCTACCCAGGACAAAACTTGAGTTGGCAAAGATGTGATCACAAGGGAATTCCCTTGACAGCCAATCAGAACTCAAGAAATGGGAATATCCTGCCAGGATAGGTTTGGGATTTTTTCTGATTTTCACATATGCAGTCTGCATGTCATGGCAGATTATGTCCTGTAGAATTCAAGCCATTATAGTTCGTTTGACGCTTTAATGACCTTTCATGGAGTTTATCACTTTGCAAAATTGCATTTTACATAAATGCGTTTTTCTAGAAGAAAATCCTGGAAGACATTTTTCTCCCAGTCAGGTATGTAATCTGCATGTCCTTGTGGACCATTTCCAGCAGGTGCCAAGCCTTTAGAATTTATCAAATTTAATGGTAATCAAAATCCACTTTGCTCAGTAAGAAATTATACTCTCAGTAAAGAAATTAATAATTAATTTTTTTTAAGTATATGTTCCACTGAGAGCAACAGAAATTTGATTTGACCAAGAAGTGCAACTATTAGAGATGCAGGGATGCAAAATTTCTGGCAACACATACTTGAAAAAATTATCAGGTGAGTTTCGTGTCCAAACTACTGAGGTAATTATTATTTTTTGCAATTACAACATAAATGTCTCATATACTGGGATAGTTACCAGTGCTCGCTTTCATCATAATTATACTCTTAAATAGTTTTCCAAAATTATTTAGCTTACCAAGTAGGAATCAATATTGAAACTTGAAAACAAAGTCATTAAAAATGTATACCAACCATGCAATCTGTCACACATACATTGCGTATTTTGAAGAAAGTTAATTAAAGTCACAGCGGTTGGCACTTGTTGTTCTTAAAGTAGATTTTAGTCCACCTGTCAATGTCTGATTCGTCTATCTGAAAACCTGGTCGGTGATAATTTTATATAAAAAGAGCAAGAGGCGAGTACTGAACATCCTCAGCTGATCTGCCGAAGGACAACCAGAAAGACTTGATCTTGGCAGGTAAGTTTTAGTTTATTTTCTTTGTTACCAGTAACGTACATGTAGCAAATACAATGTGACCAAATGAAGGAAAAAGACTGATTTTAAATGACTTTGAGTTTAGTTCATTATCATTAAGGTCAGCTTATATATCTGTACCTCCTTGTGCCTAACAAATATATTTGTATGCTGATTAAGTAGTAGCTGATGAAGGCGCACAACTTATTCCTGGAGCTTTCTAACTGTACTAAGTGAGGCAGCATTTGTTTTCTCGTTAACAGATACAACCAACAAAAATGAAATTTGCTCTCAGCATTCTCATGCTCCTCGGCTTGAGCTTAAGCTCACATGGATATCACCCTGTACCAGCAACTATACATATACCAGCCACTCCGGCAACTCCTCCCGTTCCACCAACCCCAGCCACTCCACCAACTCCCCCAACTCCCCCAACTCCGCCAACTCCGCCAACTCCACCAACTCCTGCTACTCCACCAACTCCACCAACTCCACCAACCCCAGGTGCCCCCCCAACTCCTGTGGTTCCCAAAAATCCAGGCAGTCATCAGGTGCCTCACAAGCCTCCTGCTCCTTACTGCGGCGGTAATTATTTTTCTGTGTTCCCAACAGCCAAGTACTTATTTCCTTAAGTGAAATAAATAGTATGCTATAATAAGTAGAAATATTGTAAATTGTAATCCTGATTGTTTTGACCTTAATTTAATATTAAATGTGAAACAGATTTATCATCCATAAACTTAGAAACACCTGACACAGTGTGATTATACACAGTAGAAAGGATATATTTTCCAGTGTTCTAAATGAATTCCAATTTGTTTCCAAAACAGACAAATACTTGTACTGGGGACAATGGAGCCATTGCAGTGTCACCTGTGGAAAAGGATACAGATACCGCTTCAGAAAGTGTGTCCGCATCTACCCATGCCTGAAATACTATTATCACGACAAAGCCTACGGATGGTTCCCAACTTGCCATGGCCCTTACTATCAGAAATCTTACTGCTACAAGAAGTCATGTTGCCCAGACAGTAAGTTATTTGCAAAATATCTTGTCAATTGCACATAAATCTGTGATGAATATTTCCATTTTTGCAACAACTTAAATATATCATCTGAATTATTTGTTAAATGAACACAAATATGTTGTTAACAAATAAGTTCAATTTATTCATATTGCTTATTTGCCCTCTATAATGTCTATATTTGAGTCAAATTTCCTTCGATGAGGATAATTTTGTAATGTCTATTTTTTTAAATCTATATATCTATCTATTTGTCTATCTATCTATCTATCCATCTATTTATCTTTCTATGTATCTATCTATTTATCAATGAAATGGACAACAGTCAATGTGCTGGGTAAGCAGATTTGGTTATGGACTGTTAAAGAAAAACATTTACTGATAACTGCAATAATGCAAACAAGATATCTCAGCCCAATCACAATTAAAACATCTTCTTTTTTCAACTGCAGAAGATGGACATTGGTCCCACTGGGGATGCTGGAGCAAGTGCAAGTACGGTGGATACAAAATAAGATACAGGGCTTGTGACTATCCTAAACCTCAAGGATGGGGTGATTACTGCAAAGGTTCCTACTATGACAAGGTCCCATGTCACTACAATAGTCATTACAAAAATCATGCTGGCTAACTTTGCAAGTTAAGGCCGTGATTGGGAATAAATGATTATCAACAGCAATTTTGTATCTTGTGTTAATTTCCTGAAAGAAAGGCCCTATGGCACAGTTCGCAGCTTCGCCGCTAGTTGCTCTGCGAATATCACCATGACGATTGGTATCATTGCTATTATAATATGGTGAGCACAAGTAAGTAGAAGTTACATAGTATTACAATAACACCAGAGTCGTATTACCATAGGGAAAAGGGAAATTTGCCTACAGCCCACGACCTGAAGGGAGCCCACAGACAGACTAGAAAAAAAAGATTCAAATGTATTTTATTTTATGGTTACACTCTAAACACAGGGTGATCAGTCTAGTGAAAATGGGAACTGCAAGCTGCCACCTGGCACAAAAGTTGATTTTGTATGCTTCAGCATTGCTGTCCCAAGAAATAGTTCCAATTTCATTCCACATTCACAAAATTTCTATTCAACATTGATGTATACCAGCTAGACTCAGACTCAGCAATCACATTCTCTAAGGAAGTAGACAAGGCCATCAGCACTATTACGTAGAGCTTAGAAATGATGACATTCCAAGATTGGTCGTAATTAATCCTCACTTTTATTCACACAGCATGGTGCCGGTAATCTACAATAAATACAAAAATACAGAATTTAGCCATTGGCCACTTCACAAGATCAATTTTTAACTATCCTAATTATAACTTTATCATAACACATCAACCACCAATAATTATTTATGGAAAGGTATGAATCAAATACAATGCAATTGAGAAGATAATATTATGTACAAGTATAAATAATTACCTTGTAGAATTCTACAGAAGACTACATACTATGTGGACATTACGAGGTGTGTGTTATTAATTGATCTTGGCTGTATATATATATATATAATGAAAGTTTGAAATTATAAATGATACTACTTACAACAATGTGAGGCTTCAGCTCTACATAAGATGAGTGTATATATTTGGGTGTCTTCTGTTATAATGACTATTTGAAACAATTGCAAACAGAAGGAAGCACCCGACACATGTTGTTGATGATGACACCATACTGTGACAAGCTGTGATTTGCCTAAAACAATGCTGCACAGCCAACAATGATTTGATGAGAATGTTTAGAAACAACATGACAGTGAAACACACAATAAAATTCATACAATTTATCAGATCAGTATGATCAGCTGATGATTTGATTCTTATAGAATCTAACAAGCACACTCAGATACAGCCGCGGTCTCTTCCAGACAAGATTATATGAGTTCCTCAGACTGAAATGATGTCGCGGAATAGCACACTAGTCACTAGGTGGCAACACATGACAGCATATTTTCTGATCTGCCAAGGATGGAAAAAGAAGTGGCAATGTAACAGCGGTCCACTTGTAGACAGCAGGGTGGTCAAGATGACAACTCTAGAGTTGTAATTCCTAGTGCCTAAACCGACAACTCCTTGAGTCAAAATTACTAAGTTGTCAATGTGACAAATATCGGATTAGTAAGCTGTACCACTCTGCTTATTAAAGCTACCAGATGATGATCAAATTGACTACCTTTCGGACACTTACATAGTCCACATAGTCATTTTGATTATGATAGAATAGTCAAAATGATATTCCAGGAAGTCAGTGACAAATTTTTGCAACCATTACTATCCTAAAATAGTCATAAACTAGTCACAGTGACAACCAAATGTTTAGAGTGTACGTTCTTCTTGGGCCCGGAATATTATAATAAATACATATATTATTACCATATGTTATAAAAAAATATATAATCCTTAACTAGATTTGGGTAGATTGCCTCTGAACTTGTATCTATCTTGGACTCTCAAGAATTTGTTTCATATCACAATTCCTTGGTTTTGATTATGTTGTAAAAATAAACAATAAACCATAACTGAACTAGTTATTAGAGGATTCAGCTGGCAAAAGCAAACTGACAAATAATCATTTTAATTTTAGAAATTGATGAAGCGCTGATTTGTAATCAAAAGCAAGTTGTAGGAATTTGTGATTAATTTGAAATTCAATAACCATTTGGAAGGAATGAGCCAATGCAAAAATTACATTCCCATTTACTTTTCCATGCAGTGTCAGAATTTCATTGTTACAGGGTGGTCAAAAAAAAATGTACAGTTGATATTTCATTTTTCAGGCTGCCATGATTGAGTCAGTGCCTGGGTACTTATTGTGTATACAAGCCAAGTATGATAGATCTTTGGAAAATTGGTTAATAATCAAAACGGTTCATTAATTTTTTGATAGCAGACAAAATGGAAGCCGGGAGTGCTCCTTTGTTTTTACTACTCTGGGTTGTTCATGGCCCATTAGCAATTTTGAAGCTACTGAGCTTCACAGGACAAAATAAATACAACATAAAATGAAATTGAGAAGACAGAGGCACAATTCAGCACAAACCAGAAAGTGCTAGAGCAAATTCAGACTTCACTATGGCCATTATAAGATTTTAAAACAAAGCCGTCTGAAGGTGGATGATCAGTGTGTTGAAATCACATGAAAAGTACATATTAACATCTTGAAAGAGCATCTAAAGCCCTGGATAGATAAGACATACAGTGCCACAGATAATTTGATCTTCAAACAAGACGGGGCATCAGCCACACTCCCTTGGAAAGCCCAGAACTGGATCAAGGTTCGCTCAGTCAAGTTTCTCAGTGGGGCAATATGGCCTCTGTTATCACAAGATCTCAATCAATGTGATTAATCTGGATGGGCAAACTTAGGGGCAGATCCCTGCAAGACACCACAGACCTTAGTTGCCCAATAAAGGCATCTATTACGTTTGTATGGGAAAAACGGACACAAAGTTACATTTTTGACACCTCTGCATCATTTAGCCCAACTGCAGAAAAGTCATCAGTCCAAAAGGACCTCTGAAAGAATAAATTGTCTCTAGAAGAGTTATTCTTTGCTATACAAGTTGTTTTTGCATTGAAAAATAAGCATTTGTTACTACGAGTGTCATCCAAAAAATTATTCATAGTTGTAAAGTTTTTTTTTGACCACCCTGTATTTTTATCAGTTATGAAGGCAAACTGGACACAGTGTCCTTGAACGAAGTTTAGGGTTTAAAAGGATGTACAAAGAACATATCAATGCAGCATTGTAGTATGTGGTCTCAGCTTCGATTTGATGTAAAGATCAAAAAAATCCGTTGGGAAAATTTTGAGAAAATTGAAATTTGAAATTTAAGGTTTTTTACACCATAGTGCTTGCAAAATATCTGTTATATATATTATATGAAATGGCAGTACAGTGATACTGAAACATCATAATTTATTTGGTTATACATTAGGTTACTCAATCAGGTAAAAAAGATAAAAAGCCTTTTATTTTCAATTTTTGCATCATTTATAATAGTTATAAGGGGTGTTGCAAACTCACAGAATATTATAATGTGTTTAAATCATGTATAAACATGACCATTTCGGCTTTATCATTTCTTGAACGAAGGAAAAGCGCCAAATGAACCACCAGCATGTCAGAAGATGCATTGATAACTGGGTTAGTGATGTAAAGTGAGATTTTTAGCATTTCACCAGTTGATGTTTTTCAAAAGAGATTCACAAAACATTTGTAAAGTGATCAGACAACAAACAGCGGACACCTGTATTAATACCTACTGCTGGGATCTGACAAATTTGCATCTTCACCATAGCTTTGCATTTCAGTTGTTTTCGATATTTAAGGAAATTATATATTTTGATAAAAGAATTTCTAAAATCAATACAAAAAACTATGAGAGTGGGCTAATTAACATACAAGCTGGCCAATTCCAATTTGCATTACAGTGTCTTTATCCATATTGAAATATAGGTAGCAATTTGTGGTCTTCTGAAGGATTTTAAGTGCTTTGTTTACCTGTTTTTGCCAATTATTAAGATTATTTCTTGGAATTTTGTAGTTGCAGACTTCCAAGATTCAGTTGTTTAGTAGTATCATGCCTTTGTGCAATCAACATATTATTAAACTATTAGTCAACAGATTCTACTCTATAGTCACATAGTTAATATCGGTTATCTGTGAACTTTCCATACAAAATAAAGAGTTATCAGCATTTGTAACGAGTTAACTTCACACCAGAAGTTCTAAAACAAATAATTATCAGTGAAATTAATTTTTCTTTCATAGTCAGAATGACAACACTCAAAAATGTATCTTATACGTATTTTCTTGTCAATTCGTTGCATTAGTGATGCAAGATCTATGGTGAAAGAACTCATTTGAGAGTTCTCCACAATTGAAGAAAATCTATAACATATCTCCTAAAATAAAGTCCCTGAACAAAAATATCATATTTAAGGAATGGACAATTGAGACAATCATATTTCTTCAGATAGGGATATAGTCAGGTCACTTTTCCAGAAAAAGGGCTTATTTAAGGTGCCCAATACAATACAAGGCATTTTTTAGTAGAAGCAGGCAACAAGTGGATTCTTATGTAAAATTTTTCGCAGATTTCAAATTTTGCTGTTGCCAAGCTGAAATATGACTCCTTCACCCCCTAATTAGCATAAAACAAGATAGCCGCCAATTTCCTTTGTTTAGTGATAATTTGGCTTCTACTTGCACTAGGACAACAAGTAAAAGGTGTATGTTGATGTATTTTGACCTGCTGAGTTCAAATTTGATGACTACAAAGTTGAATTATGACTCCTTAACCCCCTAAATAATTAGCATAAAACAAGATGGCCACCAATTTCTTTATTAAGGGATGTTTTGGCTGCTAATTGCACCAGTACAACAAGTGAAAGGTGTATTTTGATGTTTTTTGACCTGCTGAGTTCAAATTTGATGACTAGAAAGTTGAATTATGACTCCTTAACCCCCTAATTAACATAAAACAAGATGGCCGCCAATTTCTTTGTTAAGGGATCTTTTGGCTGCTAATTGCACCAGGGCAACAAATGAAAGGTGTATTTTGATGTTTTTTTGACCTGCTGAGTTCAAGTTTGATGACCAGAAAGTTGAAATATGACACCTTAACCCCTTATTAGCATGAAACAAGATGGCCGCCAATTTCTTTGTTAAGGGATAATTTGGCTGCTAATTACACCAGGGCAACAAGTGAAAGGTGTATTTTGATCTATTTTGACCTGCTGAGTTCAAATTTGATGACTACAAAGTTGAATTATGACTCCTTAACCCCTAATTAGCATAAAACAAGATGGCCACCAATTTCTTTGTTAAGGGATAATTTCGCTGCCAATTGTACCAGGGCAATAAGTTAAGTGTATTTTGATGTTTTATGACTCCTTAACCCCCTAATTAGCTTGAAACACGATGGCCGCCAATTTCTTTGTATTAAAATAATTTTGATTGCACAATGGCGCCGAGTGGAAGGTGTATTTGGATGTTTTTAGATCTAATGAATACAAATTTGACAACAACAAAGTTTAATTATGACTCCTTCAACCCTTAGCATAAACAATTCAGACAAGTTATTGTGTTGTGGCCTCAAAACGGTTTCTTTCCAGTACAGAATGAGTCAATTTAGTGTTTTTTTAGGAAATTTTTGACACTGGCAGCAACATTAATTTAGCTTTGGAGGGTTGACAATTGTAGTAACATGAAAGCTGGCATAAAGGGGTATCCATCCACATCCATTTGGGTTGGTTAAAATTAATTTTCAAGTGGCCCAAAACTCAGCAAAACTCAGCAGTTTGACTCATTCAAAAATTAAAAAAGCATGACAGTGTAAGCCAGCATAGGAAACTGCTACACTGGCTACCAATTCCAGCTAGAATACAATTCAAACTCATGTTAACAACTTGGAAAGCAGTCAATGGACAAGCTCCTCTGTATATTCAAAATCTGATTCAGGTGTACAAAATTGAAATCAACTCCTTCATGACAGTGGGCCTAGGGTCTACTTTCTGCTTCCTCAGTGATAGTGACAACGGCTGCTATCTTCTGGGTCCTGAGGAAGTAAAAGAAGAAAGAATTATGAATGTGATCTACCAGATCGCTCGAAAAAATAAGGAAATGTCTAGTGGGTTGAAATAATTCCCTCATCCTTAGTAAATTTTGAAGAAAGGAAAATTTCATCAGTCAAAATAATGCACACATACCCCTCCTAATATAGTATATATAATATACAAATACGGCATGATTTGAGTGCAATATGAAAATTTATTTGCACGCGGAAATTCATATTGAACGAGGGCGCAGCGTCTACTGTCATGAAATGTACTCAATACAAATTTACGAGTGCAAATAAATTTTCATATTCCACAATAATGCGGAAAAGGATACAGATACCGCTTCAGAAAGTGTGTCCGCATCTACCCATGCCTGAAATACTATTATCACGACAAAGCCTACGGATGGTTCCCAACTTGCCATGGCCCTTACTATGAGAAATCATACTGCTATAAGAAGTCCTGCTGCCCAGATAGTAGGTTTTTCATCATATCTGTCATACATTGCTATATCTGTGCTGATTATTTCCGTAAATTGCCATCAAAGAAGTGTCCTATCAATTTACTGATTATATCATAATAGACGTACACACCAATGAAGTGACAGGGAGATGGAACCCTTGTAAACAGATTTTGATTGGGCTTTATAAAAAACCAGATGCACAAAAACTCAAACAAAGAGCAAAAAAAGCACAACAGCTCACCAATATGCATATATTGAATTTTCTCATTTGATTTATCGAAGTCCATTATGTAACCATGCCTCTTAATTCTTTATTACAGAAAATGGACATTGGTCCCACTGGGGATGCTGGAGCAAGTGCAAGTACGGTGGATACAAAATAAGATACAGAGCTTGTGACTATCCTAAACCTCAAGGATGGGGTGATTACTGCAAAGGTTCCTACTTCGACAAGGACCCATGTTATTACAATAATCATTACAAAAATACTGTTGGTTAACCTCGCACGTTAAGACCGTGCTTGGGAATAAATGATTATCAACAGCAATTTTGTATCTTGTGTTAATTTCCTGAAAGAAAGGCCCTATGGCACAGTTCACAGCTTCGCCGCTAGTTGCTCCACGAATATCATCATCACGATTGGTATCATTGATGTTTTAATATGATGAGCACTAGTAAGTAGATGTTACATAGTATTACAATAACACCAGAGTCGTATTACCGTATAATAATAATAGGGAAAATGGGAAATTTGCCTACAGCCCACGACCTGAAGGGAGCCCACAGACAGACTAGAAAAAAAAGATTCAAATGTATTTTATTTTATGATTACACTCTAAACACTGGGTGATCAGTCTAGTGAAAATGAGAACTGCAAGCTGCCACCTGACACTAAAGTTGATTTTGTATGATACAGCGTTGCTGTCCCAAGAAATAGTTCCAATTTCCTTGCACATTCACAAAATTTCTATTCAACATTGATGTATACCAGCTAGAGTCAGACTCAGCAATCACATTCTCTTAGGAAGTAGACAAGGCCATCAGCACACTCAGAAACAGCCCCGTTCTCTTCCAGACAAAATTGTGTGAGTTCCTCAGACTGAAATGATGTGAACCGCTCGCAGGAGCTTGCGGAATAGCACACTAGTCACTAGGTGGCAACACATGACAGCGTATGTTCTGATCTGCCAAGGATGGAAAAAGAAGTGGCAATGTAACGGCTGTCCACTTGTAGACAGCAGGGTGGTCAAGATGACAACTCTAGAGTTGTAATTCCTAGTGCCTAAACCGAAAACTCCTTGAGTCAAAATTACTAAGTTGTCAATGTGACAAATATCGGATTAGTAAGCTGTATCGCTCTGGACATTAAAGCTACCAGATGATGATCGAGTTGACTACTTCTCGGACACTAACATAGTCCACATAGTCATTTTGATTATTATAGAACAGTCAAAATGATATTCAGTAACAAATTTTTGCAACCATTACTACCCTAAAATAGTCATAAACTAGTCACAGTGACAACCAAATGTTTAGAGTGTATGTTTCTTCTTGGGCCCGGAATATTATAATAAATACATATATTATTACCATATGTTATAAAAAAATATATAATCCTTAACTAGATTTGGGTAGATTGTCTCTGAACTTGTATTTATCTTAGACTCTAAAGAATTTGTTTCATATCACAATTCCTTGGTTATGATTATGTTGTAAAAATAAACAATAAACCATAACTGAATTAGTGGTTAGACGATTCGGCTGGCAAAAGCAAAGTGAAAAATAATCAATTTCCTTTTAGAAATTGATGAAGCGCTGATTTGTAATCAAAAGCAAGTTGCAGGAATTGTGATTAATTTGGAATTCAGTAACCATTTGGAAGGAAAGAGCCAATGCAAAAATGACATTCCATTTACTTTTCCATGCAGTGCCATAATTACATTGTTATTTTTATCAGTTATGAAGGCAAAACGGACAAACTGGACAATTCCTTTTAAATAGACAAATATATATATATATTGTTTTATTGACATAAGAATATCAGATAATGATACATTGGTCAATGCTAGTGTTGCGAGAACACAGTGGTTAGTAAAATTTGATGATATTTCAGAATATAACAATTATATAAGTTTTCAAAAAATTGATTGCTTTCATAGGGTTTATAAAACAGGACATGTAGGTTATGTTACTTCAGGTTCCAGCCACCGCTTACTTTCACTAATCAATCATGTTAGGCCTAATATTAATAGTACATAAAATGGATATATCTAGTTATTAAAAATATATATATGTATGAAAAACAATGTTAATATTCAAAATAGCTAATTTCCATATAAAACATCCAGGAATAATAACACAGTTTATACATTTGTTTTCAACATTGATGTTATAATATCTAATGAACTAAAAAATAATAGGCCTGTAGTCACTTTTGAGACAAAACAGCGATGAATATTCATATAGTATGTTCATTGATTTTCAACATTTATGTCATAATAATATCCCTTTATAATCTTATTCTTTTGCAAGCTAATAGAATCGTCTATTTTTCGGAATGTTCATGGCATATAATTTTCGGTCTAAGGTACATGACGGTGTCATAAAGAGTGAGCAGTTCTTTAAAAAAAAGTTACAATCTTACAAAATGTCTTCAAAAATATTTAAAGATATTTGCACAATAAATGTATATTGTAAGAAGACAAACATGTTGTATCAAATTATCTTTACATTGTAACATATAGTTCTCATGTGAAGGTACAATGTAATTACAGCTCTTCTTGGGTACACAAAACTAATCTCAAGTAATTTTGTCTCCCCAGAGCAAAGATGTCGTCCAAAGAATACAACCAAGACACACTCACAAACTGGATATTATCATAGATACACAATATGACTAGGTCAGCCAATCAGCGTGCAGCCACTTTTGCTGATGATAGGTTATAGTACCTTTGATGTGTTCAGAATTGAAAATTGTAGGATATAAGAACTTGCTGTAAGTTTCTTTAGCACTTATTGATACTATAAGATCGAGATAGACTCAGACTCATTTATTTTTTGCCAACAAAATAAACATAATACAAATTCAATATACAGTACAACCCTAAATAACGTGACCTATGTTTACCTATGTTGCCCACCTTTCTCCTCTCCAACCTAAATCTCCTTACAACTGCCTTTGACACCTAACCACAACTTCACCCCTTATAAAGAAGTCTATTAAGACAGCTGGAAATGTTTAAGAGGCCACCTCCTGATTTGTGATGTTATTTACAAGTGTAGGTTAATCAGTGATTCAAAAGTGCACTGTCATTCAAAGTGAGTTGTTGCCCAAAAATGCAGCACCAACAAATTTCATTTGCACCAATGATAAATATTCTCTATGAATTCGGTACACAGGGGTCTATCTCTTATCTTGAAGGTACTCATTTGTTCAAAAATACCTACATCTAGGACGATATCTAGACTCCCATTGGCTCTTCGGTGTACCTTTTTAGAAACAAAAATACATAGCACATTTACAAAATTAATGTATGGCAAATACTGACAACCCTCCCGAGCAGCAACGTAAATCAAACCTTTCGCTACGTAATTATTTGGGTTAGAATCAAACGTTGGGCCAAACAACGTATGACAAAGGTAGGACAAAGGTAATTTCAAAACGTTGCACTCAGATGGAAAACCAAACGTAGGTCGCAACCTTAGTAAGAGGTTGGCAGATAGTTTGTTTTATAGTTTGGCCGAACGTTCGAGTCACACATAAGTCATACCTTTGGTTGAGAGGTTGGAAAAACGTTTGGTTGTAACGTTTGGCTAAACGTGTCAGTCATTCGTAAATCATACCTTTGGTTGAGAGGTTTGAAGAACGTTTGACTATTACGTATGACCATACCTTTGATTCATAGGTTTGTCGAACATTAATTTGAGAGGTTTTTAAAACCTTAGACTATTACGTAAGTCATACCTTTGGTTGAGAGGTTTGAAGAACATTTGACGATTACGTATGACCATACCTTTGATTCATAGGTTTGTTGAACATTCATTTGAGAGGTTTTTACAACCTTAGACTATTACGTATGACCATACCTTTGATTCATAGGTTTATCAAAGGTATGGTCGCACATTTGGCAATACGTAAGTTCCAAGGTTTCTCCAACGTGTTTTTGATATGTATGGAAAACGTTTGAAAGTAACGTTCAGGGCAAACATCTGATCATACGTATCTGCTAAAGGTTTGTTGAAGGTTTGCACAAAGTTGCAGAACCTGGGATCCTAAGTCACAGAGAACCTTGTAGCGCCATCTATTCCCATACCTATTCCAAGCTATCTGGTAACTTTGAGCATATAAAACCTCCAACAGGATGCTTGCTGGTGATAATTGGATGAAGCCATAAAGAAATAGTAGCTACAAAAGTAACAAAAATTACCAAATAAATATCTTTTAAAATAAGAAAGATTACATAGGCCAAAAAAAATAATTCTGAAGTACTGCTCAACCACAAACGAGCAAGAGAGAATCAGTTAAGACCGGAGTTGAACTGAGCCTACTTGCAACTGAATGCCACCTATCCAGCAGGCCAATTTGGATTGGGATTTTTCCAACTCTTCAGAGTTGCAGCATTAATCCCTTACAAGGTAAGTGAATATTCTTATTTATTATTTATTATAGTCCTTAAATGGACTGTAGACTGCTTGGTAAAACAAGGAAGAAAAGTCTACTAATTTTGGAGCCACCTTCAGTGCTTGCTGCCTGGCTCTGCTCTCTCTATCTTGCTCTGTTTTCTTTTCTTCTCTTCACTGTTTTAAATCATGTTTTCTCTTTGCAGATCTCCCAACAAAAAGTCCACCAAGCACCCATCCCCTCAAGACCTGAAATAAAAAAATCTTGAAATCCCCTCCCCCAAAAAAAATCCTGCAGTATATATTCAAGGGCTTTATTTTATTTATCATTTTTATTCCACGGGGGCAGCAGCCTGGCCGGGGGCTGGACCGCCTGAAGCAATGTGGCAGTCCCCCCGGCGGATCCGCCCCTGGCTGACTACAATGAATCCACATATTCCACATCGTCGATTGACAGGCTGATTGTGAAGCATACACAGCAGCTAGAGTCCATCCGAAGGAGTCATTTGATCCATACACATCCTAGAATCAATCGGCCATGGTTAAATAAATCATTACGGGCGTATAAATGGTGTTCTTGACCGATATAAATGTAATCCACTCGAGCGCTGTGCCCAGCCATGGCCGCCTCATCCCACTTCTGCGCATGCGCAAGAACCAGAGCGCTGGTCTGGCCTGCAACGCCTGACGCCCCAGAGGCGTATAACGACCGATTCTTCAACGTGGGGGGTACGTAGTGAAGGGAGGTTGGAGAAATACGCATTATTTACGATATATACGTACGTAGTAATCTCGTAACCAGCTGTAGACAAATTACGTAGATTTCAAACGTTGGGTCTGATGTGAATGGGAGGTTTAATGCTTCCTTAGAACAACGTTCCTCAAAGGAAGTTGTCCAGAAGGGAAAGAGAACCGGGGATTGGTGAAAATGGTCGAAAACAAAAAAAAAAACATTGAAACTTTGGACCAAAATTGAAGTAGGTAAGAATTGTCATATCAGCATTTCGAGAACACATTTTGATTCTCCAGGTCAAAATGCACATTTTAGGAACTAGTTCCTTTTGAATTTGCATACAAATTAAAAATTGACACACCCTACTGATTCAGAATGGTCAAACAATACATACGGTACTGAATATGAGGAACACTTTTGAATCTTCTCAACAAATTAATATCATTTTGACAATGCATGGAGGGGGGATTATTATATGGATTGTTTTATATTGACCCGAGTATTCTCCCTAACAGTCCATATTTTCCCTTATTGTCCCTCCAGACCTTTTATGACTGTCTGTCACTTTGATATAGAAAAAGATTGGCCTGCTGCACTGTGAAAATGGCAGTTCGTGTGTCATCATGCACATGACTTGTCATGATTTAAGGAGACTTAACCAGCTTTTTGGTGACAAGCAAACAAAAGGATAATGCATTTGATATTCACTCTGAAATCAGTTATGACAAATCGAATGGCCTTCTCTTTAATATCATGAGTAATCAAACAGCCTCAATAAATTATGTCAATTTTTGTTCTGAATAAAGTTTACCTCACCTTTAGTTAGTTGTGTGACTTGCAGGCCTGCCTGGTGTCTGTAATGGTCATAAATACTTCACGTCCATTTTTAATCCATTGCTGGGTAAGCCATCAAAAACAGGCTTGCAAGATCAGAAGTGGCCTGCAGAAAAATCCCAGGCACAGAAAACTAGATATATTAAATATCTGCCAAAAACTCCAGTTTCAGCTTCATCTGGTCCATTTGTGTATTTGAATCCTGGGGGATTTGAAGATTTGCTCCAATAATCCTGGTTAACAACTTATTTCCAATTGATTATTTCATAAATGCCTGACTTGTCTAATTCCACGCATATGGAAATACATGGACTTGGTCACTGCCTTAATTTGATGTGACATTGTGAGGTTCGCGTCGATCATCACACCAAGATTCCTCAGTTTTACTAGGGCCAATTGAAGATGCTCCGATTTTGATGACAGGACTTGACTCCATTATTTTGGTATGATGATGAGGCGAGGCGAGTATTATAGCTTCGGTTTTGTCATCATTTTTAAACTTTAATTTATTCCGTATCATCCACTCTTTAATTTCATTTATGCATTTCTCAAGAATACTTGTTGCATTTATGAGGCCATTGTCAGACTTCGGATCGAATTCAATGTACAACTGTGTGTCATCAGCATAACCATGGTATGAAACGCCATGCCTCATTATCAGGAGGCGCAATGGAAGAATATAGATTAGAAACAGTAAGGGCCCGAGCACGGAACCCTGGGGCACACCCACCTCCAATGGCACTGACTTGGAGACAGAATTGTTAATTACAACCTGCTGTGAGCGACCACTCACGTATGACTTCAACCACTTGTGCGCACTGCCCTCGACACCAACGAATCTACTAAGTCTCTCTAGTAGGATGCCATGGTCGATGGTGTCGAAGGCAGCAGAGAGATCCAAAAGGATAAGGAAAACAGCTTTCCCAGAGTCTAAAGCATTATCGCAGTCTCTTTTCACTTTCAGTAGTGCAGTTTCAGTACTGTGTGCTGATTTGTATGCTGATTGCAGTTCGTCGCCAAGATGATATGTGGCCATATGTTCACACAATTGATTAGCAACACATTTTTCAATGATCTTTCCAAGAAACTGGAGGTTTGAGACTGGCCTGTAGTTAGATAGGGTGTCAGGGTCAAGGCCCGGTTTCTTGAGGTGTGGCAAAACTAGTGCAGTTTTCAGACTGTCGGGCATCGTGCCACTACTGAGTGACTTATTTACCATGGTGGTGAGGTATGGAAGTAGTGCATGTAGCACAGTGTTCTCCTTTAGTATGTGGGTTGGAATTGGGTCCATCATACAAGATTTGGTCTTTGCTCTCATAATCATCTTGGATAACTCCTGCTCACTTATTGGATTGAATGAAGAAAGTCTATTTGTGCACTGATCTTCTGGCACGAAATCACTTTGGTCAGAAACTATGCAGTTATCAAGACCTGATCTTATCTTGGATACCTTCTCCGTGAAGTAGTTGACAAATCTCTCGGCTAGGATGCTATCTGTGGTAGCAGATGGTAACTGTACAGTGTTAGTACAAAGTAGGCTGTTAACAACCTTGAATGCATCCTTTGGCGAGGCCATCAGTTTTTCCTGATAGTAATCCTTCTTTGCTTGTTCGATGGTCTGAATCACCACTTTGTACTGCGTTTCATATGTGTGGCAGTCTGTTTCTGCTCTTGTTTTATCCCATTTACGCTCCAAGCGACGGCGTAACTGTCGCTGATAGTGAATGTTGTCGTTGTACCATGCATGTTGTCTCCTGACTTTCACAGTTTTCTCCACTTGTGGTGCATGGGCATCTAGAGCATCCTTTGCACCTGACTCAAAATTTGATGCAAACCAGTTTACATCACATTGTTCATATGCGCTTGAGGAGACATTTAGTCTGTTGGTCAAGTCATTAGAAAATGACATCATATCGATGTTACGTAATGAGCGCTTCTTGATGACTTTCTTTCCTGTGGCGGGGAGGTCAGCATTTAATACACAAGTGACAGGGTGATGATCTGATATAAAATCCACCCTGGGTCGCACATTGGTTGATCTAACAATGTCATCATCATTGCGTGATAACACAAGGTCGATGGTATTCCCAAACTTACAGGCCTGTAGAAAACTGTTCAAGTTGGACTCCACTGGAGTACTGCAGCCCCCCTTGCATGTCACAACATTTAACCCCTATAGCTCTTTTAAGGCTATTTATCACACCATGTTGACAGTCCCTAGTTTGTCACCCTTTCCAGATGTTTTAAGTTTACCCCTCAAGTCCGCATGCCTTAAATTGTATACACACATGTAATACAGTCTGTATATTGCATGCATGCCATTTAACAGTTCAAAGTCATGATGCATGGATGCTTGGTGTTTTTCTATCGCGAGCGATGTTGACACGGTGTCATCAATGATGAAAGTTGCTATTAAATAATAATTAACACTTTGTGAGACTTCTGGGAACGTTGGATTTTCATAGCCAGGCAGTCAAGGAGAAAACCCTAATCACAGTACTTTTGGATTTTTGTTGGATTCACCATGAGAAACTGTTGTGGTAAGTGGATTCATGTTGCTGGTTTATTTGTGTCAATATCATTTGTATAAAGGAATGTCTATTATAGATACATTTTACATGTGTTTGTCATTAATTGAATTGAATACCATACACAGTATCATACTATCTTAGGTATAGTTTTTTGGTTCAATTAGGATGTTCTATGGCTTGTACTTGGAAATTGATGGAACTACGCAATAATAGCTTGAAATATGCATTTATTTGATGAATTATTGGATGGTAACTACACCTGCAGAAAAACAATTATGTTCCCAAAACGTATAGAATTTTAAAAAGTATGTGCTAGCCAATTTTTGATCCATGTCTGCCTTTCTAAATCAAACTCCATCATTTAAATGTATAAGATGTTATCATATCCCCAACCTCTGTTGCTTTCTTTGTTTATAGGTGAAATTAGATGTTTAGTACAAATGCTGGAAGGATCAGACAGGTTGGAATGTGGTGCAAGGTGATCCACTACTGCCTTGGACGTGTATTATGATGGTGTTGACATGATGAGTGAAGGTGAATATATTATATTATAAATAATTATCATATTTTGCTAAATTTTCATCATCCTCGCCTTCATGAATTTACTTCCCGATCTTTAAAGTATTATGAGACATGTATACATGTGCTCTTTGATGAGTCCTAACATCTTAAAATCGAGTTAATAAGTTCATTTGTTAATTACAGATGTTGCTACGAAGCCTGCTGCACCTCACTATCCTGGATGAGGACAATATTTCCCGGAAGATAAACTCTGATGCATTTTTACAGTTTATTCGTGATAACAAAACAGCTGAAGAGAAGAAAGAAAAACCGAAGGTTCCCAGAAAGTCAAATTTCACTCGAGACATCCAAAGACACTATGGTATCAATGGTGAATACATTCCATTTTCTTGTGTAGTTAGATACATTTTTAACAACAGTGAGGAACTTCAAGTGCTGAATAAGCTTTCGAAGGATATATGTTTGTCTTGTACAAAAACAGTGCCAAAGGTCAAGGATAACCCCGTGGACCAAGCTGACCACACATGTTTTGATCTTTATGAATTGTTAGCAAATGAAGATTTGTGTTTTCTTATTGACTTCGATTACTCTTTTGATGAAAATTGTTTACCATCATTACAATTGTGTTTCAAATCAGCATTTGAAGACCCAAAAAAATGGAAGAAAATTTGTTGGTTTGAACATTACTTTGTTCAAAGCAGCTACTTCAAAGTTAGTGATGATATTCCAAGTCAAACAGTATCAAAGTGGAAATTTTTACAGTATTTGAAAACTTTGAAAAAGACAGGTGAAGCTTGGGTTGCAGAATGTAAATCATTTATGAAAACTCAAAGAAGTCGATTGAATGCAGCAAAGATACAGTCAACAGTTCAATTGTATGCACATACTGCTCATCGCCCTCTGATATTAGAAGAATGCATAACTGACTTTTTTGAGGAAGAGGGCTCTGATTCTGCTGCTCGAGTAATCATCTTGCCACACAATGGTTCAAGAGAGGAAAATACACTGGATTTGTACATTGACAATTTGACTTCAGATTCCACAATTTCTGCTGGCAGGGCTGACAGAATATCCCAGAAATTAGCTGATGAACATGGGGTAGGCATTAGGAAAATTGTGACACTTAAACCCCACACATTATCACCCTATTTTGATGAAGGTGTAGCATCAAAAAGGTTTCGCCTCAAAGATGATTTGGTTGTGGGAAAATTAAATTCTGAACAGATTGAAGAAATGCATTTAACTTCTAATATTTCAAAAACAGAGAGATGTGACAAGTGTTTCCCTAGGGACATGCCAAAACCTATATCCATGGGCAGTTTTGATATATTTGAAGAATGGTTGTCTTTGCCAATTATTAGCAATACTTTGCTCTCATGTTTTATAAATAAACGGACAATAATGAGCACAAGCCGTGAGTCAGTTGCTTCTTACTTGAAAAGGAAGCTGGAACAACTGTTCTTTGCACATGATATCGTTATTAATTGTCACAATATGAAGCACATTGGTGTCATGCAAGAGGCATTCTCTAAAGACCTACTGTTGTATCACCAGAACTTGAACAATCTCTTTGAGATTACAAATAGGATGGGTGTCACAAGCAGTCTTTCCTCTACATGTAATATGATAACTGAAGAGACAGCCGAAGATAGACTTTCATTCAAAATTTACATGAAAGAGCACGAGCTTGATTACATCACTTTTGAAGGATTGAGACAGCAGTACGTCACTCTCACAAGATGTCATATGATTGTGATGTTGGATAATCTTGTGCGTCTGATCTTTAAAAATGATCCAATTCCTGGAGAGAGTCGAACAGGTCAAAAGTGTCTCCTACCAATTACATTGCAAGGACTGCCAAAAGATTCCCTAGAGGCATCACTTTGGCATGATTCAGATACTTGCTTGGAACCTGATACACAAGACTGTTCATGTAAAAGGCCTTTACAAATGCAGCCACATGAAGTTGACAGCTACTTAATTGAGCTTACATATGATGAGAGGTTAGCAATGGGAAAATTTGAAAGATTGTCTGTGTGGGGCTGTCCTGATTTATGGAATTTCTTGCATACATCATCATCCGTGATGGAATGTGTTCAGGCAGCAGTAAATACAGATCCTCAGTCAGACTCAAACATTAATGAAAGTGATTCATTGATAATTCAAACTCCAGCTATTGATGAACAAGAAGAATGTCAGGAGGAATTGGAGTCTATGCTTGAGGTTCACAGAAAGTTGCATGATCTTGAGCCAAACAGCGATGAGGAGACCGAACAGTCATCAAGCATTGATGAACTTGCAGCAGAACTTAGTATGTCGGCAATAGAAACTTCAACTGATTCTCTCTTAGGAGCCGTTGCCAATATGAAATTAGACAATGAAGTCAGGATTACATCTAAGGCAACAACAGTTGATATATTGCAGTCCTTTGGTGTTGAGAAGTATGTTGTTGGACCTCTGCTTACCTTGCACCCTCCACCTGCAGTGGGACGGGATGATGACATAGAGAAATTGCATGAAATATTGTATGACATCCTTATTAAAACAGACTATTTTGATAATGAAGGCAAGTCCAACCAAGATCGTATCCTAGTTGGAGTTGACCACAAAATAGGCAAAAACTTGCTGTCCCTGATGAAACGAGATGTTATATTTCAGCAGTTTCTTCCTGAATTCCCTCCACTGCATCTGAGAAAAAGTAAGATCAACACATTCTTCTCAGCATACAAAGAGACTGGGATATTCCACATCCTCATGTATATGCGTGATGATGGGATTGCAGACTGGTCTAAATTGTCTGATTCGACTCACATTGATTGTGCAACTCGTACTATTCGTCGTATTGCCCTTGGCCTGCAACTTACATTCCTTATCAGCTTTCTTGGTGCTCTTCCACCAAATGAAGCTCAAGCTTTGTTGACTGAACTAACTGGTGAAAAGCCAAGCTCCATTTGTGAAAAGTGGAATGACAAGTATCAATTATTTGTGAATAATGCCTGCAAAGACAATGCAACATTTGCACTTCATAGTGAATGGTTGGATCATTGCAACGAAATCTTGGCCATTGCACTTGCTGAAAGAATGTCCGGACCTGATGGTTATTATCTTCTTTTGGCTGCTGTTAAACGTTCACTGCCTTTCAGCTTTTTAAATGGGGCAGGATCATATGCTCCATACACAGTTGACTTATTGATCCATCACTACACTGCTGGAGTATTTCATCGAAACATGAAAATGGCTTTATTCTCAACCCCGATATACAAGAGTGCCAAGAATCTTGGTTCTGATACCAAAAGAGAGGTTGGTCATAAATCAGCTTTGAAAGCATTCAAGCCTGCCTCTAATGTAGCAACAATTCAGAAACGTATGTCTCGCTTGGATGACCAGTTGTCTCTACACGATTCAATATTCAGTTCATCTGTTGCTACATCAGATTCTGTCATAGACTGTCTTAGTTGGGACCTTGATAAAACCGATTTAGAATATGCTTACAGAGTTGCAGGTCTTGTGCTTAGACAAAAAGCACTGCAGTGCCACAAAGATGAGACACCTTATAATATGTACACCAAACAACCAACACGTTTGTCCAGCAACATCCTTGACAAGAATACTGAAGACATTGGAAAGTTTCTTGCAAGGAAGTACATATACAAAGAAAAGAAAATTCCTGGCTATGATCAACCAATTCCACCTGAACTGACCACCCAGAGTTCAAATCAGCTGGTAAAAAGAGCTGTCAAGTCAGCTGGCAACACCTTGAAGCGAACCAGCAGAGGTGCAGGTGGAAAGGAAAGGTCAAAAGAAGAAGCAGAACAACAAATCCAGTTAAAGAAAACCAAGAGAAACGTAGAGGTCGCACAATGTTTAAGTTCTGATTTGAATACTTGCCAGGCCTTAGTGAAACCGAGTGGAGAGAAACATGCAAAGCAGAAATCTGTTTACATGGCACAAGCTCTTCAAAAGTTGTTTCAGGTGGTATCAACAACCACCAACCAGAGCAATCAGAGTTGGTTTTACTCATGCCAAAATAACATGTTAGGCTCGCTCACAAACACCAGTGTCAGTTGTGCCGTTTTTGAATTTGCTGGCGTAAAATTTAAAACGAATAACTCTACTGGCCAAGAGTATCTCAAATCTATAGAGCAGTACACGCTCAAGCCTATTTTGAGACAGTTAGGTCATGTCAGTGATATGGTGATTTGTGAAGAGAAGTATCTCTTTACACCTGACATTTTGAAGGATAACACCAGAAAGGCCAGGCAAGATATGTCATCAAAGCGTGTGTCTGTTGCTCATCTTCGAAGTAACGATGAGATATTGAGTGTCGATAAGTTTGACACAGAGGCTGTCAGAACAACAGCTATTGGAAAAAGTTTGATTGGAACATTTCTTGCCAGCAATATTCAAGATCTTGATATGGGTGGAAGAGAAATGAATATTATTGTTGACAGCGAACTGTTCATTGAAGGTTGTTCCTGCAATTCTGATGTATGTACTTGTACTGACAAATACACATTGCCTATCAAGTGTACGTTTGGACAACAAGGTGTGGTAGATGGGCCATCAAAAATGATGGAAGTTCAGCAGCGGAAAGGAGAAGCTGAGATGTCTCAGTGCGACTGGGTCATTCATTTTTTGCCACTGCTGTTACCTGGCGATTCTATTGCCAGTTTTGTCACATCTGGTGACATAGACTCGGTAGTTATTCACATGTTTGTTCTGGGGAAATACTGGAAGGACACTGCAATCAATGACAGGCCAGTGGTATATGTTGCACTGCAAAAGCCTGGAAGAAAATGGGATGTCTACAACATCACCTTGATGTTAAATACCTTGCAAAATGCCTTCTGTGACAATATCATTGGTCCTAAAGTTGCTGTCATGCTCTGCATTGGAGGCAATGATTTTTTGCCTGGGTTTAGCAATATTTCACACGCAAAGGTTATATCTACCTTCGTGGACAACAGTGAATATATGAATTCCCTAATGACCCTGGAAGACACAAACATTTCATTGAATACTGAAATGTTTATAAAATTTGTGAAAAACCTGTACAGCAAAGGCAAAGTTGGGTTAACACTTTCTTTTGATGAAGTCCGTCAAAATACAATTATGAAAAAACAGTCAAAGAAAGGTATAGCTGAGCATGGTACACTAGTAAACCATCCACGAAATTGGCTACCACCCAAAGGTGCACTTGAAAGACTGGCAGGCCTTGTTCAGCATCAAATTTTGTACCTGGAAACAGCAGGTTTTCATGACAAGCCTTTACCTTCCTTCCACTTATGCCAATGTCTTATCATTGTAAATGGAAGAGTTAAGTATGACTTCGGTCCTGAGAGCCATGTCTCTACTCTTGAAGAGCTCACTATTAACCTCACTGACAAAGCTGCCATGGATATGGCTAAGGCCAAAGCTGTCACACCGAAAAAGAGGAAACCCGGAAAAAGGGCTTTAGGGTACACTCCCCAAAAGGGACAAAACAGGAAAAAGCATCAACCCCCTAAAACATCTACGCCAAAGAAAGGACATTAAATGTCAGTTAGCTTTATACTTGTATATATATTCAAAATTTCTGAAAATTGCAGCTTCATTCTTTTGTCTACCACCAACTTTAAATGATTGATTTTTGCCAATTGAGATATTGTACACTGTTTTATAATTTCATGTGCTTGTTATCTGCATATCGATATGAATCTTAACTCAGTCTATACATCTGTTGTATTTTGTTATCTTGTAATATTAGTAGGAAATAATTTGGTTATTTAATAGCATTTCTAAGACAGATTTTCATTGGAAGTGATAAGAAAATGACTGAGCACTTTGATTCAATGCATTATATTGTCTGCTTCCAGTGTTTATACAAATTGACAGGATGTAGATTTTCTGTGTTATACTTCAACAGTCAACTTTGAAATGTTTCTGGACATATGTGTATAATGTATACGCCTACACTAAGTTTTGTAAACTAGCAGTGCTGTAAATATGACTTATTTTACATGTTGTTCTGTACCAAATTGGTTAGAAATTGAATTATAGAATGGATAATTCATTTCATAATTGTGGAAATGAATTGATGATTTTTGTTATTTGATGATGATGAGTGGTTGTGACATCAATTGCATTTAAGCGATAATGATGATTATTACGGCGATGAAGAAAGTTTTTGTTATTTTACATACTGTAAGTTTGTGAGATTTGATGAAACAGCTAAGGCCAGAAATGGCCCAAACTGTTGATAATGATAGTTTAGACTTCAATACCTTTTGATACATATTTGACATTTTATTATTTTTGTATATCCTCAATCATTGCTTATTGAAAAATTGTACATATACATGTATATTAGAATCATCGGACTCGCAAACTGTAAGCATTGTTTATGAAATTCATATTTTTTTAATTCAATTGACAATTGTATGATATTCGATTAAATTTATGAGTTCTTGTTTAAATGATGATGTGTCAGGTTCAATTTGATGACATGGTATGCAATAAACAGTTAATATTATCCATACTTGTGTTTTCTTGACAGTATACATATTATTGTCAGAAGTCCTGGCCCAGAGTTCTGCCTTACTGCATGAAAATAACCAATTTTCGATCCTTGTTGAGTTTTATCTTTAGCATGGTAATCTAACACTGACCCAGCACTGCAACAGTTTAACGCAAACCCCAGTGCACAGCAGGTCCCAACAGAAACCACAAAAGAAACCAGATACATGCTTTGCATTACAGAGGTCATCTGCAATGTTAACACTAAAAGATAACCAAAAAGGGGTAAAACAAAACTGTGCTGTTTTCTACAGGCCTGCTTATGGGTTGCGCCCTGAACATGTTGGTGTAAGTCCAGGCTCTCAAGAATGTCTATGAAGTTGCAAACATCTGTTTGGTTAGTTTTATTCAAATGTATGTTAAAATCTCCAGCGATCAGTATAGGACCTGCAAACATTGTTACTTCACTCAGGAAAGATTCAAATTGTTCAAAGAAATCTTTCAATGATGAGCATGGTGGACGGTATACTGTAACAACTTTTAATTTCCTAGCTGCAAGGTGTAGCACTGCAGTATAATATTCAAAACTGTTAAAATGGCCATGATCACTTAGCTTGGCATTTAAACTGTCCTTTACTATAATTCCAACACCTCCACCTCGAGTATTTCGTGATTTTCCATAAAAAGAATAATTGTCAGGACACATTTCATTGACTTTAGCATCATCACCAGGTTGAATCCAGGTCTCACACATACTCATGATATCAATGTTGTTGTCTTTGATAAAATCGTTTATAGCCAGTGGTTTTGCAATTGCAGATCTTGTATTATACAATACAAAGTTGACAGATGGAATTTCCTTATTTTCTGATTGATGCCTCTTGTTGTTATTGATCTTAACAGAGATCAGATTGTTTATGTTGGCTTTCAAAACATTTTTCTCAGCTCTTGATTTTAATCCTGCTTTTTGGCCTCTTTTCCTCTTATTAATCCCCAGTGTCTTAATTTGTCCACAAACAGAGTGATTAGGCCTTTGTTGTTGTTTGTTGTTTGCCATTGAGGTTTATTCACGATTGACCATATGCCAAACACCTTTTTGAGTTGTGTCACAGTTATTGCAATTTTATTGTATTTGACCACTGTTTGAAAACTCTCTTTTATTTTTGACCACTAGCAGTTTGGTGAACAGTCATGCCTGGTTACTTTAAAGGTATAACCGAGAGACAGCATGAATGAGAGCCCAGATTTGTGTGATTGCCAAACCTCAAGGATTAGAACTTGCTTTTATTCAATGTTCAGGGAGCATATTTCATATCAAGGGAGGGGGGCTTGGGAGTTTTTGTTTTTTTAAATAAATAATTTCTGTTCTGTTTTCGTGTCCTGTCTGGACAACCAATGATCGATCTATAAAAGTTCCATCGGTACCAAGAGTGGTACATAACATCTTACTACTTTGTACTGCACCCTGCTGGTCCAATAAAAGAGGGAATTTGAGGCTATGTGAGGATAAGAGGGGTTTAGGTTAAGGAATTTGTGGATTGGTGTGTGGCGGTATAGGCCTATCCTACCATGAGGTCTCTTAATTGTTTCTAACATACAGGGTATAATATGAGAAAATTTAATTTTAATCATTGCTCATTTTGCCTCACATGAACTATGAGTAATTCTTGGCAAGTCTCAGCATTCATGCAGGTTGCTACTGAATGAAAATATATTATGATCTGTGATTATGAAAAGCGAGAATCAGTTCATATGATTTTTTTTTGTGACAAGCTCTGGTTTGGATTTTTTTTAAAATAAAAAATGAATAAACTCTTTCTGGGCAGTCTTAAATAAATATTTCTGGTGGGGTTTTTATTACAGCTCTCGCAATTGCTCTGAAGATATACATTTTTTGATGGTGTGGACCTATGATGTCAAAGCTGGATATTCCATTGGAACATATACAACGTTGGTGCAAGATATGGTGTCATAGGTCAAACTGGCCAATAGCATTTCATGTAGACAACTTCCTCATAGCCTTGCAATTATGTCATAGCGATGAGCCAATGATACTACTACAAAAACTCAGGTGTTAAGTGGGAGGGGGATTGTTTATTATTTGGTGATACCAGAAGTGCCTGAAATTCAACCAAGCATGGTTAATAGGATAACTGGAAATTAATCACAGTTTTTCACCAACATGCTTCTGATTTAAATTGGATTTGACATGGAGCTGTCAAATCAAGCATTAAGTTTACTGTTTGCAGATTTTTGGTGGCTCCTTTCAGTGTAAAATTACCATCAATTACTTTAATCCTATATTTTTTGATAGGTTACCACAGTTCACCGGCGTAAATATGGAGATCAATTGACAGCTTTTGAGCAGAGTGCCCATTCCCCAGGAGTAGTCCAACCTTGCACCTAAGTTGTTGTGATATTATTGGCCGCTCTGGCAATGATGTAACTGCAAGGCTATGATGAAACTGTCCACAACGGATGCTATTGGCCAGTTTGACCTATGGCATCATTGATTGCACCAATTTTGCATATCCTCTGGTGCTTGGCAATGGAGTATCCACCTATGACATCATAGGTCCACTGTGGCACTGAGAAAAAAAATCTGATTTCTTCAGATCAATTGCTAGAGCTGTAACCCGGTGTTGCTTGATTTAGAAATGAAATTTTTGGGATATGGGATGCTTGAAAAATAAATAATTAATGTTGCTGTTACCACAAAATAAAATATAATTTCCCATTGAGGGAAATTTCCAAGGCCCTCCCCCCTGAAAATCTGGATATGCAACTCAATTCCAATCACTGCACGACATCCCATTGTAAGAAATTTGTTGTTTGTCATTGTTCTGTGACTGAAACAAAACTGAGCCAGAAGTGGTCAAATACAAAAGAAGAATTGAAGCTGTGAAGTGAACTGGCAGTTGATAACACCTGAAGCTGTGAATCTGTGTCTTGACCATATGGTCAATCGTGAATAAACCTCATTGCAGATCTAATTTGCAACAGTTCATTTCGAGTGTATCTTGTCACAAACAATGATTCAGATGATCCAGAAGATTTGTCAGGGTTGACTGAGTTCTCATCTAGCTTGATGGCTCTTAAGTAATGATATTTTTCCATTGAAATTAAAGTCTTGTTAAAAACTAACAAACTAAAAATGATATTCCAGGAAGTGAGTAACAAATTTTTGCAACCATTACTACCCTAAAATAGTCATAAACTAGTCACAGTGACAACCAAATGTTTAGAGTGTATGTTTCTTCTTGGGCCCGGAATATTATAATAAATACATATATTATTACCATATGTTATAAAAAAATATATAATCCTTAACTAGATTTGGGTAGATTGCCTCTGAACTTGTATCTATCTTGGACTCTAAAGAATTTGTTTCATATCACAATTCCTTGGTTATGATTATGTTGTAAAAATAAACAATAAACCATAACTGAATTAGTGGTTAGACGATTCGGCTGGCAAAAGCAAAGTGAAAAATAATCAATTTCCTTTTGAAAATTGATGAAGCGCTGATTTGTAATCAAAAGCAAGTTGCAGGAATTGTGATTAATTTGGAATTCAGTAACCATTTGGAAGGAAAGAGCCAATGCAAAAATGACATTCCATTTACTTTTCCATGCAGTGCCATAATTACATTGTTATTTTTATCAGTTATGAAGGCAAAACGGACAAACTGGACAATTCCTTTTAAATAGACAAATATATATATATATTGTTTTATTGACATAAGAATATCAGATAATGATACATTGGTCAATGCTAGTGTTGCGAGAACACAGTGGTTAGTAAAATTTGATGATATTTCAGAATATAACAATTATATAAGTATACAAAAAAATGATAGCTTTCATAGGGTTTATAAAATAGGACATGTAGGTTATGTTACTTCAGGTTCCAGCCACCGCTTACTTCCACTAATTAATCATGTTAGGCCTAATAAATAGTATATAAAATGTATATCTAGTTATTAAAAAGATATATATGCATGAAAAACAATGTTAAAATTCTAAAATAGCTAATTTCCAGACAAAACATCCAGGAATAATAATACAGTTTATACATTCGTTTTCAACATTGATGTTATAATATCTAATGAACTGAAAAATAATAGGCCTGTAGTCACTTTTGAGACAAAACATCAACAAATATTCATATAGTATGTTCATTGATTTTCAACATTTATGTCATAATAATATCCCTTTATAATCTTATTCTTTTGCAAGCTAATAGAATCGTCAATTTTTCGGAATGTTCATGGGGGCATATAATTTTCGGTCTAAGGTACATGACGGTGTCATAAAGAGTGAGCAGTTCTTTAAAAAAAAGTTACAATCTTACAAAATGTCTTCAAAAATATTTAAAGATATTTGCACAATAAATGTATATTGTAAGAAGACAAACATGTTGTATCAAATTATCTTTACATTGTAACATATAGTTCTCATGTGAAGGTACAATGTAATTACAGCTCTTCTTGGGTACACAAAACTAATCTCAAGTAATTTTGTCTCCCCAGAGCAAAGATGTCGTCCAAAGAATACAACCAAGACACACTCACAAACTGGATATTATCATAGATACACAATATGACTAGGTCAGCCAATCAGCGTGCAGCCATTTTTGCTGATGATAGGTTATAGTACCTTTGATGTGTTCAGAATTGAAAATTGTAGGATTTAAGAACTTGCTGTAGCACTTATTGATACTATAAGATCGAGATAGACTCAGACTCATTTATTTTTTGCCAACAAAATAAACATAATACAAATTCAATATACAGTACAACCCTAAATAACGTGACCTATGTTTACCTATGTTGCCCACCTTTCTCCTCTCCAACCTAAATCTCCTTACAACTGCCTTTGACACCTAACCACAACTTCACCCCTTATAAAGAAGTCTATTAAGACAGCTGGAAATGTTTAAGAGGTCACCTCCTGATTGTGATGTTATTTACAAGTGTAGGTTAATCAGTGATTCAAAAGTGCACTGTCATTCAAAGTGAGTTGTTGCCCAAAAAAGCAGCACCAAAAAATTTCATTTGCACCAATGATATATATTCTCTATGAATTCGGTACACAGGGGTTTATCTCTTATCTTGAAGGTACTCATTTGTTCAAAAATACCTACATCTAGGACGATATCTAGACTCCCATTGGCTCTTCGGTGTACCTTTTTAGAAACAAAAATACATAGCACATTTACAAAATTAATGTATGGCAAATACTGACAAAGAGAACCGCGGATTGGCGAAAATGGTCGAAAACAAAAAAAAAAACATTGAAACTTTGGACCAAAATTGAAGTAGGTAAGAATTGTCATATCAGCATTTCGAGAACACATTTTGATTCTCCAGGTCAAAATGCACATTTTAGGAACTAGTTCCTTTTGAATTTGCATACAAATTAAAAATTGACACACCCTACTGATTCACCTCTCCGCCAACACTTATACTCCAATGGAGGCCTGTTGGCTCAAACATCCAGATCCAGATCCAGAATGTAGTTGTTGTTGTAATTGTAAATACTGTCAGTCATGCACTGCGATGCAGGCACGAAATTTGTGGTGAGCCTTCCACAATGATACAGCTCAGGGCAGCCATAGAACGGCGCCCATGGGCAGAGACTAGCGGAACATTGCCCAAGGTTCCCATGCCGTAGCACTCTCCAGTGTTGGTGACCGCCGTATGATGATGATTGATGAGAAGATTGTGAGTCTGGCACATACAGTTGCTCTTGAAAGTAAGTACACCCTATGCTATTTTTCAAACTTTTGTCTCTCAAAGGTACAAATTATGATATATTCACACACTACCAGTAAAATAGTGTCAACTTAATACATGTGCATACAATTATATCACTAATTCACAAATTCCATCTCCCACTAAATTAATACAGTTAAGTATGGAAAAAATGGTCATTGCAAAAGTAAGTACACCCTTCTAATTTCAGGCAGTCAATACTTTTGGTTTCCGAATTGGGTGGCCAAAATAGCTTGTAGATGCTTCCTTTACCCTTGAATAAGGTTCTTACATCTTTGCACTGGAACCTGCGGCCATGCCTCCTTGTAAAACTGTGTAACCACTAAATGTCGGGGAGATTCTCTGCATTGGCACCTTTTTGAGGTCAAACCACAACATCTCGATGGGATATCTCATCTGGGATTTAGTTAGATCATACCAAAAGCTTGTATTTATTTTAATTTATTTTGGATTTAGTTGACATACTTGTGTGCTTGTGATTGTTGTCCTACTGGAACACCCAAGAGCACTTTAAACCAAGCTATACTTCAGCAATTGGGCAACATTATCTCGTAGGACTTAATAAATTATATAAATAGAGCTTTGAATTCATGATTCCTTCTACATGAACCAGTTTCCAAGTTTCTGATGAGGCAAAAAACCCACTCTGCATGATATTCCCACCTTCATGCTTCACTATTGGTACCAGGTTCTCCTCTTGGAAAGCTGTGTTCGCATTGCAACAAATGTATCGGTTGTTCATCTGACCTTAGAATTCAATTTTAGGATCATCTGTCCAAAGAATATTATCCATAAAGTCTTCTGGTTTATCAAAATGCTTCTGGGCAAAGTATAGGTCTGCTTCCGTGTGTTTTTTTATCAGCATGGGCTTGTTTCTGGGTGTTCTGGCAGTGAGGCCTTCTTTATTCAAATGCGTCCACATAGTTAACATGTTGACATGTATTCCAGACGATGTCTGTTACTCTGGTAATTCTGTGGATGTAACCTAAGGGCATTTTGCTGCTTCTTGTATTAATTTCTTGGATGTTATGCAAGACATCTTTGTTGGTATTCCCATCCTGCTTGATAAGTTTGTGTATTTTTGCTCCTTCCATCTGAATAAAATTTCCTGATAGTAGATATGTGAACCCCAAAATGTGCAGAAATATTCTTAGATATCCAAATTCATCCTAGTAGATGTAAATAATAATATTTCTTAGCCTTTTAGGCAGTTCCTAAGTTCTTGGCATGGCAACTGACCCATCTCTCAAACCATAATGACTTGATTAAGCAAATTTAAGGATAATCAATTGTTAAGTACTGCTAAGGAGGATGGAAATTAAAATTAAGTTGCCAAAATCAACCAGGCAGAACAACAAACATTTTAGGGTTGCAAGACAAAAGCAGATTGACCAAAAGAGAAGAAATAAAGCGATAAAAAGGCTAACTATTGTAAGGGTGTACTTACTTTTGCAATGGGTTATTTTTTCATTTGAGGTCAAAGGTCAAAATGACCTTGATATTTCAAGAAACCCGTATTACATATTATGTAAGACTTCAAAGAGATACACTTTATTGCAAAAATGAGATAATAGCCATGACCCAATTTCAACTAATGAGCCAAATGCAATAAACCTGCAGGGGTGTACTTACTTTCGAGAGCAACTGTACCCTATTAATTCAGGGATGCCCAGGGTCTTTCAGTTGCCCCAGCACAGAACACTGGATACAACCCTCCTCCATTTAATGTCCCATGGGCTCGGACCAAATTGAGTTCCAGGAGTGGGAGTCGAACCCACGACCTCAAAGCCAGACTGGTAGCACAAACAAGCACCTTTAACCATTAGGCCACGGAGAACAATACATACGGTACTGAATGGTCAAACAATACATACGGTACTGAATATGAGGAACACTTTTGAATCTTCTCAACAAATTAATATCATTTTGACAATGCATGGAGGGGGGATTATTATATGGATTGTTTTATATTGACCCGAGTATTCTCCCTAACAGTCCATATTTTCCCTTATTGTCCCTCCAGACCTTTTATGACTGTCTGTCACTTTGATATAGTTCGTGTGTCATCATGCTGATGACTTGTCATGATCATACCCAATAACTTCAATGTAAATTTGATTTAAGGAGACTTTACCAGCTTTTTGGTGACAAGCAAACAAAAGGATAATGCATCTGATATTCACTCTGAAATCAGTTATGACAAATCGAATGGCCTTCTCTTTAATATCATGAGTAATCAAACAGCGTCTATATGTTATATGTTTCCCGTGTTGAAAGTAGAGAAGATGACACTTCATTGGCCATCATGAGTCACAAAGTGGATTTTTCCAAGGGCTTCCCAGCATTCTGATGATCAGGTCAGCTGAGGACTTACTCTTATATACCAGGGGAATGAAGCTAGAATGCCATGCTTCGTTGACCATGGCTAAGAAAGAGTGAAAATAATACACTTAGCCTCAATAAATTATGTCAATTTTTGTTCTGAATAAAGTTTACCTCACCTTTAGTTAGTTGTGTGACTTGCAGGCCTGCCTGTTGTCTGTAATGGTTATAAATACTTCAAGTCCATTTTTAATCCATTGCTAGGTAAGCCATCAAGAACAGGCTTGCAAGATCAGAAGTGGCCTGCAGAAAAATCCCAGGCACAGAAAACTAGATATATTAAATATCTGCCAAAAACTCCAGTTTCAGCTTCATCTGGTCCATTTGTGTATTTGAATCCTGGGGGATTTGAAGATTTGCTCCAATAATCCTGGTTAACAACTTATTTCCAATTGATTATTTCATAAATGATTGAGCCCTTACTGGGTCAAATATCATGAAAACATTGTCAACATTACTGTGGATGTCATGCTCCACTGACTGCTTTGACAAAGCATTCAGTTGGTATCACTGATGAGGCATTTGCTGATCCTATTGTGATTGTTGGCTGTGCAAAACAGAAACAGCCACAAACAACTACCAAACCATTAAAAACTATCTAATTATCACAATAATACTGATCTGATAGAGAGTCAGGCCACAGAAGATATTTCTTTTAAAATTAATATATACAGGCTTTCTAACTACAATTAATGCATTCAGTATTTTTTTAACTATTTATCCACTTGCCTGAAATCACTTTTCCATCAATCTTATCTGCAAATTCGATAACATGTGATATTGATGTACATGTACTGCATATTTTATTAATATTTCATATCAAGTTTAAGAGGAGAATGTCCAGGTCCTTCTTTTATACCTTTTCATGTTATGATATTGAGACAAAAAAAAATTGATAGAAATGTATAGCCTGTCCTTATATCTTATTATAACTTATATTGCATTGCTGAGTACTTGTAATGATTCAACTATCCTAATGTAGGTGGCACCACCTCCTGGTGACCCTACTCATGGCAGCTTCTTTGATATCCCATTCTCATTATCAAACCATTGATAACCTTTTTTCCTGTCTAATTATTTAATTCTACTTTTGGCCTACAAATACTTCTGATTGTCCTACAGTTAAGTGTATGACAAATATATAATATATATTTTTTATTGGACAGAGCAATATTGTTCTGAGAAGGTTATTTTATTTCAATGAGTTAGTCACTGTTTTATTCCACTGTCAGTTAGAATGTTTGGAACACAGTTGATTGTCATGCACATTGATCACCAAACTGTTGAGCCTGCAGTGGCGTCCCTATGGGGGGGGGCACGGGGTGGCACAGGCCCCCCCATATTGGACCTGTGCCCCCCCAGGTGCCCCTCCATATGAACTTTCCAACTCTGGCTAAAATATACAATCAGTATAGTGGGTGCCCCCCAGGTGCCACCCCACTCGAGGACCCCCAGTTACGCCACTGTGAGCATGTTATTCACAGCTTCACTAAATCCTCAGGTTGAAGTGATCTAGTCCTCTTGAGGTGACAATTTATTATTTAGATAGTACATGGGTCAAAGGATTACCTTGACATTGGCCAACCACTTCCTTTAGGCTCTGTCAGACCCGACTTGTCCAGATTTCCTGATCAGTTATTTCGCTTGATATCTCCACAGAAAAACCCCAGAATATAGTTTTGACACTTCTCACAGTTGAGGTAAGTTGTTAACTAAATTATGCATTAGTGCATCCTTTTTATCGGTCAATTATCATTGCAAATTTTTGGCATTTAGTTAGAGGTTGTCAGGATCTACAATCCCTGTTCCATATGTAAACAGAAGGATGGATCATTGATGAGAATTCCCGTGGATTTTTCACAGTGAACTGGTCTTCATTTTTTCTATATCAAAGTGATAGACTGTAACAGAAGAGGGCACTCTATAGAATTTCTTTTGAGGGAAACTGTCCCTCCACAGTTATTTCCCTAGGCACATTTGGTAATATTATGGCCAGTACGCGAGTAGTCATGGAATAGTACTCTTTGCTTTTCACTTTTTTGACTGTTTGTCTAATTGAATAAATAACATATTGCCACTCTAACGGTGACTAACCTATACATGTATGTGTACTGATTTGCTTTACAAGTATTCCTTTTCTCCTGTCTGTCCTTAATAGTAACATGGATAAGATAAATGGTTAAACATCAAGAGATGATCTTCCACCAGTTACTAAAAATCCGATCATTTTAGGTTTCAATACTTTTTAAGCAGGCTTCTTGAACTTGCATGACAAGATTCTCTATAGTACAGGATTGGCAACACAGCCTGCATCTTAATTGACTGCATGGTACGGAAAAGTGTTCGCCTACACAATTTCTTGACAATGTGACATTACTGTCCAGAGCATAGGCAAAATTCTTGCCAGTGCAATTATTACATTATCACATTGATATCAAAGTATACCTACCAAGTCAGAAAATGGGGATTGGTTGCATATTATGTCTGCATTGCAGTGATCCTCCATGTCGGTTAATAGTGCAGGTATAAATGCTCAACACACCGCTCTCTTGTCTCAGTGGGCCTGAGGCCATCGCACAGTCAACATGTGTATTGAAGGTTTCCCCCAAGTAATTATTGCTGAAATTTGGTTACTACAGTGGTTGTAACAATCTATATGCAATTGTAATACTTTAATCAGCCTTGTCCTCGCTCAAGCTCAAGAATCCACAATGGTAAAACGCATAAAAGGAAATAAATGCACATGCAACATACAGCTGCATGACAGAAATTCACGATGGGCTATAAACTTTCAAAACTAGAACCTGACGGTTTAGTGATGGCAATATGAGGAGCATGACCAGAGTAGGAAAAAAAATACAATAACTAGGCCGATATATCACTAATAGGCCTACCTGAATATGAAAAATTAAGCAACATTTTAACAGAATCTGATAATTCAAGACCTGTATCTAGTAACAATTTGGTTAAGAGATTTTATAATACTGAATTAAGTCATTTGGTGGATAAAAGGACAAGAGGTATCATTCATCTTCATTTTCACACCTGCATGTACCATTGATGCATTCATGCTTGTAAAAAACACCTACAAATTAACTTTAACCATACCAGGGTCAAGGCAATGCTGAGTTGTTTGGTAGTCCCAGAAGTGTGAATGAATATTTGCTGCAGACAAAATACCATAGAATTTAATTTGATAGTCAAAATGTGTGCAGTTTAATGCCAGTTTTGAAGTGACTGAGAGTACATTGGAACCTTTTGTTTTGGAAAAATAATATCAGCAAGCCTTAAATTTCAATACAGAACATGTACTATGTGTTACACATCAGAAAAACTGTTTTGTAAATGACCCAGATAAATATAAAATAACAATATCAAAATGCAGTTACACAACAACCAATAAAAACAATCAGCAAAGCCAGAATGACTGTCACAAAAGATTAACAACACAATTTTCTGTTACACAGTATAGTTTCTGTCACATACAAACGGAATATCTATTTACATTAAAAAAAATAATTTGTTTGAAATTTGAAAATTATCATAGCTGCAGCCTGCTTATCTTTTTTTTAAAAAAGATTTTCTTGTTCCATATTCATTCTGAATTTCTGATACAACAGTTCTACAAAAGTGCAACAAGCACTCTTAGAGATGCAGGACCGCCCATGCATGCAGAATGAAGATAATTGAAAATCTTTGGTACAATTGTGACAGATTCAGTCTTTGCGAAGGTCCAAATGTATTGGTAGCTGACAAGGCCTACTGGCTCAATTATGAGCAGAGGAACCATGAGGATGATTCCTTCGAAATCATTGTTTTTTTCTGATGCATCTAGACGTTTAAATCTTTGGAATAACTCAAAAATTAAGGAATCTACAGCCAAAACCCAATTTGAATCCGCATTTTACGCATTTTTCCTGCGACAGCTAGCCCGCAACTGCTGCTCCGCATTTTAGATACGACGTAATGGTGGACGCTGTTGAAGCCACCCAACGCTGGGCATAAGGGGATATTAATAAATCGTAAATATTGAATTTAGCTTAAGAAATACACAATTGACAGAATCTACGATGTATAAATGAGTGATATTGATAAAATGAACATTTGGAATGGCCTGGTTTGGCCAGTAGGCCTCTGACTCACATTAGTTCAGGACAGAAGCATTACCGTCCTATGCATAGGATGCATGGCCGGTAATTATCATACTGTGTATGTCAAATAACTCCAAACGCTTGGTGAGACTACTCAGGCACCCATTAGGGGCTGACCAGTTGATAGTTGGGGGGGGGGCTGTGGATTTTACCCCCGGGATAAACTTTTTTTTTCGTTCGCGACGCGTCAACAAACAATTGTTTTCGCATGCGCACTCGCGACAAACTTTTATATCGGAATTTTAACATTACGTACCCTAGCTACAGGTGGAAACAAACTTTTTTTTTTATTTCCATGTGCTGAACAAACTTTTTTTTTCAGTGTCAAGTGGGAAACAATCTTTTTTTTTCACCAAATATCCATAGCCCCCCCCCCCCAAAATCATCTGGTCGGCCCCTTAGGCATTAACAGGCAATTAGCCTCCAGTATGACATGATGCAAGAAACTTATATACAATCTAGAATTACCTGATGAATTGGGAGTCATACTGATTAAAACCAACAACAAGATGTGTGGTAAATATGAATAGCAATACAATATGTGTCTATGAGCCTGAAAGATGTTCTGAGAAGAAAACTGATCTCCAACGAGGGATTTTGTAACAGCTGATTCATGCTTCATCAATCGCAGGAATCAAAACAATGCAGAGCGAAGAAAAATAACTAACTGGACCAACTAAAATTGTGTAATACAGGAGTTAATTCTGTCTCTCTGTCGGGAAACCTAACCTCGATATAGCACTACCAATCATACTATGTCAGCATGGCAAATTCCGTCCCAGCCACTTCCTCAGTCATTTTAATGTATAGTTATGGGTGCTCAGGTGATGAAGAGTTCAGTAGTATATGGGGATTAACGAGCGCCGGAAGTGCCCTACTTCCTCTCCATTTTTTATAAGTAGGGCATTTTTTTCAATGTTTACACGCACCAGGATGTAGGACACTTTCCCCAATGTTTACATGCACCAGGATGTAGGACACTTTTCATGTAATGTTGCACCACCATTATATGTGACAAACTCTTTTTCAGATGATTTACCACATACCTCTGACACTTAGTCATCATGTGACTGTTTGCAATAACAGATTGCTTAAAGGGGATTACAACACTAACAGTATATCAGTCCCATTCTGGAGGGGTTGATGAGACACCATATATTATCCTCTTCTACAATGGACATCCCACGCCAGAGACAGAACTCGGGTATGGATACTTAGATTTTCTGTAAGCATGACTATTTTCAGTCAATTAATTGTCATAACCAGTACATCCTTTATTTCTTTCAGAGGCTTCCTCGGATGTGTGGATTATAAGGAATACCAGGGTACCCAAGTCCGAAGTCATGTATTTCTGTCAGTTGGCTGTGCTTTTCAGTGTGATCCTTGCATCCATAATTAACATGTCACTTGGGAGTGAGTCCCAGATCTGGCTAATTTTGCTTTCGACATGCACAGGGGCAGTGCTTGACGCTCCAAAGATTAAAACCAGGACCAGACTTAGAAAACTCTCTACTTCTGTCTACGATTAATCCTTCTATTTTTTACATGTCATAATGGGGGACTCTCAAAAATATGACGCATACCTTAAGAGTTTTTATTATAATCCTAAGGCACCTGGAAGTTTCAGCAGTTACACCAAGCTATGGGGGGGTGTGAAGAATGACCCAGCAAAACCCAAAGACCTGCAGCTGGCTGATGTGAAAAACTGGTTAACATTACAAGACACACATCTTGTACACGCCCGACCACCAAGTCATTTCAAAACTCAGAGAACTGTAGTAGAGTATATTGATATGGAATGGCAAACAGATATCATAGTGATGACATCATTGGCTAAGCAGAATAGACCTTTTAAGTACATTTTAGTAATTATTGATGTATTTCGTAGATTTTTGTTTACAAGACCTCTCAAAACCAAGACTGCTACTGAGACAGCTAAATTATTTCAAGAGGTCATCGATGTCAATGGTAAAGCACCTGAGCAGGTATCAAGTGATCAAGGGGGAGAATATAGAGGGCGCCCTTTCCAAGAGATGTTGAAGACCAATCATATCAGCCATTTCCTGTGCTATGGACCCCATCATGCATCAATATGTGAGCGGGTGAATCAGACTATTGAGCATAGATTATACAAGTATTTCACGGAGAACGCCACAACAAGATTTGTGGATATTCTTCAGGACATCACATACTCCATAAACAACACCGTTCACAGCACACTTAAGAGAACACCTGCCAGTATTAACGAGGATAATGAGGCTCAGGTGTATCACGATGTGTATGAGAAATTTGTCATCCAGGCAGCACAACAACCCCTTAACTATAAGTTTAAAATTGGGGATCTTGTCAGAATTAGCACTGTCAGATCACCATTTCATCAAGGCTATAAAACAATGTGGACAGAGGAAATTTTTTCAGTATCGAATTTGATTCCCTCCCGGCCAGAGAGGTACAGGTTAAAGGACTTATTACAACACGAAATATTAGGATCTTTCTACCAAGAGGAGCTGCAGAGATCAACGGCTGATACTACAGAATCTGTAAAATACGTCATAGATAGGGTTATATCATACAAGACAGTGAGAGGTGTTAAGTTTGCTAAAGTACGGTGGTACGGGGTACCCCAGAAATTTGACACATATATTAAGAAAACTGATCTGAAAAATCACAAGAGAGTTAAGAGGTGAGAAGCAAGTAACAACATGTACATTCATATCTCTAGCAGTGACAGTAAGAATTTTTTCCAGACTAACAAATCTGACTCCTTCAGGGTCATTTTACCAAAAGCACTCCGCCTTGGGGATGCATCAAGGTACGAAATAGCCCTTATTTCTATTTACACACCATCTCTAAAGGAAGAATGTAAACCTCAATATCTTACTGTTAATATTGGGAATGTATGTGAGCCTAGTATAATTGGGGAGTGTTTGAGACCTCTACTCAGAAGGGTATTCCCTTCGGCCCTAGGTACCCCCAAAGAATTCACATCTCCGCACTACGTCACATTGACATCGCCTCATATCAGTCTCATTGAAATCTATTTACTAGATGAAAACGGGGTGGCCCCCTCATTCAACAGTGGACCTTTGCACGTTACGCTTCATGTAAGAGAGTTATACTGAAACAAGTGTATAATATAACCTTTAAAATATTAACATGGCAGATTATTATAATGCTCTGACGGCCATTGACTACAAGGTTTTCCTTGAACATTTTAAACACCAGGCCTCTGGAAAACATAGAATAACAACACTCCCTAATTATCTTTCTAGGGGTGCTTTTGGTAAGATGGGTAGTCAGTCATTTGTTATTGTTGATAAGCCCCGCCCAGAAACTTCCACTGTTAGAGGGGATCACATGCCAAAAATAGAAGTTTATGACGAGAACGAGGCTTCTAAGAGACGTGCCGAGAGCGAACTTGAACGGGAACAGGCTATATCTTTAGGTGCTGTGCAAAAAACTAACCAGTCTTCTTCTAGCGCCCCAAGTGGAATGAGCGTATCAGTTGCTCAGAAGAGGAAAGCTAATCAAGAAGTCAAGCTTAAGGTCAAGAGGGCAAAGGATCTTTTTGATATCTGACCAGGTTCCTTTCTTAACTTTAAATATCTGTTTGGTACTTGTCAGAATGGATACAGAGGTTCTAGCAGACAGTTTTGTAGCATACCCTGCAGAACTCTCTATTTTCTCACGACCTATTCAAATACTAGGAGTGACAGGAAAACAGACAGTTACATGCTATCCTGTTAATGATTACACAACTCAGGGGCCCATACAGTTCTGCCTGGCAGCGCACAACAGTCAATATATTGATTTAAAACATATACGACTGAACGTGACTGCCAAGATAGTGAAACATAAAGATAATGGGGCCCTTGAACCCCCGGCCGATAATAAAGGCTCATGTGGTGTTGTAGCTAATTTCTTACACTCTATGTTCAGCAGAGTTGATGTCTCATTGCAATCCAAGCTACTTACACATTCGGATAATAATTACCCCTACCTGGCATACCTGAAAGCTCTGTTATACACAACAGATGGGGAGAAGAGTAAGCTGGATGCACAGCTATTTTACCCGGACACTCCAGGAGAGTTCAAGGGTCTTGAATGGAAAACGAGTAGTAATGCAGGGTACAAACAGAGATCTAAGTTTTTTGGCCTTTCCAGAGAGGTTGACATGTCAGGTAATTTAGCTTGCGATGTCCTTGATATGGGGAGATACTTGCCTGCTGGTATACCAATAGAAATCAAATTACATAGATCTTCCCTAGAATTCTGTCTGCTCTCGCCAGATGACAACCTGGCAACATCTCTCGGTTACAAGGTCATAATCACAAAGGCATCTCTTGATGTACCTAAAATAAATGTATCCCCTGAAATACTAGTTGCACATGATGAGGTCCTTGGGAAATCACCAGCCATCTACCCCTACACAAGGACAGAGATAAAGAAGCACAACATAGTAAAGGGGGCGCATGACACAGAAGTCAATAATCCGTTTTCTGGAAGAATCCCCAGCGAAGTAATTGTTGGGCTAGTTAAAGACTCTGCACATCATGGTTCTTACGAATCTTCCCCTTTTGAATTTAAAACTGCAGGTCTGTCATCAATAAATTTATCAGTGGACTCCTTTGATGTGAATGGGGGCACTGTTAAAGTGGATTTTTCAGACAAGGCTGAAAAATCCAGTTACCTGGAGGCATACAAGACACTCATAGGTGTCAATGGTGTAGATGATACGGTCCCTGTAACTAGACTAGGTTTTTACGGTGGGTACTCTTTCTATAGGTTCGTCATTCAACCTGAAACTGGGGGAAATGATAATGTCCTACCATTGAAACAGAGGGGCAACGTTCGACTGTTCATGACCTTTAAATCTGCTGTGACTGAACCGATGACCATTGTTATGCTTGCAAAATTCCCAGCGGCTATAGAAATAGATAAAACCAGATGTGTCCGAGAGGTCTGATCACTTCGACACATACACTTGAGCAGTGGACAATACGATGGCTTCAAATGGGGAGGAATCGTGCCTTGTGCCTTTCAAGACACCTCTTTGCCTTAGTCTCTATGGCGCCAGTAGATGTGGTAAGAGCAGACTCTTAGCACAGCTTCTCTTGAACATTGATAAAGTATTTGATCCTCCCCCTGATAGGATAGTGTTTGTCTACTCTATTTTTCAAGATGTTTATGAGGAATTGGAGAGAAAATTAGGGTCTAGGATCCATTTTATCACCACTACACCAGATGCTGCAGAACTGGAAACTTTTTATAAAGAGACGGGGCAGACAACCCTTTTGGCATTGGACGATAGGATGTCCGAGGTAAATGACACTACAAGTGGAAAGAATCTTTTGAGGCTGGCAAGTATCAGCTCCCACCATGCAGGAATAACTCTGGTTCTTGTAATGCATTCTCTTTTCCATAACACCAACACAGCCAGGGAGATAGCGCTGAATTGTCATGCCAATATCCTTTTCCCAAACAGCAGGAATTCTGGACAGATATCAAGATTTGCTGCCCAGGTCATGAGTGAAAACAAGAAATTTTTCCTAGAAAGTTTTAACTTGGCCACAAAAGAAAAGTATGGATATTTGGTGTGTGATACAGACCCGTCGTCAGATAACAAGTTCTCTCTACGCACATCTATTCTTCCAGGACAGGATATGAGGATTTTCCTCCCAAGGTAGAATAATGCAGCACATTAAAGATAATATGTCTTATCTCAAGGCACTAGCGTCTCTTCCAAAAAGACAGGTTCAGCACCCTCTACAGAGTTCAGATTCCCATCAGATACACTGCTTAGTAGAGATTTGCCATAATCTGATAAGAGGGGTCATTGAGCTTCCCCAGAAAGAGCTTTCCCAACTCAAACCTCACAAGGCTGTGATTCGTAAACTCTCTAAACAGTCTACAAAACTGAAAACTATGAGAAGATACCTCTTGAACAAGGCATCATCTGTCTCTCTTCTTGTACAGACAATTCTACCAACCTTGGAGAAGGCTTTAGACTAGAAATGGCAGAAGAACATGTCTTACTAAGCAGTGATCGTTACAAGAGATTGCTGGAACAAGCAACAACAAACAGCAACAAGATGCCATCGCAATTGGACGGTACAGAAGAAACTATCGATGACAGGCAAGGCAACCATAGCGATGATGAATCGTTTGATCTTGATGCCCCCTCTGACTCGGAGCCCCAGCACACACAAGGTCCTAGTGGACCCCCACCGGGGATTCCTGCAGACGACATACTGATAAGACGACAAGTGAAGGGGGAACCAGAACCCCCCACAAGTAAAAAAAGGAGGGGGTCTATGAAAGACAGACCATTACCAAAGAAGAAAACTCTGACCACAGTCAATAGCACAAACCATGGAAGCACAAGTAGACCTTCATCGAAGAAGAAAACCCCCAGCACAAACAAGGGAATCGTCAAGAACAAATCGAAGAAGACCAATTCTTTACACCCTATGATCCATAAGTGGATCTTTCTCAATAAACCAAAATGAACATCTCACAAACTCTCGGTATTCCTTTATAATATTACGTATAACAGCCATAATGTAACACACAAGATAATTAGAAAGCTGTATATTATGTATCTGGTGGTATTTTCTCATGTATATATAACCTTAGTATCAGTGTACTACACTTAAGAAGACATACAAAGGGTTAAGAAATGTATAAAGTTTATTAAATATGTGTAAACTTGTTCCACAAACTACTTACATTGTTGCTAAACAATCTGATTAAAATATATGTAAACTTGTTCCACAAACTACTTACATTGTTGCTAAACAATTGTGTTAAAATTTTATCTGAAATATATTTGTATACCATGATCCACAAGTGGATCTCTTCTTAATAAAGCATAATGAACACTCAGTCAATCATCGCTGTATTATACATATATACAACCTTGTTATGAACACACCTAGGAGAGGGTAAATAATTATACTCAAGTGTATGCAAACTTGTTCAACAGAACTGTATTTGTATTATTAATAATACCTATATCAACATGATATTTGACAACTTGTTTTAAATGAGACCAAACATTATGTATAACCATACAAAATCACAACCTTGCTTAAATGGAATGTACTTATTCAACTTATATACAAATATATACAATCTTATCAGTGTACTTATATCAGGAATAAAATAATTAAAGTTAACCTGCTATTTACTTTCTTTAATGTCATAGCATATTGACCAGACTGGCAATAGCCATACAAAATCACAACCTTGCATAAATGGAATGTACTTATTCAACTTATATACAAGTGTATTATAATATATATCAGGAATAAAATAATTAAGTTAACCTGCTATTTTACTTTTCTTTAATATCATAGTATACTGACTAGACTCATAATATGATAAATGAACATGTCCAGAACTAGAAACAATATGATTGGCAAGATGAGCGGCTCGGCTTCAGCGATCTGCACTTCTTATTCCCCTCTCTGAAAGATATAAGCTCCATTAGCATATACATACATGTACACAATTCTAGTATTCAGTGTAAGTCTAAATTTTTGACACCTGCACATACATTAACAAACTGGATGGGATTGGAGGGGGACTGGACACCACTTCTCCCCAGAGGTGTTGATACAGATGGGGATCTTTTTGGTACCTTAGTTCCATATTTCGCGGGGGTCGTAACTTCTGTATTCTCCTCCTCATTCTCTCCATCCGACATGTCTTCTGTTGTGTCACCACTATGCCTCGACATGTCCTCTGTTGTGTCACCATCCTCGAGCATGGTCTTCTTAGGGGGAGGTGGTCTATCAGGTCTCGGTGGCCTATCAGGTTCTGGTCTATTCCTCCCTTCTTCCATCACTGTACACAGTAGGGCCTCCTTCACGGTGAGACCTCTACGGACTCTCATGATCTGAAATGCATTTTAAAATTATGGGTGTACTGTAAAGATCATCTTATCTCTAAATAAAATGGAGTTACAATGTACACATACCACCGTCACCACGAACACTGTTACAAGTATGACAACAGATAAACTGCCTGTCCATGCACCTCCTAAGGCAGCGCTGCTCAACCCCTGTAGGTCTCCGTGTAGGTCGCCATGTAGGTCTCCAGCATTGACCTCTGTCTCCCCACACACAACACCAAAAGGCTCCTCCCATTTGTGTTTGCTTTTGCAGTAGGTGGTCCCTGTCATAACGACCTGTCAAAGATAATAGAACGTCAGACAAAATACACATGATGCACATTTTGTAGTAACAAGCTTCCATGTAGACAATTGCATTAGTGTGATTCTCATGTTCTTTGGTCACTAAATACATAGCATTTCTGATTAATCAGATTGGTTCAGAACAACAGAATGTCACACAGCTGTATTAGGCCGCTATATGAAGAAATGACAGGTAACATAACATCCAGGCCTAAACAAACCTTCGGACGCACTTTTAACATGGAAGAATGGTCGTACAGAGCCGAAACCTAGCTCAAACTGTAGGAAATTAAATTTCTGACACATTGGTACCCCTTAGAAGGCGCTGCCCCCGTTATTAAGGCCTCCGGTGCGTATACAAACTTGTACTGTTTCACATGATAATCTACAACAAGAAGAAGAAGAAGAAGACATACCTCTGCCAGCATCTTGACAAGTGCCTCTCCGAAAGCCTCGACGGGTACGCCAGTCAGCCCAGGAGTCACGGAGCAGTCTGCCCGCACCCTTGTCTCACTGACGTACTCGCACTGACACTGGGCGTCTCCACAGGGGAACATTTACGCTTAGTTTCACAGAATAAAGTCTGGTAACAAATCGCAACTCTTGACACGCCGTCGGGTAAAATTCTCTGACACACTTTCAAGTCCTACAGAGGGCGCTATGTGTAATTTCGGTGGGGTTATTTTCACCGCGACACCGGAAGCGGAAATAAGCAGACGACACTGTGTGCGCAAAATATGCGCCACAACTAAACCATTGTCAAGTGTTGCAACGCTGAGGCATATCGATTGAACGCGCTTTAAAACCAATAAAAGAAGTATGATAAAACATTTTGTAGGTTTTAAAGAGGTTTTGAGTGCTTTCCAACTATTATTTCATTCTAAATTTTACGAGAAATCTCTGCTTGGTTTTGTCAAGGTCAAGGCCAATATGGCGACTTTCGCATTTCTGGAAGATGGACAATTTTCGGACGCTATAAACGATGCGAAATGGCTAAAATAACGCTGGAAACTGATGTGTTTCACTCAGGACTATCTGTAGTTCCTTTAATGGACAATGACAAGTCAATCAACGTCCGATTCGGCGAGAAAATCACCATCGAACAGCGGGGACATAGCGATCACGTGGGTATTTGAGACCGCAAATGCATTGTTTTGACATGTTTAATCGACAATATAGTCGATTTTAAGCAATATTATGGTTGAAATAGTATACTATGGTCTTTATACGATATATATCTAGCGTATTTCGGTGTATGGAAGGCCCAGGCTGGTTGAAATTAGTGAAATCGACTTTGTTGATTGGACGCATTTGTTGTCAAATTTTGACAGGTGGCAACTACTTTTGATTGCCGGTCAACTAGGCGACAGACAACTAGGCTACAACACTACCAACTAGGCGACAACCAATTAGGTGACAGATCACTACCAACTAGGCTACACTTTTTGGACAACTAGGTGACAGCAGATACCCCCCAGATACCATCCAGGTGACACATATTTTATCGGGGATACCAACCAGGTGACAGATCACCTTCAATGGTGGTCAATTAGGAATGTATTGTCACCTAGTTGGATGTGTTTTGTGAACTTGTGTCACCTAGTTGGAAGTGCTGTGTAAATTTGTGTTACCTAGTTGGAACTGCTTGTCACCTAGTTTGCACTGGTATGAAATTTCCAAATTTCTTGTCACCTAGTTGGTACTGATGGGTGTCGCCTAGTTGGTTTGTAGCCTAGTTGACCGTGCACCCTACTTTTGACAGGTTGTGTTAATGCTTCACAGTTGTTGGAATAAAGGTTTGTCGGTGTCATTTTACTAGGTTAATTTGTCCTCTATGAGCCATGAGGGCTATTAGGTGTGTTACAGCTGCATGTTTCTTCAAATAATTATCTATCATAACATAGTGTACTGGGGTGCCAGTCACTGGTACCAGGGTTGAATCCAGCTCTTGTCGGATCACCTAGCCTTATATTGTACGGCTGTTATTGAAGCAGTATGCTGTTTATGGTTGATTAGAGTGGCTGTGTAATTAGAGGACACCTCAAAGATTGCAACAGTCACCCAACATAGACTTGAGTGATAGGGTATGATTGAAATAACAAGAGCTGGATTTGAACCTTAGACCGTAGATAACAAATACATTTTCAGGCGCTGTATGGAGGTATCATGTGTACAGAGGCTACAAATTTCTCCAAATGTTGCTGCAAAGACTGCACAACTTACAGAAGTGGATTCAAACCCTGGAGTAGGTACACATTCTCAAGCGCCAATATAGAGGTATCAGGTTTCTTCAAATGTCATTTTAAAGACCTAGAACTTTCAGATGTACTGACATAAGAGCTGGATTTGAACCCTAGACCCCGATGGCAAATAGAGTAGGTTTACATTTTCAAGCTCCAGTAATTTATGCAGTGGAAATCTGAGTATGCTGAGGACACCCCACTGTACGTGTCAGTCAATAACGTTTTGCAAATTTCTAACTTCACAAAATACATAGACACGCACAGGTACTTCAATGTGAAGTTTGGTCAAATGTGTGAAAAGCCTGTGAAAGCTCAGATCAAACAGAGGCCTGTGTCAGTGAATAGATTCAAGAGACAAACATGTGTTACATATGATGTTTTGTTGACTTATACCGTTTTCCTATGGTAATTCAGGATTCAAAATAAGTGTTAGGCGGAGTGCTCTTATTTACTTATGTATCTTTTTGTAAAGCAAAAAATTAGTTGAAAATAAAAGGAAGGGTATTCATTATCCTAAAAATTACATGATCAATTCCAGGACACCCTTATATGGTATGCTGACAACTGTAACGACTGTGTAACGTGCTGTGAGTGGACAAGCCTTTTGGGCCTCATACGTCAGCTATGCCTCTGTTATTTCGTATAAAGAGACCTGATGGTCACTGACTCGGCCTCCCTTACACTCGGTCAGCTGAGAACTTTCGTCGTTGAGGTTACCCACTCAGGATTTCGCTGCTCCAGGCATTGCTTTTCCTCAAAAGCTCTTTCGTACAGCATTACTTCTCTTCGAGATTTGATTTCTCAAACTGAGAAATTAAATCTCCAACTACCGAGTGTAAGTCGAGCATATCTGGGGTGAATTCTGGCACAAAGGATGGCTGTTGCAAAATATCAATACTACTCAAAGGAGGGGCACGTGTTGAGATGCCAACCACTGTTTCATGTTGAACTTGGACCACTGCTTCACATGTATCTTCAGAAGTATCATGGGAGAGTCTTCATGCACATTAGGAATTTTACCCCAGATATTACAGATACTGCATTATACCCTACAGGTATGTCTTTATTCATATTATTCACTACAGTTACTATTTAAAGTATGGAATTATTGATGTGGTCACTTGTCAATGCAGAGGGTTTATCTTGCTTTGATTTTTAAGGGTTAATTTCACATCTATACATGCAGTGTAAATTCATATTCATATATAACATGAATCATGCTGTGTAAATTCATATTCATATATAATAATAACAGTACAGTTACTATTTAAAGTATGTAATATTATTGATGTGGTCACTTGTGGGGTTGGATTAATTCCACATCTGTCTAGTTTAAAATAATTCCACATCTGTCTAGTTTAAAATAATCCTAAAGATAACTGTTGGTATTTTAGTTATGTGTGATGTGTGCATAGGTTAAATTCTGATGGTGTTTTGGGGGGGTTATTACAGTGCGAGGGATTCGCTGTGATGTCCAACAGACTGCAGACCTCCTTCATGAGCTTCCTACACTTTTAGAAGTAGCTCTCGGAGGCGTAAGTATCAACATACTTTCTTAAGTGGTTTGAATGTGTGGCATATCCATTTACCATTACACTGATGTCCTCAGTGACATCAGTGTAATGAGGACATTTAAATGTATTTTGCTGTAATGTGGACATTTAAATGTATTTTGCTGAGGAACTTCTTGGGTATTTCACTTAGGATGTATTTTGCTGAGGAACTTCTTGGGTATTTCACTGAGGATGATACAAGTGTATTTACTTGTATCATCCTCAGTGAAATACCCATGTGTTACCAGTTGTTGTACACCAAAACTAAAAGAATACTCTCACTTTCATGGGTATTCACTGAGGATGATACAAGTGTATTTACTTGTATCATCCCCAGTGAAATACCCATGTGTTACCAGTTGTTGTACACCAAAACTAAAAGAATACTCTCACTTTCAGAGCACAACTATACCGCCTACAGCTCCTGCAAATAGTGGCATAATACAGGATGATTTATTTGGGGGTGATGGCGATATGGATCTGTTCTCGGACGAAGTAATGGAGGAGTTCAAAGTCCACATAGGAAAAAATCTGTTTGCTGTGGCAAAAAGGGATCTCGAAGTGGTTGACGTGAGGGAGTTCTTCTTCACATCCAGCAATACTCTCCAGGCCACTAAAAGGGGATGTACCTCAAAAGGGAGCAGCTGGAGATTGTGGCCCAGACCCTTCGGGAAAAGCTGGTGAATATTTGGGGAGGCCTTGCGGGTAAACCACCATGCCACACCACACATAAGGATAATGCTGAATGTAAACATTGTACTCCTCGATATATCACACCAGAAGAAAAGGCTATACGAGCTCAGACCAGACGTGAAAAGGCACAAGCCATATTTGCTGCAGCTGTTGCTGTTACAAAAAAGAAGGGTCCAAATGCAACAGCTGCAGCAGATCCATCAAATAAAGATGCCGGAACAGTAGGGAAGGGGACTGTGACACAGGTATGATGTTTCAAGAGACCTCATATACATAATTTCATACCCTATATGTACATATTTGTGAAATTGTGTACATATTTGTGAAATTGTGAAAATTGTTGTGTTTGTGAAATTATTGTGTTTGTGTTTCCAGACATTTGAGGACCCCCCTTTGAATGTTGAGCTGCCTTTTCACTCTGTGTCTACCGCTTCATCCACATCGGGGCCAGACTCTCCGAGACCAGAAAGAGAAGATTCCCCAAGACCTCAGTATCAACCTGCACGACCCAATTACATACCACTCACAAGGGAGGGGTCTCAGGATGAGCGTAACACTGATGGAGAGGATGAGGCAAATGAGACAAGCGACGCATATGGGGGTAAGGAGAACTTGCCAAAGCCCATGGCGAGAGGGGCTTTGGCAAGAGCTCCTACACTCCCTCTGCGTAAAAGGTTGCTCATGCCTAAGAGCAGACCAGCTCGGTATGGTGGTAGTTCTACTGCGGCTAGCCGTGGTAGAGAAGGGAGCCTACCCCCAGTGGGGTCTAATAAGCAGGCCAAGAATCCAAGGAAAAGAAAGAGGGACATTGTCATGATTTCATCCTCTGAGGATGAAGCCCAAGATTTGTCAATTTCCAGACTAGAGATTGCAGACAAGAACTGATTTTCATGTGAGGCAGAGGGGGTTGTGTTAAAGATCTAGTTCAGCAAATATGATTTGATCAAGTGTTCTGGGTTGTTATTCTGAAGGTTGGTATCATATCTCTAGATGTGAAGTGCACAATCAATATGTATTGTTACTTATATCCTTTAGAATGATGGTGCACTAATCTAAAAGATACGAATGACGATGCCATATTGATTCAATATCTCTCAGGATGATTCCGACCTTTCAGAATTACAACCCAGGACACTGATGGCTTTCTAGCCTTTCTGTGTAATACCCTAAAGAAATATCCAAATTATACTGGAAAGAATCATGACAGAAGTTCTTCAAACTTCTACACACCCCTATTATGACAATTGACAATCATATGTTAAAATTAATATGGCATAGTTTGAAACTTGACATCAAAATATTGTCGTCAAGTTTTGAGACCTTTACCCCTCCTATTATGATTGTCATACCCCTCCTATTATGATTGTCAATTGTCATGAGACCTTTACCCCTCCTATTATGATTGTTGTCAATTGTCAAGTATGTTGAAATTAATACAGTATGGTTTTGAGACTTAGTTTACCCTCGGTAAAACTAAGAAATATTTTGAGGGTTACAATAATTCATAAAGTTATTATATCTAATAAGAAATTCTGGAAAAATTTAAAAAATTAGAAAATATTGATAAAAATTTGAAAATTATTGATAAAAATTTGAAAACTATTGAAACTTTTGAAAATTTCTGGTAATTTTCAAAAGAAATTATAAGAAAGTATGAATCTGAGGGTTACAATATAGGTGGGGAAATAATTCATAAAGTTATTATATCTAATAAGAAATTCTGAAAAAATTAAAAAATTTGAAAATATTGATAAAAATTTAGAAAATTATTGAAACTTTTGAAAAAATTGAAATTTCTAATGATACAGAAATATATAAACTTATCTGGGTATAATAGAAATGAAATGGATTTGAAGATTCTTGGAGAGATGCGGTCCTCCCTGAGCTGGTGATAACATAGAAATAACAAAAAAATAGCTTCTACTGTATCAAAATAGATTATAAAAGCTTCTATTGTATCAAAATAGAATAGAACACAGTACTTGTAAGTTTGAATCAGCAGGAGGTCATGGTTGGAAATCAATAGATACATAAATTGGACTTTACTGAGTCAGCTTAGAACAAGTAGGGGCCCGTTTTCATTCAAATCTGACTCATTAAAGTCAAATTTGTGTATCTATTTCCGACCATGACCTCTTGCTGATTCAACCTTACAAGTACTCTGCTTAGGATTGCTAAAGATATCCCACCTGTCTTTACAGAATTTTACCACATTTGCATAATGTGGGTGGGTGGGTGGGTTAGAAATTGTATAAAGACAGGTATCTTTATGCAATCCTTCAAAACATTTGGTCAAAATTTAGTCAAAATTTTATATGTGGGTTTCAAATTACAGAGGGGTTCTCTATTAAGATGGAGATCTCTTATGTACTCTTTTTAAATCACTCCCACCATACATGTGTCAGTCACTTCTCTCTTAAGAAATGCGCAAGAATTTTAATCAATGAACTAATGTCACCTCTTTGGATATCTCTATTGTTTTCAGGCATTCCTCCCTAAAGCAAGCACATGTGTGGTGGTGGATGTGTAAGGTTTTTTTCGAAGTCATTGCTCCTTGACATGTGTGCCGCAATGTGCAGGGTAACAACCCCCCTCCTGTCACCGTTTCTGTGCCCATCAGGTAAGGTGGTGGTGCTGTGATGTAGTCATGTTCACCTACAGATCTGTGACCATATGAATGATGTTGTTAGTTCACCATAACCCTTTTTGATGCAAGCTTTCCTCTCTAATAATTAATAAAATCCTCCCTGGTATGTGCATAATTAATAAATCCCCCTGATATGTGTAAGATTAAATGTACATACTGCAGGTGGGGTCTGTGTCTTCAAAAAGCCTCTCTTTCCATTGAAGTCGGAACTGTCAAATCTTCACATTGAATAAGGTTTTGTTTCTTGGCTTCAAAACCCTATTTATTGTCCTGGGCTTCACAACCCTATTCATTGGGCTTCAAAACCCTATCCATTGGGCTTCAAAACCCTATCCATTGGGCTTCAAAACCCTATCCATTGGGCTTCAAAACCCTATCCATTGGGCTTCAAAACCCTATCCACTGGGCTTCAAAACCCTATCCACTGGGCTTCAAAACCCTATCCATTGGGCTTCAAAACCCTATCCATTGGGCTTCAAAACCCTATGCATTGGACTTCGGCTTCAAAATCCTGTCTTGCTGGTGATGGACTCCTGCTGGATTTTCCGGATTTTCCATATTCCCATGTTTCCCATGTTTCCCATGTTTCCCATATTTTCCATATTACCAATTTTTGTGTAACACTCTCTGCTGAATAGTCATGATGTGCTGGTTAATGCGCTTCTACACCTCAGTGAACTTTGTGCATGGTATCTTTCTAAAAAGTTTGATGAAATTTTTTTTCATAAAATTTTTTTTTTTTTTTTTTTTTTTTTCATGAAAAAATTCTTAGTTCGACGATAAACAGCTTGGAGAGTGCAATCACCGGTTCTCAGAGCCCTTTAGAGCTTAATTAAGGTTATTCTGAGCTTAATTAAGTTATTCTGTAATTTAGTTATTCTGATTCTGTTTCTGAGTCTGATTCCGATTCTGATTCTTAATTTATTATTAAATTGTCTTCAAAAAGCCCGGAGGCTTTGGAGCTTCTTCCTCTGGGCTTTTTGAAGACAAAGTCATCTCTATTTGAAGACAAAGTCATCTCTAAAGTTAAACTTAGAGGATATTTAAATTGTCAAAAGTCCTCAAATTCTGGAAATCGAAGTCTATGGATTCTTCCAACTTACTGTTCATGGGTGCTTGGTGTTGGTAGCGTGCTTGGTGTTGCTATAGGCAGCTAGTTTTTGCTCGGTCTTCCAACTCTCCCTGAAGACCGATTGAAGTATTTAAAATAATATCATGTCTTATTCTGTACTTAAAATAATCACCATGTCTTATATGTCTTTGCTCTCCCTCTTGGCTTTGAACTTCTGGCTCGAGGCAGAAGTTCAAAGTCATCTCTTGTGTTAAACTTAGAGGATATTTGCTATTATCCTCTATTTCTGCACTCTCTAGGCATTGTATACTGTTGCTTGCTCCCTCCAATGCCCAAAATTGTCAAAAGTCTATTCCAACTTTCTGTTCATGTGTGCTCGATTGAAGTATTTAAAATAAATATCATGTCTTATTCTGTACTTAAAATAATCACCATGTCTTATATGTCTTTGCTCTCCCTCTCGGCTTTGAACTTCTGGCTCGAGGCAGAAGTTCAAAGTCATCTCTTGTGTTAAACTTAGAGGATATTTGCATAATAGCAAATATCCTCTATTTCTGCACTCTCTAGGCATTGTATACTGTTGCTTGCTCCCTCCAATGCCCAAAATTGTCAAAAGTCTAGTAGATTTGGAAATCGAAGTCTGTGGATTCTTCCAACTTTCTGTTCATGTGTGCTCGGTGTTGCTATCGGCAGCTTGTTTTGCTCGGTCTTCCAACTCTCACTGGTCCTATGAGGAGGACCAATTCCGACACATTCCGACTTCCAATCTAAGTATTGTTACGAGTATTTAAAATAAATCTTCATGTCTTATCCTGTACTTACATAACACTCATATATATTTTGGTAACACCAAATAATTACACAAAATGTATTATTAAAACTGAGAGTCCCAACAGCATTCAAAAGTGTCCCAGCTAAAATCAAGCTCCTTTTGTCTTTTCCATACAACTGCAGCATTAACCTACAGTTGAGTATCAAGCTAGAAAGTTATCTGGTTGATACTGGTACTACGCTTATCTCATAATATTACCAACAAAACTCTTTGTGAGCCTCATATCCCACAGATCTCAAAGATCCAAACAGGGCTGTCCAGAGGGGACTCCTGGATCCAACATCTAATTATTTAGACGCATTACTTAAATGGTTAAGGAGAAATAGATGGTGAAAAGCAGCATTGTAACTAAATGATCTGTTTGGTGAACATCTAACAAAGACTGCATGACATCACCCCACCTCCTATCCTCTTCCTCTACCCTGCCAGGGAACGGTGATTGAAGGGGGCAACTACACTCATTTTGCCAGACACCATTCATGTCCAGGAGTAATCACTTCTACTAAAATGTTAAAAGGACTACAGAATAAGGATCTCCATCCATCCATGCATTTCTGTAAAATTGTCGATAATAAAATAATCTGCTAAAATAAGCTGTATGTGTTTGTCTTTATTTCTGTTGCAAATATTTATTTGACTATTCAAAACTACAGCATGCTGTAGCCATGTACTCTATGTAATGCTAATGTCATATGTTCACCAAAACATCTATATCAAAGCTGTGCGACATCACCCAACTACCTAACACCTACAAGGGAGCTGTATGGATGTCCAGGAGTTATAACTTCTACAAAAATATTAAAGAGTATCTCATTGTCAATAAATATTCTGTCAAATAAGCCATATTTGTCTTGTGTTTTTAATGAGAAATAACAACAACTTATGTAAGTTAAAAATATTTATTTGGTGAAAACATGTAGGAACTATTGTACAGTACTGATAATATATTAAATCTATACAAATGCAGTATTGTCAATATTAAATCTATACACAGAGACAAATGCCTAATCAGAGACAAATGCCTAATCATGAGTTCTTTATTAACAACATGTTCTCTTGTTGACCTGCTTTGGATTTGGAATTTCTTACCTCATCATTGGCAAACATGCAGATATCATTGGCAAGCATACAGACATATCAATTTCTAGGTCATGTCTTATCAGTCATGAAACTATACAGTATCAAATAATTCATAAACATACATGTTGTTACAGCAGTTTTGGTAAACATACAGTGAGATACATGCTGTTACAGCAGTTTTGGTAACATGCATATCAGAGTATACTGAACCTTTAAATAGTAATACCATTACATCTTTATAAATATAATTGCAAGCCATATTATTACATACATAAACATACATAACATAACATTGAATAAAGTAACATTTCTGCCAGCATAAATAGAATATTGTCTTTCTTAGATAGTGTTCATCTCATAAACATCTGTTGGTTCCTCATATCTCCTTGACCACTGATAGAGAGGGTTATGATAGACTATTGTAGAGGTGTCTGGAAGAGGTGTGTTTACATTACGCCTTCGCAGTTTCATGACAAAAAAGACAGCCTGAAATAATAAGGGGATATGTCTTTGAGACTTCATAAGAGCATAGAAAGTGATATATAAAAAAGGGGACTATCATAAGAGCACAAGAAGTGAGACCAGAAGGGGGCTATCAAAATATAAGTATTGGTACTTACCAAGGATATAGTGACAATAGCGATGAGCCCTGTACAAGCATAGTTGCTGATCACCATTGTGTAGAGAGTAGTATCAGTTCTAGCTGCCAACTCCACTTTTGTCACTGTAGAAGACTCTGACTCTGTGGTAACAGAGGGGTTTGGGTTTGTTTCCTGCCTGGTCCGGTTTCCTCAGTTGTCATAGAGGTCACTGTTGTGGTATTTGTGCCGGTCATGTCAACTACTGTCAGATAATCCATGACACCCCTACTGAAATTTGGTAAGTGCATTAGCTGCTCCCCTGTGCAGTCTGCCGCAACAGAGTCTTCACTCAAAAAAAAACATTTGCACGGACCGCATGGGAAATGTACAACCCCCATGGTACAGGTCTCTGTACAGAGTATGTACATCAGTGAAAATAAGATCTTTACATTCATCTTCCTGCTAAATCCCTTTTGAATTAGAAATAATCCTGTTTCACTTCAGTAATCCTGAGTTACTTCTCTCTTCTATCTCCCTCTCAGACCAGTGATGGTGAGTAGTGAATATTTGGTCACACCAAGGACTCTGGCCTAATAAGATGTGTCATATATATAAATATCTATTTAGATTATCTTATTAGGCCAAGATATACAGCTAGTTATGTCCCAACAGCATTCAAAAGTGTCCCAGCTACAATCAAGCTCCTTTTGTCTTTTCCATACAACTGCAGCATTAACCTACAGTTGAGTATCAAGCTAGAAAGTTATCTGGTTGATACTGGTACTACGCTTATCTCATAATATTACCAACAAAACTCTTTGTGAGCCTCATATCCCACAGATCTCAAAGATCCAAACAGGGCTGTCCAGAGGGGACTCCTGGATCCAACATCTAATTATTTAGACGCATTACTTAAATGGTTAAGGAGAAATAGATGGTGAAAAGCAGCATTGTAACTAAATGATCTGTTTGGTGAACATCTAACAAAGACTGCATGACATCACCCCACCTCCTATCCTCTTCCTCTACCCTGCCAGGGAACGGTGATTGAAGGGGGCAACTACACTCATTTTGCCAGACACCATTCATGTCCAGGAGTAATCACTTCTACTAAAATGTTAAAAGGACTACAGAATAAGGATCTCCATCCATCCATGCATTTCTGTAAAATTGTCGATAATAAAATAATCTGCTAAAATAAGCTGTATGTGTTTGTCTTTATTTCTGTTGCAAATATTTATTTGACTATTCAAAACTACAGCATGCTGTAGCCATGTACTCTATGTAATGCTAATGTCATATGTTCACCAAAACATCTATATCAAAGCTGTGCGACATCACCCAACTACCTAACACCTACAAGGGAGCTGTATGGATGTCCAGGAGTTATAACTTCTACAAAATATTAAAGAGTATCTCATTGTCAATAAATATTCTGTCAAATAAGCTATATTTGTCTTGTGTTTTTAATGAGAAATAACAACAACTTATGTAAGTTAAAAATATTTATTTGGTGAAAACATGTAGGAACTATTGTACAGTACTGATAATATATTAAATCTATACAAATGCAGTATTGTCAATATTAAATCTATACACAGAGACAAATGCCTAATCAGAGACAAATGCCTAATCATGAGTTCTTTATTAACAACATGTTCTCTTGTTGACCTGCTTTGGATTTGGAATTTCTTACCTCATCATTGGCAAACATGCAGATATCATTGGCAAGCATAAAGACATATCAATTTCTAGGTCATGTCTTATCAGTCATGAAACTATACAGTATCAAATAATTCATAAACATACATGTTGTTACAGCAGTTTTGGTAAACATACAGTGAGATACATGCTGTTACAGCAGTTTTGGTAACATGCATATCAGAGTATACTGAACCTTTAAATAGTAATACCATTACATCTTTATAAATATAATTGCAAGCCATATTATTACATACATAAACATACATAACATAACATTGAATAAAGTAACATTTCTGCCAGCATAAATAGAATATTGTCTTTCTTAGATAGTGTTCATCTCATAAACATCTGTTGGTTCCTCATATCTCCTTGACCACTGATAGAGAGGGTTATGATAGACTATTGTAGAGGTGTCTGGAAGAGGTGTGTTTACATTACGCCTTCGCAGTTTCATGACAAAAAAGACAGCCTGAAATAATAAGGGGATATGTCTTTGAGACTTCATAAGAGCATAGAAAGTGATATATAAAAAAGGGGACTATCATAAGAGCACAAGAAGTGAGACCAGAAGGGGGCTATCAAAATATAAGTATTGGTACTTACCAAGGATATAGTGACAATAGCGATGAGCCCTGTACAAGCATAGTTGCTGATCACCATTGTGTAGAGAGTAGTATCAGTTCTAGCTGCCAACTCCACTTTTGTCACTGTAGAAGACTCTGACTCTGTGGTAACAGAGGGGTTTGGGTTTGTTTCCTGCCTGGTCCCGGTTTCCTCAGTTGTCATAGAGGTCACTGTTGTGGTAACAGAGGGGTTTGTTTCCTGCCTGGTCCCGGTTTCCTCAGTTGTCATAGAGGTCACTGTTGTGGTAACAGAGGGGTTTGTTTCCTGCCTGGTCCCGGTTTCCTCAGTTGTCATACTCTGGGCAGTTGTAGAGGTATTTGCTACCTTTCCCGTAGTCATAGGTGTTGTTGTAATGGATACCTCTTCCGTAGACACCAACACCTCAGAGGGCAAGTCCCCCTCACCACACCTGACAGATATTTTCGAATTCTCTGTGTAAGTAGGACTGTTGTTTGTGCAAAAATTTGTGCCGGTCATGTCAACTACTGTCAGATAATCCATGACACCCCTACTGAAATTTGGTAAGTGCATTAGCTGCTCCCCTGTGCAGTCTGCCGCAACAGAGTCTTCACTCAAAAAAAAACATTTGCACGGACCGCATGGGAAATGTACAACCCCCATGGTACAGGTCTCTGTACAGAGTATGTACATCAGTGAAAATAAGATCTTTACATTCATCTTCCTGCTAAATCCCTTTTGAATTAGAAATAATCCTGTTTCACTTCAGTAATCCTGAGTTACTTCTCTCTTCTATCTCCCTCTCAGACCAGTGATGGTGAGTAGTGAATATTTGGTCACACCAAGGACTCTGGCCTAATAAGATGTGTCATATATATAAATATCTATTTAGATTATCTTATTAGGCCAAGATATACAGCTAGTTATGTGGTTTCTGTATCCCTACTATGACTGGTGTGTTTGTGCAAGGGGATGGTGTGTCTTGGCAATGAGTTGAAAAGAATAACAAGCAGAAGTCTGAGATGCTATAGATATAGTAGGAAAATTCAGATTCTCTGAAATGCTTCACACAGCTTTCAACTGAGTAGTTTATGGTGTCTGCAACTGCAACACAGTGTAGATGATCACCTGAAAGGATACACTTCTCCTTTTTGAAAAGAACCCATGTGTACTGTTGGAGGGTATCCACTGATACTACTTGCTGAATATGGAAGGGTATTTTTTGAAGGGGGTCTGTGGCAATCTTTTTTTTCGGGTATGTGGATGTATCCATGTTGATCAGATCTGTGATCTCGGCCATGTGTGACACCCTGAGAGGTACCGATACACCTAAGATCCATGACATATGATGCATGACATTGGACCCTCTTTTAAACAGTGCACTGTGATTGATACACTCATCCACTGTATTGAAAACTCTACCTGGTGTAAAAACTGGTAAAAATGTGTGTGAAGTGGTACAGGCACACTCCTGTACACTGATATAGGTAAAAAGGTGTTTGGGCTGGTGCGGTTGCTCATGAAAGGTAAAAGAGTGGCCATGAGGGATGTGTGGTTGCTCATATAAGTAGTCAGATGTAACACTGTATCCCCTGTGTAGAGTATGTGCATGCTCCCCTCTGGAATGATAAACAACTTCATGCCAGGACAGAAATTATGTTGATCATGAAAGATAAACAACTTCATGCCAGGACAGAAATCAAGCTGGTCATGAAAAGAGTGGTTTGGCATGCCCTCTCAATTGCTAGTTAGTACAGTTCCCCCTCTTTGTTATACAATTCTATCCCTTAAGCGAACCAGAATTAACTTGACTAATGCATAAGCTAAGATGCTGAAGGAAACATCTATACAGGGGTTTTTGGGGTCATATAATCAAATATTACAACTGTACCCTACTAGACTACATTTTCAACTTTAAATGGCTCATAACCCATCTAAGCAGGGTTTCTGAGCCCCCAAACATTAGAATATTGAATGGAACTGATTGACTCCCCCAAAAATTAATGGAGTAGTGGTGTACTGTGTTATACACCTATACACCAATAAGCAAACCCAAATTAGACATATCTCTGCTTCTGTATAAGCTAAAATGTTAAATAAAACATCTCTACAGGGGTTTTCGGGGTCAAATAATTCAAATATTACAAATTGTCCCCTCTAGACCCCATTTCTACTTCAAATGACAGTATCCAGAATGAACACCACAACACCATATAAATAGGGTTTATGAAACCAGATATTCAAATATGAATGTAACTGATTGTCCCAACAGCTTTCTCTGTACTGAAGAAATGTTCAACCAGGACTATGAGGCTTACACCTGTATATATAGTATGTTTCTACAATCTTGAAGATAAATAAGTGTTCTAACACCCTTGCTAAAGGGTGTGTGGGGTGTCCCCCTTCAAGATTTAAAACCCATAGGGCACAGTTGTGTAGGTCCCCTTGACTAGGACCCTTTTGTTGAAAACTTTCTTGAAAATCTTCTTCTGGGGTCTGTTGAAAATAATTCCCTGAAACTTATCTCTAGATATCTGGTTGTATACCGGAAGAGTGAGAACTTTCAGTTGTCCGAAGATGACCTCCTTCATGACAGACATGGTGAGACACTGTGTGTTCTTAAAATGCTGTGTGATCCCTTTAAGTCTCATCTCACATGTCCCATCGTTACATATGTAGCTATAGGACTTTGGACCTGAGGATGCAAATTCCTGAATATATCTTCCAGGTGGTAACTCACTCACAAGGTCTCCAAGGAGGTAACCTACTTTGTAGGTCTCTTGGTTTTCCTTCTCCTTTATTATGACACTATCTGTATCAAAATATAGTAGGTCCCGACCTGCCTTTTCCAATATATTGAGCAGATGTAACCTAGCGTGGCTTGTGGTATAAACCCCCAAAATTTCGCTCTGAAACCTTGTGTCTGGTTCAAAACCATCAGAGCCTATGTAGACAACAATCATGACATCTTCATTGACAATTCTGAAATCTCGAATATCCTTTGTGGGGTCATTGACTAACTTTGCATACTCATCAAGTGTACGGACATAGACAGTGACCTCTTTGTTATTAGTTTGACAGAATTTCCCCCACGCAGAGTTCAAAAAAAGTTTGCTGGTGAAGCGCAGGCCACTGTTTAAGGTAATTCTAGACTTGTCTAGTCTCACACCCAACCTGTTGTAAAAATCTCTGATGTAAAGATCTTTCTCAGCCTCACTCTGTACAAAAGGTGGATACCCTGATGATTCCTCTTTCAAAGCTAAGAATGTGCTGACCAGCTCATGAAAAATGTTATCTTTTCCACACACTGTTTTGTCAAACTGATAAATCTCATGGACCCTTGCAATTTTGTACCCTCTAACAATTGCAGCTTTAATCTCAGAGGTTGTCCAGACGCCTGTTAAAGCTCTTTTTTTCTCACTGCACTTGCAGGTTCTGCCTGTCTCATTTTCAGCACATGTTCTGCAGAGAGGGAATTTTAACTTCCCATTTGAGCGTACTGGTAGTACACCAAGAAACAGGCCTCTTGGAGGATTGATAGTGATTTTTGCAATACCCTCATGTTTCTCAAATGTGTAATCCATATCATCCTGGTTATGTATGATGGTAGGGTGTCCGGATGGGTACTTTTTGCAGAAGTTGACCCAGGGGTACAAACTTTTTATGTCATAATAGCCTATTTTTTCACCAGGTTTAACTTTACAGTACAGCTGTACAGCATTTACACGGCCCCCATACAATCCGTCGCGTACCCGGAGATTTTTGGGTGGGGGTATGAAGTTGTTAATGAAGGCTATCAGTTTGGGGTTGGTCTTCTTCTGCTTCTGAAACTGACACCCCCAGATGGTCACAACTTTATAACCTAAGTCCCTAATTTCCTGAAGTCTTTTCTTTGTCTCACGGTTAAGTTGATAAACAGTCTTACCTGTCCGTACATCACGGACGCTTGGGTCCGAGCAGCAATTGAGACATCCATGGAAAAAACACCCTAGATGTTCTAGTACTATGTTATTAACTAGGTCAATCCCATCTACGTGATAATTTAAGGGTTGTAGCCTCATCTCACCAAAACTAGAATTCCTTGAATGTCGGACTGGGACTCCATGCTGCTTTGAATAGAATTCAAGCCAAATAATAGCATCTTCGCTATCATTGAACCTCCTTGTATAGCCTCTTGGGGGGGCTTTGGGTATATCAGATTTAACAAAAGTGGACTCTTCTATATCCTCTTCGTCAATGGGTCTGTACCCTGAAATGACCAGTGCCCCCTCTTGAGGATAGCCTCCCCAGAACGTCCATCTTTGAGGTTCACATGATGATACTCCCTCATTGTCAGCTGTCTTATAAATTGCATTGTCAGGCCTGCAATTGTTGAGCAGGAAAAGGCATCAATCCCCTCTGACTTAACGGTGTGTCCCCCCTTGACAACAGATTCCAGGGAAGTTACCTCTCGTATCAAATCCCTGAATTTCATTGAACATTCCCTCAATATGGAGGTGTCCTCTTGTGTGTAAGAGAGGATTTCTTTGTCAAAATCAAAAATAGCCCCCTTTGCGACTTGGTCATTGTAATAAGACATGAACTCCTCTCTGTCCTTTGGAGCCATAAAATCAGGGTTAAAGTATGCCAGGTCTGGATAAGGTGTCACCTTACCAAAGCGAAAGTTTTGGTTAAACAAATAAGGAAACACCCCTTTCTTGAGTCTACCTGATAGCCCGAAAGCTTTTGGGAGATGTTTCAGTGCACACCCAAAAAAATTGAGTGAGTCTATGAACCTGATGTCCAACCCATTCTTAACAACCATGACCATCAACTTACCACCGTTAAAAGTAACTGAGGGGTAAATGCCATGTGTGATCAGCCATCTTAGGATAAAATACCCATCAAATTTGGCATTGTTGAAAGCATTTACTATTCTTCTGGCATTGATTGGATGAATCAACCACTTACAGAAGTCATCAGTGGCTGTATGTCCACTGAAAACCATCTCCCTTCTCAATGAACACTTTGAACAATGAGGAGGTATATTTATATCTGGTAGTGACCCGTCTTCTTGAGAAGATCTCTGTTTCCTTCTTCTCCTGCAATCCCCACACCTATCACCACATGCAAGACACGTGGAGTCCTGTGTGAAAGTGTCATCTTTACAGGAATCACAGGCTGTTTGAGAAACTATGAAGTTTGGTATGTGCTGTTGTCTCCCACATAAGTAATTTGTACATTTTGTGCATTTCCTACACATGGTACATTGTAAGTCGACAGTGCAATGTTTACAATGTTCTCTAGCTCTTGGTGTGTAATCACCACAGTTTATAACACTGTCTTGAGTGGTTTCACTGTCAAAAAAGATAAAACGTCCTGAAGTTTGCCTAGGCTTCAATGCTCTGTAATAGCACAGATGGTTGTTGTCAGGGGCATACTGGCTACAGCATCTACAAAAGAATTCCCCACATATGTGCTTTGAGATGTCCCTCCTTGTACAGTCCATAAGCTTCCCACAATCTGGACATTTGAAGAATGTTTCACATATTGAAGGTCTGGGGTTTCCCTTGCTAGGACCTCTCTTGTAAAACCTACTTTGTTTATGGGCTTCCAGACATTTCACACTCCTACACATCAGGTTGCAATCACTACACTTGAGAGAGATATGGCATGCACTCTCCAGCATGCACTCTCTAGTCAGACATGCAATACAGCTGGCATAGCATCTCTTATGGCGACTGTTGTGGGGTTTCATGCAAGTGGTACACCATTCTAGACCTTTTCCGAGGAAAGCATTAACATTGAGTATAGAATCAAAATGAAAGTTCTTAAGGTAGAGAAAAATTGTGTGTTTTCCAGGCTCCTCCCCTATGTAGATAACTTCGGAATCAAAGTCCCCAGAAAAAACTACCACCCTCACATTGAGATATCTCTCAAATTTGTACAACTCTCTAACAGGCACTGGCTGATCTGTTCCTACCCCCGTTGCATAATGCATCTGAAGAGCCTGCCCCCTGATAGAGTTAACCCCCTTTGAATGTACAGACTTTGTATGTGTCAGAGATTTGAAGGTTGTGGGGGATTCTCTTAGCCTGGCCAAACATGTTAACACAGCTCTGGCTGCACATGTGTATTCCCCCTCTATAGGTCTAATATGGGACATGGATGATTTTGCCAAAACCATTAGCTGTGTAGATTCTGTATCAGTAGAGAACACTTTCGTTTTTCCTCCCCCTCTCTGGGTCATGTCTTTCATTATACCAACTTGTACATGGAAGGTGTGATCGATGTTAAGATTTTCATTGGAGTTCAAGACAGCCTCCACCCTGGATGAAATTAAAGGACCAGTGATTAGATTTGTGCTGTGCATGTGCTAGATATGAAAGGTTTATAACTAGAGTAATGAAAACCTTACCTGTCCATGATTGATGTAGGTGTGATCAAGTGTCTCGGTTGACAGTGAATGAAGATAGGTCTTGAAAGCTGATCATGAGAAATGCTTATCCTAGCCCTGTCTTGGTCAGAATACTTTTCAGTAGATTCCAGAATCTCTCCAAACATGTTGTAGAGGTCATCTTTGAAATTGGAGATTGGAGAGCCATGGGTATCAGGGTGGAACTTTACACTGTATGTGTTCTCCAGAACTGCATACTTCATATTCTTCCTAGTGGTAGTCTTCTGTATAGTATATTTCTTCACCTCTGACTGTGTGTCCTGAGGTTTAAGTACTTTACTAGAAGGAGCATTAAAACTATCCTGTGATGGGTGCCTTTTCTCAGCCATCCTGATTAACAAATGCTGTTTGCTGCTGAGAAGAGATATGGTAACAGTTAAAATGGTATGTGTATATATAGGGGTGGAATGTACCTCAATAACACATTACTAAGTCCAAAGGTATGTAGTAAATATTTATTCAGGTGTGATAAAAAAGAGTTTGTCACATATAATGGTGTGAAGTAGGTTATATCAATATTACCTTGAAAAAGTGTCCTACATCCTGGTGCGTGTAAACATTGAAAAAAATGCCCTACTTATAAAAAATGGAGAGGAAGTAGGGCACTTCCGGCGCTCGTTAATCCCCATATACTACTGAGTTCCTAGGGGAAATACAAATGGCCGACTGCCAAGTCTCGTTTGGCTTGTTTGTCAGCCTGATAGGAGGTGTTTCTTCAATTTACATTGTGAAGGCAAAAACCCCTGCATGATCTTCAGTATCACAAAAAAATGATACCTCCTCCTTGAAGCACATGGTTAGTATGGAAAGCTTGAGTCATACATTCTGAACACAAATTATCATAAAACAGGGCTCTCGAGCTCTCATTCAACCAAAATAGAATACCATGCGATACGATTTTTCTGGCACGGTAGAGTCACGTCTGCAAGGGGGCCCAAATAGTCCAAGGAAGGGGAGCCCAAGGGTGCTACACCCTCCCAATCATTGGGCTATAGGTTCGGCCCTGAGTGTTATACAACCCTCTAAACAATAAATATTTCTCGTCTTTGCAACATTTTGAAATTTAGCATGTAATGGTTTGTATATGTTTGATACATTTCATGTGACATATCAGACATGAGCTAAACATATAATACAAATTATCTATCCAAAGAAACAGGTAAAATACAAGGTTTTTTTAAAGTAAGGAACCGTTCAGAAATTATGACTGGGGGGGGTGGGAGTTTTGCTGGAACTTCCCGTCAAAAATTGATACCCCCCCCCCTTGAGTTTCATGCGGATTTTTAGTATCCACCCCTAGGTTTCACGCGTATTTTTAGTACCCCCCCCCCTTGAAATACAAAGCAATACTCACATATATTCGGTTACACACGGCCACGCGTACAGATTCGCGTCATTTTGCGGACTTTTGCGCGTAAAAGGCCAAATAAAATGAGTTTATGCGTATTTTTTAACATTTTTTCTTTGTTAAAATTTCTTACCACCCCTTGGAAGTGTTGTCAAAAATTAGCACCCCCCCCTTGAAACATGTGTGAAAAGTTAGTACCCCCTCGGCCAAAACTCCCACCCCCCCAGTCGTAAATTCTGAACGGTCCCTAAGCGGAGCAACTTGCACCATATTCCTGCACAGCTTGCCCGATCCATCAGAGCAAGTTGTGCAATTGTGCCGTTAGACCTTCATTTTTCAAATTCGTATACCATAATCTTCCCGATAGTCTGGTTGCCCTAAAACTTTCGATTCTGGCCAAGGCATTATATTTTGGTACCTTTTTTTTTCAGATTACGTGATTAAGCTTTGTTTTTTTTTTTAAATCATCCTGAAGCAAAAAATGACAAACTTACCCCGTTCTCTCAAACTTATCTACAACCTACTGCCGCTGTGTAGTCAGTTGTTAAGTTCAATTTTCTGTCTTGCTGGATGCATAATTTTCTCAAAAGATCTGTAATAGCAGAGGTCATCCAGTCTAGCTTACTTCCTCTGCTTTAAATGTGTCCTTACCACAAAAAAAAACTGACAAGGTGTTTTTGTCATTTCGTCCTTCTTTATCTTAGTAACAAGTTAAAACCATTGTAAAATCATGAAAGAACAAGCCATTCATACAAATCTTTGGTTTTATCTGTCATTACCAGCCATTTTACGATATGTAGCGTCTGGATGAAAGGAGAGTCACCTTCGTCCTTGCGGCCATGGATACCCCTATCAAAGACGGTTGTGATAACTTGTGAATGTGGATAGCCACACCCAAAGAGAATATCCCATCTTCTCTCGTGCGGGACTTTCACACGTTCTTTCGAGAATGGACTGAGTAGCCCCATTCAACAACCTGGTCTTGGTCTTTGAGATTACGTAAGAGTAACCAAGGTACTTATCAACATTGTTTTCCCGCATATACCCCCTTCAGGATTTTGGCCCAGGTTAATTTTTGTATAATAAATGAAGGAAGTAAAAGAAGAAAGAATTATGAATGTGATCTACCAGACCGCTCAAAAAAGTAAGGAAATTTCTAGTGGGTTAAAATAATTCCCTCATCCTAAGTAAATTTTGAAGAAAGGAAAATTTTATCAGTCAAAATAATGCACACATACCCCTCCTAATATAGTATATATAATATACAAATACGGCATGATTTGAGTGCAATATGAAAATTTATTTGCACGAGGAAATTCATATTGAACGAGGGCGCAAATAAATTTTCATATTGCACGATAATAAGTGCCGTATTTGTTTTATTACATGAGCGCTATGCTTCCAATATAATGTTCCATTCTTTAAACAAATTTTCAGAAAAAAACTCTATTTTTTTTTTTTTTTTAGTCAAAGAAAATTTGAAAAAAAAAAAATTTGGATGTTTTTTTTGTTAAATAAAAACTCATATTGCACTCTAACAATGAAATATGAAAAAAAAATCGGAACAAAAAGTGTAAAAATTTTATTTTTGCAAAAAATCTCATATTGCACCCGAACCATGCAATAAGAGTTTTTATGATGTTGTCATGTGACTGATTTTTGCCAATCAGCATGGCTCTAGCATAGTGGTCATGTAATAATATATTTTGTCTCTCCGTGCATTGGAATTTTTTTATCATAAAAATCTGGTATGACAGTTGAAGAAAGAATACTCAGCGGCATACTTGGCTATAGGCAGTGATGGCGATTGTAGAGTGACTTAGCATTGTGTGCGCTGGAAACGGCTGCCTGGCTGTATACTCCCCGGGGAGTTGAGAAAGGCTCATGCTTGAACAGGCCTGCCAAGGGTGTAATTGTAAAGTCTGTTGAGACTGACTTCGTCGGTGTAATGGACTATAAAAAAGTCTACATTTACATTTTACATTTATGAGAATTAGACTATGACAAAAAGTAATTACATGCCACAAAATGTGTGCTGTTTAGATAATGCATCCTCTCATGGGATATGTTTCATTGAATGTATGAGATATTGGATTTATGATTTCTATTAACTTCAAGTATAGGCCAAAGTCTCACCTCCACAAAATGTGTCCTTTGCAAAATCATTTTAAAGAATGACAGTTGATTGTTAATTCTCAGGTTCTCAAAAAGTCAAAGTCAAAGTCAAAAAATCTTTATTTTTGGTCGGTAACCGACAAAACAGGAAAACACAAGCCTGTGTAGGCTTTTACATCCGACTCTCAGGAAATATATATAAATAACAGATAACAGATGCAATATTAAAAACCAACAGATACGCTACAGTATAAAAACAAAGGAGCACAACAGCATCAGACATGATAAAAGTGGAGATTTACAAAATAATACTGATTAAAAAAATAATACTATATACATCAGTTTCGGTACATGGCGCACCTGCAGTTTTCACCTGTTCATTTATAAATTGAGTTTTTAAACACATTGAAGTCCTCGGTTGCCCTGATGTGGTTGGGCAGTTTGTTCCATTTTGTTGCTGCTAGAGTCCAGAGGCTATTTAGTCCATATTTGGTGGTATTCACCCAGGGTACATTTAGTACCTTCTCTTTTCTTAGTCCATATCTTGTTTGTTTTACCTCGATGAGGTTATTCAGGTAACTAGGTGCCATGCCGTACAAAACTCAAACTGAGAAGAGATTAACGCATCAAGGACAACAGACAACAGACTTAAGGAAAAAACGAAAACATGTCAAACTGTGTAATACAGAACTCTGTGAATGCTACCTTCAAAAAATAAAGTTTTTTTTATTTTCAAGTGAAATGCACCTGTTTATGGATATAGCACTTTTGAGAGCTATATAAAACTTCAATACATTGCTATGGCTGCTTTGGGAACCTTCTTTTCTGAGAGAGTAGAGACATAAATGTTCTTGTCCCACATACTCGCCCCAGCAGCGTACCAGTTTGTAAGAACTGGCACTCGTGTTTGACGATTTATCTCTACATGGAGTACTATAGCCGCAGAACTAATGTAAACAGTGTAGACCTCCGCAGAAGACAAAGAAAATAAATGAGCGATGATAGTAGGCCTACTTTCTGTTACCGAAATTGGTCATGGTAGTGACTGGTATCAAAAATTTCCTAATTTTTTTTTCTGAATTTTATGTGTTGAAAATCGTGACCAACATCGATTACACGACAAAAAGCAATGCTTCCTGTCTATTGACCAATCGCAGGGGGTTATTCTGGCAGGAAGCAGTTAGGAATCAGACTAAATAAACCCAACAAGGTGTTGCAACGACCGAAATGGAACCATTAACTTTTCATAGTGCAGAAATAGTCCTGTATACCTGCTGATGTGCTTGACTGAGCAGAATGGATGAAGCAGCATGCTTTCACAGATGAACTTCATGTGATGCTGGCAGCATTGCAGGAAAGTGCTGACACTTCCCAGATGATTGCAGGCATCGTGACAGCAGGGTTGGCATTTTGAAGGCAGCCGTTGCAACGGTTAGTAGCGAATGATAGAATTAACAATAATCCTTGTCATTTACCTACGAGTGACATTTTTCCTGAGAATCCGAGTGAGTGCAAGTTTGCTTTTCCCATGTGCTTGAAAAATTTGATATCTGGTTAGGTAATTATCAGAGGGTGACCATTTGATAATCAGGGGGGCTTGGAGTTTTCCTTGGCGGGAAATTATATATTTCATGGTAACGGCGGCCCGTAATTATTTATTTCAAGCGGACAAAGTCCCCGAATATTCATTCCTAAATCAAGCATCACCTTCTTAAGAAAACTCATCCCTTCCAGAAATTATTACACGTGAATGCGTGGGTTGCCCTGACGACAATAGTAATTGATAGTGCACGTACACGTCATACATAACGTAGAGCAAAACATCTCTAATTATTATGTCCAGCAATACAACATGACTGTCTTAGTTTTCAGAAATAGTCAATTTTGTTTGTTTTCATTGCAATGATACTCATAAGTAGATGTCTCTTGATTTACATGAACATTAACCTCATCAAATAAGAATCAATATTGTAATTAGAAAAAAATCATTAAAGATACAAACAAACAATTCTATTTGCAACCCATACATTCAGCATTGCCATCATTCAAAAGAAAGTTAATTAAACTCACAGCGGTTGACAATAGTGGTGCATGAACTAGATTTTAGTCCACCTGTCAATGTCTGATTGGACGATATTAAAACCTGGTTGGTGACAATTTTATATAAAAAGGATAAGAGATGAAAACTGAACATCTGAAGCTGATTGTCAAGGGTCATCAAGAAAAACTTCTGATCTTTGCAAGTAAGTTTAGGTTTATTTGTTTTGTTTCCAGTTACTTAGTAATTGTATATTTACTAAATGAAGAAAACAGACTGATTTTCAATGACTTTACAGGGTGTCTACAGAAAAAGAGGACAGTCACTTTTCTTCTTTTTCACACTCATACAAGTTCAGAATTTGTTGATAAGTCTAACATAAGAACGGATTTGATAGTCAGCCATATTAGGTCTATGGCAAATATGTTTATTTGTGAATTAGGTCACTACTAAAGGCAAAATGCAAGCATGATACGCAAAAGTGCTTGCATTGCTCTAAGCTGGAAAAGGTCGTCCTGTTTTCCTAATTCTTGATGAGAAATTTTTCACCATTTATGGTGCTTGTGAGAGTAGGAATGATTCATGCGTGAGTAGTGGGACATTTGCTAATGCTCCAGCTGCCGATAATTCAATTCAGGACCTAACACTTGGTCTTCAACATGGAGTCATCTGATGACAAGAAAATAACAAAAATATCTCAAATAAACCATTGACCAGAGTGCCGGAATCAATGCAAATGTTTATAATAACATTCTGCAATAATTTGGGGTGCCATGGCGTCAGACAAGAAACTCTTTTGTTGGCAAAATCATCTTCCTACAAAGTGTAGCACGTGTTCATACTGCGAGGAAGACTCAGGAGTGCCTCAAAACAAGCCTTCTGAGCCAGGAGAGTGCCACCCCTTGTCTCCTGAGCTGGACCCAGTGGATTATTCAGTATGGGCAAATTGGGAGATAGAATCCAGCAAGTTATTGCAACCCTTGCATTAAAGTTACAGGCCTCTGCCATGTCTGCGTGGGGCAAAATGTTCGTGGAGAGCATCAAACACGCTTTTGCATCATTTATGTCTCATCTGCAGAAAGTTACCACATCTGGGGGTGCGAATAATGGGTAATTTGACTGTTCTGAATATACTGTTAATATACAAATCATGTTTTGTTGAATAATGGTGCTTGGCACAAAATAAAATGCAAACAAATCCAATTGTGTTGACTGTCCTCTTTTTCTGTAGACACCCTGTAAGTTTAGTTCATTATCATTAAAGTCGGCTTACTTATCTGTACCCTCTTGTGCCTAAAGAAAATATAAATGCATGCGGATCAAGTAGCTGATAAAGAAGCACAACTAATTCCTCAAACTTTATAACTGCATGTACTAAGTGAAGCAGCATTTTTTTCTCCTTAACAGATACAACCAACAAAAATGAAATTTGCTCTCAGCATTCTCATGCTCCTCGGCCTGAGCTTTAGCTCACAGGGATATGAGTTTACGCCAGCAACTCCACATACACCAGCTACTCCGGCAACTCCAGCCACTCCGGCAACTCCAGCCACTCCGCCAACCCCAGCTACTCCGCCAACTCCCCCAACTCCACCAACTCCCCCAACTCCTGCGGTTCCCAAAACTCCAGGCACTCCTCAGGTGCCTCATGTGCTTAAAGTGCCTCATGTGCCTAAAGTGCCTCATGTGCCTCATGTGCCTAAAGTGCCTCATGTGCCTAAAGTGCCTCATGTGCCTCATGCTCCCTACTGCGGAGGTAATATATTTACTTTTCTCTCCTCCCTGCAGCGAAGCTTTCATTTCCTTAATTGAAATATATTGTGTACTTTAATTGGTAGAAATATTGTAATCCTGATTGTTTACAATTTGTTTAAAATATAAGTTGATGTTAAATGTAGAACTGATTAATTATCCATAATCTTAGATACACTTGACACCTGTAACCGTGTGATTATACAATATATGCAATAGAAAGAATGCTTTTTCCTGTATTCCGATTTCTTTCCTAAACAGACAGATACCTGTACTGGGGACAATGGAGCCACTGCAGTGTCACCTGTGGAAAAGGATACAGATACCGCTTCAGGAAATGTGTCCGCATCTACCCATGCAAGAAATACTATTATGATGGCAAACCCTACGGATGGTTCCCAACTTGCCATGGCCCTTACTATGAGAAATCATACTGCTACAAGAAGTCCTGCTGCCCAGATAGTAGGTTTTTCATCATATCTGTCATACATTGCTATATTTGTGATGATTATTTCCGTAAATTGCCATCGAAGAAGTGTCCTATCAATTTACTGATTATATCATAATGGACGTGCACAACAATGAAGTGACATGAATATGGAACCCTTGTCGGCCTAAACAGATTTTGATTGGGCTTTATAAAAAACCAGATGCACAACTCAAACAAAGAGCGAAAAAAAGCACAACAGCTCACCAATATGCATATATTGAATTTTGTCATTTGATTTATCGAAGTCCATTATGTAACCATGCCTCTTATTTCTTTATTTCAGAGGATGGACATTGGTCCCACTGGGGATGCTGGAGCAAGTGCAAGTACGGTGGATACAAAATAAGATACAGAGCTTGTGACTATCCTAAACCTCAAGGATGGGGTGATTACTGCAAAGGTTCCTACTATGACAAGGACCCATGTTATTACAATAATCATTACAAAAATCATGCTGCCTAACCTTGCACGTTAAGACCGTGATTGGGAATAAATGATTATCAACAGAAATTTTGTATCTTGAAGTTGTGTTAATTTCCCGAAAGATATGCTCTTTAGCACAGTGGTTGGAATGTCTGTCACATAGGCCTACTGATGAGGATGCATAATCAAATCAATTTCTAATTGTGTTTATTAATGGTAATTGCTATTATGGTTGGTAACTTGGTATTATTCCTGTCTTATTACGTAATCATTAGAACTTGTAAGAAGAAATATGGCAGCATAAAAAGGGACTAAAACCCCTGAAATAGCGTTTATTATGCCAAATGACAACATCATCATAATATTTGAATAAAATTAGATGTTCAGTCAAAATTGTTTTATGATACAATTCCTTGGTTATGGGTTATGATTATATTGTAAAAATAAACAATCAATCATAACTGAATTCGTTATCGGATGATTCAGCTGGCAAAACAAAATGACAAATAATGCTTGTGCAAAAATCACTTTCATTTTGGAAATTGATGAAGTGCTAATTTGTAATCAAAAGCAAGTTGTAGGAATTGTGATCAATTTGAAATTCACTAACCATTTTGAAGGAAAAAGCCATCGCAAAAATGGTGTTCATTTTGATTTGTGCAGACTCCAGTGCCTGGATGTTATTGTCATTTTGATCAGTTGTGAAGCCAAACTTGACAAACGTGCACTATGCCTCCCAGAAGAGTTTGATAATTTATGGCTGCAGGAAGTAAAAAAAAAAACCTACTGATGCAAGTGCTAGTCTCGGCCATATATACAGTGCATTTTTTAAGATTAAGGTCATTGAAATGGGTCAAGGACACTCATGTCAGAACCAGGGTTGGGCACGAGTACAACCAAATGTACTCGAGTACGAGTACGAGTACTTGCCACATCTACGAGTACGAGTACGAGTACGAGTACGAGTACGAGTACAGCCTTTTGCAAATGTACTTGAGTACGAGTACGAGTACTTTCAAATGTACTCGAGTACGGGTACGAGTACATTCATGCATTGTTGAACCTTATTTGTGTAATATTTACAGAAAAAACACGACATATTAAAAACAAATATTATCAGCTGAATAGGAGAATATTAATGAAGGCTACCTTTAAGCAGGGTGCCAATATAAGGTCAATATCAAGGCTAGTTTTCAAACATAAATTGAAAAGGAGGCAATGTTACACTATGTTCATTTGCATGGCAAAGTGCCCATCCAATAGGCCTACAGCATAAAATATTATAGGAATATAGGAATTTTTCACGGTAAAATAAAGGAGGATTTTACCAACTTTAATAGAACAATATAGGAATTATTCGGCAGCAAAATTATCAGTAAATCATGGAATCACTGCAATGTAAGCTGAAAACGTGCCTTAAACTTCATATATCGGGGGTAAAAAAAAAGCTTAACTTCGCATCGCAGACAAAAAACGTGTATATGTGCAAAATATCTCCAAACTTAAGAAATATAGAAATGTTTCCAAAAGATAGGAATTATAGTAAATAGTAAATATATAGGAGGGTTGGGCACCCTGTTTAAGGTGCCCCTTCATTATTTAAGTTTCTGAAGAGCTTTGAAGCTGGTGAGTTAGTTGGTTTGGGATCTTGTAGGAATTTGGATCACTGTTTAAGTCTGACCAAAGATGGATGGATGGATAGATGATTGGGGCTTTATGCCAGTAAATATGCACTTGATAGGCAATTAGGACAGGAAGAGGACACTGCAATAATGCGAAGGATGGTAGAAACAGCTGACTTGATCAGAGAAATAAAGCCTTAAATTAGATATGTTTATAGGCCAACTTGAACACTGCAAATCTTTTTGACTATAATGACAAACCAAACTTCAACAAAATTTGACTAATTAACTAAGTGAATTGATTAACTATTAACAAATCTGACTAATTGAGACCAATTGCTAAACGATCTAGTAAAAAAAAAAGTCAGTGTTTTTTCCTCTGAGTTATTTCAGAAGGAAAAGTTTTAGATAGTTCAGGGCAATTGCTCACTATAATTTAGAAACAAATGGATAGAAAATTTTGTCATATTTGTTTGGACTATAAATTGTGTAGCGCTTCTGAAAAACATTCAACAGGAATATTTACATTGTCGTGATTTACTGCAGTCATGTAATTAGATGCGAATATTGCTCTCTGATTGGTTGAGATGAATGCAGCTTTTATCAGTTCTAACTGTACTACAATAATCATTTTAGGACCGCAAAAAGCAGAAGGTCAAGGGCTATCTGTGAGTCGTACTTTAATTACAATATCTTCCCTTAAAGCCGAAAATTCGTTGAAAGGCATATATATGCATCAAAGCTTGGAAAATCAAACCTATTGAAAATTAAATACATTAAAAATTGATAAAAAATAAACAAATGGGTGTTTCGTTCAGAAAACAACATTATTCGTCAGATAAAAATACATAATATGTTATTCACAAAGTTTGGTGAATGATAATTGGGTAGAAAGTAAAATAAAGTGCTCATTATTGTTTGATTTCCATTAAGTGCCGATTTACCCAAAAAAAGGTGAAAACGGAAATGGCTTTAATGATGGATTAAATAGGACTACAGAAATAATTTAAAAACATAGGTATATCATTTAGATGTCTTATATATTATGGCGAAGACAATAACACATTATCTTCAACAGTAAGGTCAGTATTAGCCTGTGAATTATGATGTTTTGATTTGAGCCAAAAGGTGTGAAAATTGCAAATGGCGGCTGTGTGATGTGTATTCTTTAGACTGGAAGACTTAATTGTGAAAATTTTGGTTTCTCACTCAATCAACGTAAATACTTTGACAATTACTAGTCCAAATCTTAATCATATTTATGACAGATTAGTGTTAACATACATACAAAGAAAACAAATAACAACTGATTTGTCATGCAAGATATATAAACACAAATAAGGAGTAGGCCTGTTAACAAAAAAAAAATACATTTGTATATTGAATGGGATTTCATGACTTTCTTTTGTAACAGTTGTTCTTAATACATGTATAAATTATGGTAAAGATATATTTGACTTCTTAGTAAGGATGGCTTGGAAACTACGAAAAGTCTAAACTATTTATTGTTCAAATAATGTCCTTTCTTTTCTTAATTTATTTGCTTTTATGTTCAATTTTGCCTTTTGAAGCTTCAATTGTACTCGTGATGTACTCACTACGAGTACGAGTACTTTGGCAATGTACTCGAGTACGAGTACGAGTACTGTACTCATGATTTGGCACGAGTACTGAGTACATGCGAGTACTTGGAAAAATGTACTCGAGTAAACGAGTACACGAGTACATGTGTTCTCGTGCCCAACCCTGGTCAGAACTCATTCAAACCATAAAACACAATCCCTGTGAGTTTGGTGATCCTATGATCAATACAATTGTAGTTGTAATGTACACAAGCTTTTCACAAATATCGCCACCCAGGGCACAGTAGTAGGTCAAGGTCACTCACGTCAAAACTCATTCAATGTCTGATGGCGATAGATAATCCTTGTGAGTTTGGTGATCCTACGATCAATACAAGTGGAGTTATTGCATACACATGTTTTTCACATATATGTATGGCTGCCAAGGTCACAAAAATAGGTGAATGTCACTCATGTCAAAACTCATTCAAGGTCTTATGGCAATTTATAATCCATGTTAGCTTGGTGATCCTAGGGTGAATGTAAGTGGAGTTATTGTGTACACAAGCTTTTCACAAATATGGCCGCCAAGGTCAAAGAAGTAGGTCAAGGTCACTCATTTCAGAACTCATTCAAGGTATCATAGTGATACAAAATCCCTGTGAATTTCATCATCATAGGATCAAAGCAAAAAGAGTTATCTGTACACAAGGATAGCGGAAAGACAGACAGACAGACAGACGCCTAGACAGGTGGACAGACAGACAGACAGCTAGACAGCCCGACAGCTAGACAGACAGACAAATGCCGCTACCATCTGCAATACCCAGGCCATGTGAGCATGGCCAGGGTAAAAACAGGAAACAACAATAGATGTCCCAAACCTGAAACAAAGGCATACCACATGCCAATTTTTGTCGAGAAGAGCTGGTGAAGTGTACAGCCTTTGATCACAAAGTGCATCCTTTATGCTGAAACAGTGAAACAGTCCCCTCCTTCTCTTCTGTAAATTACGAAACTGCAGTTATGCAATGCAAATTGCAAAGCCAACAATAATTGTCATAAATATAGCTCTTCTATGGTACACAATCTTCGAAACTTAGACTGCAATCAAGCATTTTAGCCTTTTAGAGGCAAGGTATGTCGTCCACAGAATCTAACCCAGTCAAATTACTCACAGACTGTGGATTATCATAGATTTATTTCACTATTGTTTCAGTTGGTCACTGGCAGTGATCAGATGGAGTATTGCACTCCACTTTAAATGCTTAACAGCAAGTTGCAAAGAAACCTAATAGGGCAATTCCGTAAAGTCTGATTCCCAGATTTGACACTTTAGCAGCTTGTTTAGCCCTACCATTATAGCTTAGCTATTTCATTGTTAAACAGGGATGAGGGCAGGTAATAGGGGTATCAGACAAGCCATCAACCAAAGCTCCAAGTGCAACAGGAGCTGAGCTTCAAAGCACGTACATCACATGGTGTACGTCCGACACCATGATATTTTGCCATAGCTCGACTCCCATTACACTTGGAGCTTTGGTTGGTGGCTTGTCTGATACCCCTATTACCTGCCCTCATGCCTGGATAACAATGAAGTAGCTAAGCTATAATGGTAGGGAAAAACAAGCTGCTAAAGTGTCAAATCTAATAATCGGACTTTACGAAATTGCCCAATAGTATCTTTTTAAGCTCTTGAAGCGGCATCTCTATAAATAAGATGTGTGATTTATAAAAGTGTGTGAAGTGAAACAAATACCCTGATTTACGCAACACATGCAATTGTGTGAATTTCTATCTGAAGGTCAGGTTTGGATTGTGTCTTGCTTATTCTGTCACTTATGGCTGAATTGTGAGAAGTTAATGTGACAATGGCAAATTACATCTGTTGGGTTTATCTCTTATCATGAAGGGGTTTATTTGCTGTTCTTTGATTTATTTATTTCATGAAACAAGATGTTACAGAGAGAGATCTGTCCAAGGATTCAGGTGTTTGATCTTTCCTATATGTTGTGCCACCAAATTAAAACAACTTTCCTTGGAAACTTTGCAAGAGCAATCCAGTATCTAATTTGATTGATACAAAAACAAGTGATGAAAATATTATTATCGTTTTCATAGCTACGTGTTTTTCAAGTCTGCAATTTGCTTCATTCCAAAACTGTGATGTAAGAGATTTAGTTGAATAATTTTGTTTATTACAAGCACAGATTTCAGGAAACTGACAAAGTGCAGTGACACATGGATCATGATGGATGATGTATTTTTCACTTGTTTAGCTTGCCCTGGCTGAAAGATGCTTCAATGAACTGTAATAACTGAAAAACTTCAAACATGTTGTTATCACAGGTGACTTCAACATTGATTTATTAAAATTCAGAAATAATAACAGTATCAATGGATATTTAGATAACTTGATTTCAAATAGTTATATTCCCAAGATTTCTTATCCAACACGGTTAACAGAAATGACTGGGACTTTAATTGATAATTTTCTCATTAAAATATCTGACAATTTCTCACATACAACAGCAGGTATTCTACTCCAAAACATTTCTGACCATTTGCCTTATTTTGTTACATTAGATTACTTGTGTGGAAAACAAAGAATGTAAGGTATGTAAAGATTTCCAATAACAAACCTCAATCTATGATGGATTTTAAGACTTATTTAGCTGAAAAGTTAAATGTCCATTTTGACTCTAACTTTGATGTTAATGAGAAGTATGATAATTTGCAAAATACAATTACAGAAGCAATGGATAAATTTTTACCAATGAAATTATGCAAGTTTGATAAATATAAGCATAGAAAATGTCCTTGGATTACAACAGGAATCATGCATTCTATGAAATACAGAGATAAATTGTATAAGAAATTGAAATCTATAGACAGTCAGCACCCCTCTTATCAGTCCATTAAACTTAACTTACAAACATATAATAGGATACTAAAGCAAGGTATAAGACAAGCCAAGCGAATCCACTGTAACAATTGTTTCTCAAAATTTAAGCATGACATCAAAAATACATGGTCAACAATCAAGGAAATTATTAACAAATCCAAGCCTAAAACTGATTTCCCAGAATATTTTATGAACAATAATACTAAGTTATACGATCATGAAGAAATAGCTAATGGTTTCAATACTTTCTTCGTAAACATAGGACCAAAATTAGCACTGGAAATAGAGCAACCCAAAACTGTGACTTCAAAAGATACTTAAAGACACCATGCCATGATCGTCTGTCCAACAAAATTTTAAAGTATATCAAACACGAGGTTGCAGATATATTGAGGAGCATAATAAACATGTCAATTTAAGAGGGAAAGTTTCCTGATTCAATGAAAACGGCTAAAATAATTCCACTAAATAAAAATGATGACAATAAAAACTTCAGTAATTATAGACCGGTTTCCATTCTTCCTAGCATGTCCAAAGTATTTGAAAAAATAATGCATAAACAAATTTTTAAGCATTTCAGCAACAACAAATTGCTTTACATGAGTCAACATGGATTTCGGAGTCATCATTCTACTGAATTTGCCGCTTTAGAATTAATAGACCAAGTATTGACAGAAATGGACAAAGACCACACTCCCTTAACAATATTTCTAGATTTATCCAAAGCTTTTGACACAATAGATTACCAAATTTTACTTCATAAATTACATTACTATGGCTTCCAAGACAATTCTCTAAACCTATTAAAAAGTTATTTGCGAAATAGACATCAGTATGTTCAGTACAATGAGACATCTTCGGAATCCATGTTGATCTCAGCAGGGGTCCCGCAAGGATCAATACTTGGCCCACTGCTCTTTATTATTTATATTAATGACCTAGCTATTGTATGTGATAAATTCAAACCTATAATCTATGCAGATGATACGTCTCTTTGTGCATCTTTGAATTCTTTTGGTGTTGCAGTAGATGATAACATTAATTTTGAACTAAAACAAATAAGTAATTGGATGAAAGTCAATAAATTGTCTCTTAACTGCCAGAAAACTAAGTCCATGTTATTCCATTCACCTCAAAAGACAGTTCATTACCCAAAATTATATATTGATGATCACCAAATTGAGTTTGTCTCGCATTTTAACTTCTTGGGAATACATCTTGATTCTAATCTAAAATGGCATTATCATATCAATATTATTTCCAAGAAGATTTCCTAAGTTAATGGTATACTGAACAAATTGAAGCATTTCCTCCCGAAAAACATTCTCTTGACTTTATATAATTCACTTATACTTCCTCATCTAAATTATGGTTCACTATTATGGGAAAAAAAATGTCAGAAACTGTTCACACTTCAAAAGAAGACTATACGAATTATTACATGTAGCAGATATAATGCCCATACAAGTCCTTTATTAAAAAAATTAAATATACTAAAATGTCATGACATATGTGCACTGCATGCTTTTAAGTTTTGCTTCAAGCTGGAGAACGGAATGTTGCCGGGATACTTTCATTCAGGTATATTTATAAAAACACAGAATATTCATGATCATTATGTCAGAAATCAAAATAGTTTTCATTTACCTACAATTAGTCATGAATTTGCAAAACAATCCATCAGATACAAAATTTCACAATTCTTTAACAATATTTCAGATCGTTCTATTAAAGACAAAATATATACTCATTCACTTGATGGTTTCAAGAATTATACCAAAAATAAGATAATAAGTAATTATTCATGTGACTGTGATATTCAAGACTGCTATATTTGCAACAGAACATAAGAAGCGCACCTTTATACCTCCTAGGAACATATCTGTACTGAGCAGGGTTGGGCACGAGTACAACCAAATGTACTCGAGTACGAGTACGAGTACTTGCCACATCTACGAGTACGAGTACGAGTATGAGTACAGCCTTTTGCAAATGTACTTGAGTACGAGTACGAGTACTTTCAAATGTACTCGAGTACGAGTACGAGTACATTCATGCATTGTTGAACCTTATTTGTGTAATATTTACAGAAAAAACACGACATATTAAAAACAAATATAATCAGCTGAATAGGAGAATATTAATGAAGGCTACCTTTAAGCAGGGTGCCAATATAAGGTCAATATCAAGGCTAGTTTTCAAACATAAATTGAAAAGGAGGCAATGTTACACTATGTTCATTTGCATGGCAAAGTGCCCATCCAATAGGCCTACAGCATAAAATATTATAGGAATATAGGAATTTTTCACGGTAAAATAAAGGAGGATTTTACCAACTTTAATAAAACAATATAGGAATTATTCGGCAGCGAAATTATCAGTAAATCATGGAATCACTGCAATGTAAGCTGAAAACTTCAAGTCTCGGACAAAAACGTGCCTTAAACTTCATATATCGGGGGTAAAAAAAAAGCTTAACTTCGCATCGCAGACAAAAAACGTGTATATGTGCAAAATATCTCCAAACTTAAGAAATATAGAAATGTTTCCAAAAGATAGGAATTATAGTAAATAGTAAATATATAGGAGGGTTGGGCACCCTGTTTAAGGTGCCCCTTCATTATTTAAGTTTTTGAAGAGCTTTGAAGCTGGTGAGTTAGTTGGTTTGGGATCTTGTAGGAATTTGGATCACTGTTTAAGTCTGACCAAAGATGGATGGATGGATAGATGATTGGGGCTTTATGCCCAGTAAATATGCACTTGATATGCAATTAGGACAGGAAGAGGACACTGCAATAATGCGAAGGATGGTAGAAACAGCTGACTTGATCAGAGAAATAAAGCCTTAAATTAGATATGTTTATAGGCCAACTTGAACACTGCAAATCTTTTTGACTATAATGACAAACCAAACTTCAACAAAATTTGACTAATTAACTAAGTAAATTGATTAACTATTAACAAATCTGACTAATTGAGACCAATTGCTAAACGATCTAGTAAAAAAAAAAGTCAGTGTTTTTTCCTCTGAGTTATTTCAGAAGGAAAAGTTTTAGATAGTTCAGGGCAATTGCTCACTATAATTTAGAAACAAATGGATAGAAAATTTTGTCATATTTGTTTGGACTATAAATTGTGTAGCGCTTCTGAAAAACATTCAACAGGAATATTTACATTGTCGTGATTTACTGCAGTCATGTAATTAGATGCGAATATTGCTCTCTGATTGGTTGAGATGAATGCAGCTTTTATCAGTTCTAACTGTACTACAATAATCATTTTAGGACCGCAAAAAGCAGAAGGTCAAGGGCTATCTGTGAGTCGTACTTTAATTACAATATCTTCCCTTAAAGCCGAAAATTCGTTGAAAAGCATATATATGCATCAAAGCTTGGAAAATCAAAACTATTGAAAATTAAACACATTAAAAATTCTTTAAAATTAAAGAAATGGGTCTTTCGTTCAGAAAGCAACATTATTCGTCAGATAAAAATACATAATATGTTATTCACAAAGTTTGGTGAATGATAATTGGGTAGAAAGTAAAATAAAGTGCTCATTATTGTTTGATTTCCATTAAGTGCCGATTTACCCAAAAAAAGGTGAAAACGGAAATGGCTTTAATGATGGATTAAATAGGACTACAGAAATAATTTAAAAACATAGGTATATCATTAAGATGTCTTATATATTATGGCGAAGACAATAACACATTATCTTCAACAGTAAGGTCAGTGTTAGCCTGTGAATTATGATGTTTTGATTTGCGCCAAAAGGTGTGAAAATTGCAAATGGCGGCTGTGTGATGTGTATTCTTTAGACTGGAAGACTTAATTGTGAAAATTTTGGTTTCTCACTCAATCAACGTAAATACTTTGACAATTACTAGTCCAAATCTTAATCATATTTATGACAGATTAGTGTTAACATACATACAAAGAAAACAAATAACAACTGATTTGCCATGCAAGATATATAAACACAAATAAGGAGTAGGCCTGTTAACAAAAAAAAAAAATACATTTGTATATTGAATGGGATTTCATGACTTTCTTTTGTAACAGTTGTTCTTAATACATGTATAAATTATGGTAAAGATATATTTGACTTCTTAGTAAGGATGGCTTGGAAACTACGAAAAGTCTAAACTATTTATTGTTCAAATAATGTCCTTTCTTTTCTTAATTTATTTGCTTTTATGTTCAATTTTGCCTTTTGAAGCTTCAATTGTACTCATGATGTACTCTCTACGAGTACGAGTACTTTGGCAATGTACTCGAGTACGAGTACGAGTACTGTACTCATGATTTGGCACGAGTACTGAGTACATGCGAAAAAATGTACTCGAGTAAACGAGTACACGAGTACATGTGTTCTCGTGCCCAACCCTGGTACTGAGTTAGTATTCAATACTATTCCATATAACAAGAAAAGTACCCTTAAAAAAGGGTACTGTATCGATCTTACCATGAACCTGAGGACATAAGCCATGTAATAAAAAGTTTTAATATATAAAAGGAGGCATTTCTAAGAATAGTTGCCTATAGAAAAAAAAATGCCAACCCCCCTCCCTTTGTTTCATAAAAGTCTGACACAACTTAGGATGCATGAGATAAAAGTAAACTTCAGTTATTTCAGCAACCTAAAAAAAGTTGAGTTCAGTCATATAAAAATATTAGCAAATATACCCCCTACAAAAATAATCCTAGATATGCCACTGGCTTGTTGTTCACACTGGGTTTTAGAAACTTGGCATTGTAACAGCGTAGTGCGCCGAAACGGCTTTTGCGAACTTAATATTGCAAATAAAGCAAAATGAATAAGTGCATTGAATTTGGAGGAGTTTACTTGATATATTCAGGTTTTTAAATTTTGAAAATCGGATGTGTATTAAGGTTTTTAGAGCCAGTTTTGCATTGAAAATGATATACACAATATTTGATGACGTTTCACACGCAAAACATTTCACGAAAGAAATTCCTTATCTTGTAGAATCGATGTATTGTTAAGAATACTTATATATAAGATTTTTTATAGGTTAAGACATCGATACAAAAATCTTATTCCGTTCAAAAACTTGAATTACTTTCTTTTTTTAACTAATTAAACCTGAAGGGCAATGTTGGATCTGGATGCCTGACGACTCACATGGACGCGCTTGGTAGAAGTATAAAATAATTATGATGTATAGGTGGCCCTCCAGTAGCGGCACATAGTGCTTTGGGAGGGTCTCCTCTCTCTTTATACATTTGTTTGTCTTTTAATCTAATGTTGTATAATGTTGAAATAAATTACGTCTGAGTCTGAGTCAGAGTCTGAACCAAACAGATTTCTTTACCTTAAATAAGTGTTGCAATTACTGACAAAAAAAGTTGTTTGAAATTGTGATGACTGGTGTCTCGTGAAAAACAGCAATATATTTTGTTTGGAAAACAATGAGGTGCAACAATCAGCTTAGATATGCGTTGTTTGTTGTGGTTGTACACATATAGTAATATTGCCTGACAGTTTTTTTTAAATTCCTTTGTCATTAACTGTGATGTCAAACTTTGAACTGATATGTCATAGATTGAAGTTTAGACCAATCGCATTGACCGATACCCGATGATGTCACGGTTTAACTGCAAAACACATAGCTATGAAAACAATAATAACAAATTACAATCTGTCACTTTGATATAGAAAAGATAAGGACCAGTTCACTGTGAAAAAATGCATTTTGTGACTCATGATAGCCGATGAAGTGTCATCTTTTCTACCTTCAACACGGGAAATATAGAGGCTGTTTGATTAGTCATGGTCGAGAGAAGGCCATTTGACTTGTCAAATAAACAACAAAAGTTCTGGGTTTGATCATGACAAATCACCAGCATGATGAAACACCAAGTGTCATTTTCGCAGCACAACAGTCCACTCTTTTTCTATATCAAAGTGACAGACTGTAATGCATAGATGAGCAGCATTGCTCAAATCATGTCTTGTCAACTGGTTCTTCCTTTTGTCATGATCATTAAACGTGGCTCCACTGTTTGCCTGCTGTCTGTTTCAATAAATTGTATGTTATTTCACAAAAGGCAGTCCTGGAAATAAAGATGAGTAGCAGTCATAAATCTTTACTAGGAATTTTGTTACGCGTATCTCTTATCTTGAAAGGGTTCTTCTGCGGTTCTTTGTCTTCTTTCTTTTAATGATACAAGATGTTATATTACATATGAAATTACAAGAGAACAAAGATAACAAATTGTCTGGTGCATTACAAAGTGTTTAGATCCCAGAACCTGACCTGGCAAAGGGTAGAGGAAGTAAGCCAAAACAAACCAGAGTCAGGTGTAAGGAGGTGTGAGACTTAGGACTCACGTGTGATGTTAAGGCCTTCAAGGACGTCCAATCTTCCATCTCCTCCCACACAAGACCCTGGAATGGAAATCTAGGAACTAGAGCTTCTTGGTAGAGACCTGACTGTCACAAAACGATTGCTACATGCCATCACCGGAAGAGGAATCTCTTCTTTAATCTCTTTGTAAACCTTGCAAAGTTGTTTGCATATAATCACAAAAGTGAGTGAGTGATGTTTTATTCAACGACCCAGCAACCCTATTGGGTTATGAAGGTCAACAAGGGAGAATAATGGGAGATAGTGACTAATCAGCCCCTAGGGCCTGAGTTGGCCAAGTTATATCACAAAAATGCACACTAACAGTATCATCAAATAGATGATAATTATTTTAAACATCATCTTTTTATTTTTAATAAGTAATTATCAAATCCAATTATTCAGGTTGCAATATCATTTTCCACCACAATAATTCTGAAACAACAGTTCTTCATCATAATGCACACATTCAGTGCATTCCACTTAACACACAAACTGACAAAGCCGTGTGAACTTAATCCGCTTACTCAGACATCCAATATGAAATGATGCAAGAAACTTGTAATCTAGAATTACCTGATGCATTTACGCAGTGGGGGTGTAGCTGAACACATGCAGCGAGGTTTATTCACGATTGGCCATATGGCCTGACACCTTTTTGAGTTTGGTCACAGCTATTGAAATTCGTATTTGACCACTGTTTCCAAACTCTCTTTTGTTTTTGACCACTAATAGTTAGGCAGACAGGCATGCCCACTTACTTTAAACATTTAACTGAGAGATAGCGTGAATAACAAGTAAATTTTACTGATTGCTGAACTGAAGGATTAGAACGAGTTTGCTTATATTCAATATATTTAAGGTGGCTCGCTACCCACAAAATTACGTCACCTGCACATATTTTCGCGCAGCCAGGCAGGCCCTAACTATTGTAGCGTCACCACTCTGCTGACACTGCTTCAAAGTCTTTTTTTAATTTTGAGAATTTCATACGTCGGCCGCTTCGTTTGCAATTTGTGCCACTTCTATTGGGGTTAGAGACTTCTCATTTATAGCATTAGATGCGCATAAAGAGTTCTATATACAGCCGGAGATTCAACTTGATATTCAAAACATAAAATTTTTACAGGTGATTTTCGGCCAGCAGGTCTAATTTCTCAAAATAAGTTTGTGATATAAATAAATGTTTATATCAATTTGAAGTGCGGTAAGAAGGCTTGTTTATATCATCATATTGTTCCCAACTATTTTTGGAAATAAATGACAAAGAAAGGAAAAATCCTATCGCGTCCATTTTTTTTTAGGGCCATGGTTTATAAAAAATGTTAAAATTGTTAAAATCGAAACTTATATTCCGAGCACCTTGGAAAGTCCTTTAAACTAAATATATCTCTTTGAAATTGTAATCACCTTTTCCATGAAAGTGTCTTCTTTAATTTCATGCTTCATTGCATAGTATGGGATGCATGACCACTGAATGGCAGAAAAAACTTCACAGTAGGAAAAATAAGAAATTTTTTAGTTTTTCAGGTTTGCCTGGACTGACTTTCTGGTACATAACCCCAAATATATTTTTTAAAAGGCTGGTAGCGACCACTTTTGCTTATATATCCTTTCTATAAACTATATTTTGGATCATTCTAAACTGTTTTTAAGAAATCCTATCTTGAAAAGTTCACGAGTATCGAGCCACCTTAAAAGAAATGAAGGTCAAAATAAGTGGGCAACTGTTTAATATCAAGGGGGCTAGGATTTTGTTTTAGATAAATAATTTCTTGTTCAATTTTGGTGGAATAAATCTTTTTTCGGCGGTCTTGAAATAATAATTTCAGGTGGGGGTATTTCTTAAAAAGGTGATTAATGATTTTGGAATGAATATTCGGGGACTTGACGTGCTTGAAATGAATATTACTGCTGCCTTTACCATGAAGAAATAATTTTTATCACATTTTTGTATATTTTCTAAGATTTGTGCCTACATCTTGGACTCGGGTGTTCCCTTTTCGAGCAACCAAAGGTGGATCTATAGATGTTTCATCAGGTACCAAGTGTGGCACATCACATCTTATTACTGTTTACTGCATCCTGCCTGACGTGCTGGTCCAATAAAATCAAGTTGTACATGATGTCAAGCGCTGTCACCCATCCACCCAACCCCTCCCAATAGGCTTCATGGTGGAATATACATAACCATAGGTAGTTGAGGGAAACAGAGGGTAGAGTTCAGGGTAGTTGAGGTAAGCCAAGTTTAGTTGATGTAAGCCAAGTTCAGTTGAGGGAGGCTGAGCATATTGATGGGAGCTTAGCTTAGATGAGGGAAGCTGAAGGTAGTTGATAGAGGCAGGGGTAGCTGAGGGCAGTTGAGTTTAGTAAGGGAAGTTGAGGGTTGTTAAGGCTAGGTGAGGGGATTTTAAGCTAGGTTAGGGAATTTTGAGGCTGAGTAAGGAAAAGAGATTTAGGCTAGAATTTGTGGCGAAGTGAATGTGTATCTACCATGAGGTCTCTCAATTGTTTCTAACAAGTCATGAAATAATTACTGCTGCTAAAAGATAAATATATAATTTCCCGTTGAGGAAAACTCAACCCCCCCCCCCTCCCCTTGTAAATCGTTTCCCCCCTGATGTATCATGCAGCTTTCACCAGTTTTAAGAAAAGTTCAGGACAATTCCAATCAAAGCTCGACATCCCACTGTGAGTGATTTTGTGTTTGTCACTGGTCTGCGACTGAAACAACACTGAGTCAGAAGTGGTCAAATACAAAGAAACATCAAAGCTGTGAAGTGAAGCTGTTTATCTGGGCCTTGACCATATGGTCAATCGTGAATAAACCTCAATGCCAACAGCAAGATTTGTGACAAACAATGTGCACCAATGAACAACATCCCAAATGAAAACTGAGCTCCAACGAGGATTTAGTTACAGCTGGTTCATGCTTCAGCAATCAGAACAATGAATAGCAAAGAAAAATGACCGAAAGGAGGGTTTAAAATTATGCAATGCAAGAGTTAATTCTGTCTTCCAGCCTGGTTATCTTACATGGATATTGAACTTGTAGGGTTCACACCATGACCATTTCATCAAGATCATGTATGAGGTATCAATAGTTTTGAAAAAGACACTGTCGATCTCTGGGGTGATGACACCTTGGTGATGCAAGTCCCAACATCGTTGCCAATAAATCAGACATGGAGGTCTTTTGATAGCTGCTTTATTTTGACATCATGGCCATTTCTGTCCCAGCCGCTTCCTAATTCTTTTTTAATGTAAAACTTATGGGTGCTCAGCTGATGGAGATTTCCTTTGGGAAATACAAACGGCCACCTGCCAAGTCTCATTTGGCTTGCATGTGAGCTGGACAGGAAGTACTTCTTCAATTTACAACGTGAAGGCAAAAATCACTGCATGTCTTCAATAGCATGAAAATATGATACATGTACCTTGCAGGAATAGAAGTATCCCGTATCATGAACAATTGCGTAACTGGGGGGTCTCGAGTGGGGGAGGGGAGGGCACCTGGGGAAGCACACAAATCTCTTGGGGGGGCACCAACTATACTAACTGTATATTTTAGCCAGAGTTGAAAATTTCATATGGGGAGGGGGCACCTTGGGGGGCAGAGGTCCAATATGGGGGTGCATGTGCCCCCTGTGGCCCCCTGTCGGCGCGACCATCATGAATGAAAATGCTATTTGACAGTTGTCTTCTTCACCATGAATGTACCTGTCCAACTGGTGGTAACATCAATTAACAGTGTTCGAAATGCACACAGATAATTAATACGCTGAGTTGGCCTTGTCAAAGCCAGACTCTCTTGAGCACATGTACTTTAATCATAAAAGAGCAATTTGCAGCTTGAATACATACATACATCACCTTAGCATTGTAACAATTGGCTTCTCAGCAAAGCTCTTACAAGTGTTAGACATCACTAAGATACTTATACCATTGGAAAAACCGGTATCGAACTGACAATTTTGCATATTAACACCCTGCTAAGGATTAACAATGCTGAAAACAGCAAACGAACAATCAGATTATTGTTTAATTTGGAAAAATTATAAGTTAAAGCATATAATAGAAGAAGCATATGATGTCTAAGTCCGGTGAGGATCTAACTGACAAAAATGCTTGTTAGAACCCTCCAAATCGGTGTCTAACTAATATCTTGCCACTTTCTTTGGATAGGGCATATCAATGATTATATATCGATTCTAAATCAATAACTTATACTATTTTTACTATGTACAATCCACTGCATCTATGTAGTCAGTTGCAAAGTTTGCATTATTTTGTTTTATGTTTTTCTGTCGAACTTAAAGAATGGCCTCAAAAGATCCGCTGTAGTGGAGGTCAACCAGTCTAGGCTACTTCCTCTGCTTTTGTCCTTCATCCAACAGATGGACTCTGGATGTTGACAAGGTGTTTTTTCACAAAGAAGTTTTTGTGAATGATTGATTTTTTTATATTATAGACTACTTTTACTGACTCCATCAAATTTGAAAGTCTTGTCCAATGCTATTGTCTCCTTGAGTAATGAATATGATTTTCAGATCATGCTGATAAGGTAATCAGTCAGCCCCATGTGAGATTAGAAATTAAATCTATTAATTCAAAGATAGAGCTGTTGACCAGGAAAAATTCCAGTAAACACAACAGTTTTGCAATGCACATGCATATTAAATGGCATAAAAGCTTAATGAGGATCTTTGTGAGAAAATTAACATCCTTTAGTCAAGGGTTTAGTTTGCATTCACCCAACAGACAAGCTAATTGAATCTTGGGAGTATCCACAATTATTTCATCTTTGAGTTGGATAACTCAATCCGAAATTGGTCACATATTGCAATTGTTGGTGAAACATCTAGGACTACAATGATTTTTTGTGAATCCACACTATAGTGGAACATTGCTAAAATATACTGGACAGCCAACGAAACAATAAACACAGTAGAAAATGCTTATTTTTTAGATAGTGTTGGCATGCCTACAGGTGATTTTCACTGCACTCAAGCAATATAATCTTGTCCCGGAAACTAATTAAGTATCATAAAATGTCATATTCTTGGCCCATCAGTGACCAGCTCATGTGTTTCTGTCGATAACATTTGAATTGTGAGAATTTTATGGGACAATCACAAATTACACTCTTGGGGTTTACCTCTTATCTTGAAGGGGTTTATTTAGTGTTCTTTGATTTCTTTCTTTCATGAAACAAGATGTTTGTTTGTTACACAAAGAGATCTGTCCAAAGTTTCCCATGTTTGATCTTTCCTCTTGTGCCACCAATTTCCATTAATTTTCCTTTGGATCACCTTGCAAAAGTAATCCGATATCTAAATTTGATTAATAATGTTGATAAAAATAAGTTTCACATTGAACAATTTTACAAAATTAAAGCTCAGAAAAGGAGCATTGCTTATATTTTTTGTAAAAGAATGTTTGCTTGCTGTTTTTTCAAGATCATTTCACATAAATTTGAAAATGACTGTTTCAATATGCTATCTTATAATAATGCTGTACTGATAATGTGGAATGCTAGAGAATCTTCTCAACGACTGTGGCTAGACAGCAAATGTTCTGTAGTAACTAATCTTATATCAGAACTTAAAGTTACCCCGAATGATAGATCAGGTTTCCATCAAAAGTTTATCTAATTTTCACATGGTCTTGTGTATTGTGATCATACTGCCTTGTCTGGAAAGTTTCTTTGCTGTAGGATTATTTTTTCCAACAGAAATAATCATTTCAATGCACTGAATGACCCCTGGATTTATTTCGGGTACGCACGGAAAAAAATCCAATCTTGAGTGCATTCAGCTATGGTGACGTCATCACCATTGTTAGCATTTGTCAATTTGTAGCTATATATGTCTAACAATGGTCATTGTGACGTCATCAGCAATGAAATGACTCATCCAGGGAGGAACTATCAATAAATGTAAATGAAATAACTTAATGATTTTTCCCCAATGGATAAATCACAAGAAAAAAAAACAAAATTGAAGTTAGAAACGTTCCCAAACATTATTTTAAACTATGACACACATGGAACTGCTCTGAATTGGACGCAGATTTTATCATTCAGGGCAACTTTAATATCGAACAATTTTTACATCTCTCCCAGCAAATCATATGCATGTATTTAGTGCAATAACGCCAATGTTCTTTGATCTTATTTTCCCAGGCTTGCATGTTTGAGTATTTGTCTTGTGGTAAAAAAGTCATCTTTGGAATGTTAAAACTTGCTTGCCACAGCTCGGCTAAAGCCCTTGCTCTATGAATCACATACTGTTTCCTAAGAAAGACAACCTGTACTGATTTTGCCTGCCATTTATACCTTTTCTGCTGTCTATCCTCACTGACCATAACATAACTCTAACGATATACTCTATTTACTCCATACAGAAACTCTTATGGTACAAGCAGGCTCGTCACATTATAGAACAACATGAATTGATAAATATTTTAATCACCTTTAACCAAAAATTATCAAATCCAATCATTCATGTTCAACATTTTTCAGCTCATGTTGATTCCATAGTTTTGTAGCCCTGTACAATTCACAAGGGCAAGACTACTCAGCTTACTTAGACACCAATTAGGCAACTGGCCTTCAAAAATGACCTGATACATGAAACTTGCAATCCAGAATTACCTGATGTTTTGGGAGTGTTATTGAATACATGCAATGCCAACAGCAAGATGTGTGGTAAACATAAATACCAATACAATGTGTGCCTATGAACATTGAACAGCATTAAAAATATGAAAACTGAGATCCGATAAAAGATCTGCTAACACCTGGTTCAGCTTCAGCAATCAGAACAATCCATAGTAAAGAAAAGTGGCAGACTGGACTCACATGTTAGCTAGGGCATGTACGAAGAATCGATAGTGTGCAGCCTGAAGGACTTACAGCGAAACACTTTGATATAGAATTAAAGTGGACTGTGGCACTGTGAAAATGGCACTTCGTGTGTCATCATGCTGATGATTTTTCATGATCAAACCTTCAATGTTAATTTGATTGAAGGAGACTTATCCCACTTGTTTTTGATAGCCAAACGAAAGGATTATGTCTGAGTCTGAGTCTGAGTCTGAGTCTGAAAGGATTATGCATATGATTTTCACTCTAAAAATTTGTTAGGAGAAGTCAAATGGCTTACTCTTTATCGTGACTAATCAAACAGCCTCTATGTGACCCATGTTGAAAGTGGAGAAGATGACACTTCATCGGCTATCATGAGTCATGAGTGCCATTTTCACAGTGCCACAGTCCACTTTAATTCTATATCAAAGTGTTTCGCTATAAGGTTCCCCCCTGCTTTGCTGATTCATGAAGGTCTTTGTCTGCATGGGTTCAAACCCGAGTGTGGAACCTGAAATTTTCAGTGTAGTCCCAGCTGGATGTCGTTCGAATAAGACAGGAAATTGGCCGCCCTTTATATCAGTGTCTGTACTGGGCTAGTAAAGGATTCTTCACATTGAGTAAATGTGTGAATTTGTTGAGGACTCACACTCTCTCTCCATCTCATCATTCAACCCTCATGGGGGACCAGAGCTTGGCTTTGAGGGCTGCGCTTACCACATCTATCTATCTAAATACAGACTTTATGGATCTCTAGTTTTGACATTTTGGTAATGCAAGTCCCAACATAGTTGCCAATAAATCAGATATAGAGGTTTTTGGATAGCTCTTTTATTGTGACACTATAGCCAATTCCCTCCTAGCCACTTCCTTATTCTTTTTTAATGTAAAACTAATAGGTGCTCAGGGGATGGAGATTTCCTACGGGAAATACAAATGGCAGGTCTCATTAGGCTGGTATGTTGGCTTGGCGGCAGGGGCGGACTGGCCTATGTGGCAGAGTGGCAGCTGCCACGGGCCCATCCACTCAGGGGGGCCCATTCATGATGTAAAAAAATATTAAATTCCTGAAAAAAGTGAAAAGCAAAACTTTACCATCAAATTTATGATTTTGTGATGAAACAATATTATCTGAATTTGACAGAAGGCCCTTACATGGGGCCCCATCCTAATAACTCTTTGCCAAACTATATTACGCTGCAGAATTTTCCTTTTCTCTTTTGAAATAATGCCAATGGTGGGAACTTTGGGGGCCCCCAGACTTATTTTGCCACGGAGCCCGAAATGCTGCCAGTCCGCCCCTGCTTGGCGGGAAATAACACCTTAAATTTAGGCCACACATAATTTATCTTTAGCTTCTCGAATCTCTCAAGGCTCTTTTTCTAGGGTCGTTCTTCAATATCAGAACAACAATATACCTGGTATATCAATAACAATATTATATATGGCAAGAAGGAAAGCTTTTAAATTAGCTATATTGAAATACTTTTTCTTCTTCACAATGTCTGACCATGTAACGGAGTTATGCATTATGTTGGAATGGAAGTGTGCGAGATGCACACCAATTACCATCATTAGTATTATGACAAAGCCAGACTCTCTGGAGCACATGTACCTCAAACTCGCAGCCAAGCTCTACCGAGTATTGCCATAGTATTATATAAATAAAATCTCAATCCATTTTACTTATCAACAATCTACTACATCTATGTGGTCAGTCAAAAGGTTTTTTCTGGGGCACTGGAAGTATAAAGAGCTCAAAAGATCTAGGCTAGGCAACTTCCTCTGCTTCTGTCCTTAGAACACCATTTTCTGACTCGGTGTTTCTTTTAGCAATAATTTTGATGAGAATTAATTTTTTGGTCCTCTGAAATAAATTTGCCTAGTCATTTCGAGGGCCCATTGAAATATGAATTTCCTTCCTTCCTTCCTTCCTTCCTTCCCTCCTTCCCTCCTTCCCTCCTTCCCTCCTTCCCTCCTTCCTTCCTTCCTTCCTTCCTTCCTTCCTTCCTTCCTTCGAGACAAATAAGGCAGTCATTCCAACGGTTAGTAGCCAATGATAGAAATAACGATAATCATTTGCCTACGAGTGACATTTTCCTACCGAGAATCCGAGTGAATGCCAGTTAGCTTGTCACATGTGCTTGAAAAACTTTATATCAGGTTAGGCAAATATTCTAATAGATAGGTTTTACAACATGTATATGGTTTCTGTGAACGTGTGGGTTGCCCTGACGACAATATTAATTGATAGCACATGTACACGTACACATCATATGTAGCGTACAGCAAAACCTCTCTAATTAATATATCTAGCAATACAGCATGACTGTATCAGTGTTCAGAAAAAGTCAATATCATTTGTTTTCATTGTAATGATACAAATAATTAGATGTCTGGATTTAAATGTACATATTAACCTCACGAAGCAAGAATTAATATTGTAATTAGAAAAAATTATTAAAGATACAAGCAAACAATTCAATTTGCAACACATGCATTGAGCGTTGCCATCATTCTAAAGAAAGTTAATTGAAGTCACAGCGGTTGGCATTTGTTGTCCTTAAACTAGATTTTAGTCCACCTGTCAATGTCTGATTTGTCCATCTGAAAACCTGGTTGGTGGTAATTTTATATAAAAAGAATACGAGATGAGCACTGAACATCCTGAGCTGATCTGCCAAAGGACATCCAGAAAGACTTGATCTTGGCAAGTAAGTTTTAGTTTATTTACATTGTGACTAGTAACGTAGCAAATACAATGTCACTAAATGAAGAAAAAAGACTGATTTTTAATGATTTTAAGTTTAGTTCATTATCATTAAGACATATCTGCACCCCCTTGTGCCTAACAAATATATTTATATGCTGATCAAGTAGCCAAGGAAGAGGCACAACTGATTCCTGAAGCTTTCTTACTGTACTTAGTTAGGCAGTATTTGTTTTCTCCTTTACAGACACAACCAACAAAAATGAAATTTGCTCTCAGCATTCTCATGCTCCTCGTCTTGAGCTTTAGCTCACAGGGATATGAGTCTCCACCAGCAACTCCGCCAACTCCTCCTACTCCACCAACCCCAGCTACTCCGCCAACTCCACCAACTCCAGCAACTCCACCAACTCCACCAACTCCACCAACCCCGGCTGCTCCCCCAACTCCAGTGGTTCCCAAAAATCCAGGCAGTCATCAGGTGCCTCACAAGCCTCATGCTCCTTACTGCGGCGGTAATTATTTTTCTGTGTTCCCAGCAGCCAAGCACTTATTTCCTTAATTGAATTATATTTTATACTATAATTAGTAGAAATATTTTAATCCTGATTGTTCTAGCCTTAATTTAATGTTAAAGGTTAAACAGATTTATCATCCATAAACTTAGAAACACCTGACAAAGTTTGATTATAAACAGTAGAAAGGATATAGTTTCCTTTGTTGTAAATGAATTCCAAATTTCTTTCCTAAACAGACAAGTACCTGTACTGGGACAATGGAGTCCATGCAGTGTCACCTGTGGAAAAGGATACAGATACCGCTTCAAGAAATGTGTCCGCATCTACCCATGCAAGAAACACTATTTTTATGACGGCAAACCCTATTATGAAGGCAAACCCTACGGATGGTTCCCAACTTGCGATGGCCCTTACTATGAGAAATCTTATTGCAAGAAGCCATCCTGCTGCCCAGATAGTAGGTTTTTCATTATATCTGTCTTACATTGCTATGTTTGTGCTGATTATTTCCATGTATTACCCACCAAAGAAGTGTCCTATCAATTTACTGATTATATTATAATGGACATGAACACCAATGAAGTGAAAGGGTAGATGGAACACTTGTAAACAGATTTTAATTGGGCTTTATAAAAAACAAAATGCACATAAACTTAGAACGAAGAGCGAAAAAAAGCACAACTGCTCACCAATTAGTCTATGATACATTGAATTTGTCATTTGATTTAATCGAAGTCCATTATGTAACCATACCTCCTACTTCTCTATTACAGAAAATGGACAGTGGTCTTACTGGGGATGCTGGAGTAGCTGCAAGAAGGATAATTACAAAATTAGATACAGAGCTTGTGACTATCCTAAACCTCAAGGATGGGGTGATTACTGCAAAGGTTCCTACTATGACAAGTACGCATGCCATTACAAGAATCATATTGGCTAAACCTTACACGTGAAGACCGTGATTGGGAATAAATGATTATCAACAGCAATTTTGTATCTTGAAGTTGTGTTAATTTTCCGAAAGATATGCTCTTTAGCACAGTGGATGGAATATCTGTCACATTGGCCTACTGATGAGGATGCATGATCAAGCCAATTTCTGATCGTGCTTATCAATCGTGATCGCTTTTATTGTTGGTATTATTCCTGTCTTATTATGGTATCATTAGAACTTGTAAGAAGAAATATGGCAGCATACTGAAAAGTGACTACAACCCATGAAATAGCGTTTATTATGCCAAACGACATCATCATCATAATATTTGAATAAAATTAAGACGTTCAGTCAAATTTGTTTCACAATACAATTCCTTGGTTATGATTATGTTGTAAAAATAAACAATCAATCATAACTGAATTTGTGATCAGATGATTCAGCTGGCAAAAACAAAATGACAAATAATGCTTGTGCAAAAATCACTTTCATTTTGAAAATTGATGAGGCGATGATTTGTAATCAAGAGCAAATTGTGGGAAGTGTGATCAATTTTGAATTCATTAACCATTTTGAAGGAGAAAGCCTTCGCTAAAATGATGTTCATTTTTATTTGTGCAGACTCTAGGGCCTGGATGTCATTGTCATTTTGATCAGTTTTGAAGCCAAACTTGACAAACGTGCAATATGCCTTCCAAAAGAGTTTGATCATTTATGGCTGGAGAAAGTAAAAAAAAACAGAAAACAACAATAGATGTCCCATACCTGGAACAAGGACATACCACAAGCCATTTTTTTGGAGAAGAGCAGGTGAAATTTACATCCATTGATCACAAAGTGCATCCTTTATGTTAAAATAGTCCCCTCGTTCTCTGTAAATTACAAAACTGCTGTAATGCAATGCAAATTGCAAAGCCAACAATAATTGTCATAAATATAGCTCTTCTTCAGGACACAAATCTTTTAAACTTAGACTGTAATCAAGTATATTTGGTCTCTCAGAGGCAAGCTATGTCGTCCACAGAATCTAACCCAGTCAAATCACTCGCAGACTGTGGATTATCATAGATTTATGTCACTATTGTTTCAGCTGGTCACTGGCAGTGATCAGATGAAGTATTATACTCCACTTTAAATGCTTAACAGCATTATCGTTTTTAAGCTCTCGAAGCGGTCTCTCCATAGATAAGATCATGTGTGACTTATTAAAGTACGTGAAGTTAAAAAATGCACCTGATTTGCCTAACAAATGTAATTGTGTTAATGTCTCTATAAGACTTCATATGTCAGGTTTGGAGTGTGTCTCACTTATTCACTGTAGCATTTCATAGTAAACAGCAATATAATCTTGTCCTGGTAATTAGTTAATTCAATATTATAAATGCCAAGTTTATACCCCATCAGCATGCACTGGCTTTTCTGTCACTTATGGCTGAATTGTGAGAAATTAATGTGACAATGGCAAATTACACCTCTAGGGTATATTTCTTATCTTGAAGGGGGGAGTGATTTGCTGCTCTTTGATTCATTTATTTCATGAAACAAGAGATGTTACAGAGAGAGATCATTCCAAAGATTCGGGTGTTTGATCTTTCCTACATGTATATGTTGTGCCACCAAATTGAACTTTCCTTGGAAAACTTTGCAAGAGTAATCCACTATATCTTAAATTGATTGATAATGTTGATAAAAAAACAAATGATGAAAATATTATAGATAGATAGATATGGTAAGTGCAGCCATCTAAGCCCAGTTCTGGGCGCTCACGAGGGTTGATTGATGAGATGAGAGAGAGAGCGGGAGTCCTCAACATGTTACACATTTACCCCATGTGAGGGATCTTTTACTTGCCCAGCATAGACACTGATACAAGGGGCCGCCAATTTAACATCTCATCCGAACGACATCCAACTGGGATTTTGCTCATGAAGGTCCACTGAAAATGTTGGGTTCCCAACCCGGGGTTCGAACCTATGCAGGCAAAGACCTTCAGCGGAGCAGGCAGGCACTTAAGCCACTTGGCCACCCAGCTGCTAACAAATTACAGTCTGTCACTTTGATATAGAAAAGATGAGGACCAGTTCACTGTGAAAAATGAATTTTGTGACTCCTGAAAGTTGGTGAAGGGTCATCTTTTCTACTTTCAACCCGGGAAACAGTCATGATCAAGATAAGGCCATTTGACTTGTCATAACTGATTTTAGAGTGAAAAACAGATGCATAATCCTTTCGTTTGGCTGTCACCAACAAGCGGAATAAGTCTCCTTAAATCAAATAGACATTGAAAGTATTGGGTTTGATCATGATAAATCATCAGCATGATGACACACGAAGTGCCATTTTCGCTGCACAACAGTCCACTTTTTTTTCTATATCAAAGTGACAGACTGTAAAGCACAGATGAGCAGCAAGGCTCATATCACTTTTGTCAACTGGTTTTCCTTTTGTCTTGATCATTAAACTTGACTCCACTGTTTTGCCTGGTGTCTGTTTCAATACATTGTATTTCATTTCTCAAAAAGGCAGTGCTGAAAAAAATGATGAGTAGCAGTCATGAATCTTCACTATGAATTTTGTTACACATATCTCTTATCTTGAAAGGGTTCTTTTGCGGTTCTTTGTCTTTTCTTTAACTATTGCAATAATGTAAAATAAATTTAGCAACTGTATAAATTTTATCTATAAGCCAAATACACCATAAGGTGCACCTTATAGCTGATGTTTATATACTTTGATATCTATATATGAACCAAACAAATGAAATTATGTATCTATCTATCTACCTAAGACGTTACATCACAAAAATGAGTGAGTGATGTTTTATTTAACGACCAAGCAACCCTCTTGGGTTATGAAGGTCAACAAGGGAGAATAATGGGAAATTGTGACCAATCAGCCCCAAGGGAGTAGATGCCAATAAATTCATCATTTTTGTGCAGTCTATTCGGGACACATCATTACTTTTCAAATTCATCATCTACACCATGACAAAAGTTCTTCAACAGTCAACCCAGCAAATTGAACCGAAGATTTTCATAGATTAACTTCTTACATTCCAAATCAACGGAATCAACAATCTTATCAGTAATCAGAGAATTTTCAAAATCAAGCATGTGTGAACTTTACGGAGTGAATGTGGTTGTGACGTACGATGTGCCAAGGAGTGAGAGTGATGTTTTATTTAACGACCCAGCAACCCTCTTGGGTTATGAAGGTCAACAGGGTAGAATAATGGGAGATAGTGACTAATCAGCCCCTAGGGCCTGAGTTGGTCAAGTTATAATCACAAAAATGCACACTAACAGTAACTGCAAATAAATAATAATTATTTTAAACATCATCAGTAAATTTCTAATAAGTAATTATCAAATCCAATCATTCAGGTTTCAATATCATTTTCCACCACAATAATTCTGAAACAACAGTTCTTCTTCATATTGCACGTATACAGTGCATTCCACTTAACACACAAAATCGTGTGAACTTAATCTGCTTACTCAGACATCCATTATGAAATGATGCATGAAACTTGTAATCTAGAATTACCTGGTGCATTGATGCAGTGGGGGTGTTGCAATGCCAACAGCAAGATGTGTGACAAACATGAAAACTGAGCTCCAACGGGGATTTGGTTACAGCTGGTTCATGCTTCAGCAATCAGAACAATGAATAGCAAAGAAAACTGACCAACTGGACGGTTTGAAATTATGCAATGCAAGAGTTAACTCTGTCTTCCAGCCTGGTGATCTTACATAGATCTTACTTGGATATTGAACTTGTAAGGTTCACACCATGACCATTTCATCATGGTCATCTATGAGGTATCAATAGTTTTGAAAAAGACACTATTGATCTTCGGTGTTTACACTTTAGTGATGCAAGTCCAAACATAATTGCATATAAATCAGATATAGAGGTCTTTGGATAGCTGCTTTATTGTGACATCATGGCCGTTTCCGCCCCAGTCGCTTCCTAATTCTTTTTTAATGTAAAACTCATGGGGCCTCAGGTGGTGGAGATTTCCTAGGGGAAATACGAACGGCCACCTGCCTAGTCTCATTTCGCTGGTATGTCAGCCCGACAGGAAATACTTCTTAAATTTACAATGTGAAGGCAAAAATCACTGCATGTCTTAAATAGCATGAAAATATGATACCTTGCAGGAATAGCAGTATCCTGTACATGAATGAAAATGCAGTTTATTATTTTTATACGGTTTTCCTCTTCACCATGAAGGCACCTGTCCAACTAGTGGTAACATCAAATAACAGTGTGAAATGAAAGCAGATTATCTTAATTAAGGTGACTCAAGCGTGGTACACTGCACATACTTCTGAGCAGCCTGGTTGCCTAGCAACATAGCGTCACAACTGCTGCAGGCTCTGCAAAAGTTGTGACGTTACAATTTTCTGCTCTCTTTTTTTTAACAGCATGGCAGCCAGTAATTTGTTATTTAAATGAGATCTAATGCAGCTAGAAGCATAATTATTGTTTTATTGAATGCAGTAATACCTACTCTATGCTAGTTCAAAGTTTCTTTATCCAAAGAATTTTCTCGGTCAATTTCTTTTAACTGTGTCTAAAATTGTCTTTATTTCTTTAAATTGACATTGGTACAGTCTTGGTACTGCAATAAAAAAATGACTCGGTGAACCTTTTTTATTTTTTGCCATTTGTTTGACAATAACTTGTTTTTGATATGCAAATTTAAAAAAAAATCTGTATGATCGTTTTCCTAAAATTCGATTACTGCCAAAATGAATGCATGCAAAATCTGCAATTAATTAGTGTGTTGGTGCCCTTTGAGCTCTTACAGAAAAAAGCATTTTAACCTTTTTCTTCAAATTTATGGCAAATGTATTGGTGTACATCCATGGGAAGACATTTCTGACATTTTTGTGTGACAAATGCATGTAATGCTTTATTCTGTGGTACATAGCCAAAAACTCAATTTATGACTTTTAAGCAGTCATCAGGCCAAACGTGCTGTTACCATGCTGTTACCATGGCAATCAAACGAGTCGGTGAAATTTTTTTATTTTTCATTTTTGGAATGTATTAGTCCCATAGAGTACCTGCGCAAAATCTTAGAAAAATCTGTATGATCTAACCACCATACTTGAGTCACCTTAATACACTGAGAAGGGCTTGTGAAAGCCAGACTCTCTTGAGCACATGAACTTTAATCATAAAAGAGCAATTTATGGTGTGAATACATGCATATACCACCTTAGCATTGCAACAATTGCAACTGCCTTCTCAGCCAAGCTCTAACAAGTGCTTGCCACTCTCAATGGATTGGGCATATCACATGATTATATATCGATCCTAAATCAATAACTTATGTACAATCCGCTGCATCTACACTGCACGCAGTCAGTTGCAAATTTGCATTATTTAGTCTTATGTTGTTCTGTCAAACATACAAAATGGCCTCAAAAGATGATAAATGAATGATAAATGATAGGGGATGACACATCTTCAATTCGGGCTTAAGCAAACTCTGCCGACATGAGTGTGATAATGAGGCGAGTGACACAGGGGATTTACAGCCATTGTGTAGTGCCAGGAGCGGGAGATGAACCCGTCCCTGAGAGCCTCACTGGATTAAAGCACGGGCACACTGACCGTCAGTGGCGTAATTTTCAAAATAAAGTGGTGGGACATTGACAACTTTTTACAATTTTTTGCATGGGCACAGCAGAGTAACGGAAGCTCTGAATATTTTTACCCTTTTTTTGGCAAAAAAGTAGTGGGGCATCTATCTACTCCCTCATTTAAATCTTGGAAGTATCCACAATTTTTTCATCTTTAAGTTGGAAATTGGTCACATATTGCAATTGTCGTTGAAACATGCAGGACTACAATGATTTTTTGTGATTCCACACAATATTGGAACATTGCTAAAATATACTGGACACCCAATGAAACAATAAACAGAGTAGAAAATTCTTCTTTTTTTTAGAAAGTGTTGGTATAGGTATGCCTATAGGTAACTTTCATTGCACACAAGTAATATAATCTTTTTATGAGCAAATTACACCCTTGGGGTTGATCTCTTATCTTGAAGGGATTGATTTGCTGTTCTTGGATTTCTTTCTTTCCATGAAACAAGATGTTTGTTTGTTACACAGAGAGATCTGTCCGAAGATTCCCATGTTTCATCTTTCCTCATGTGCCACCAATTTCAATTAACTATCCTTTGGATCACCTTGCAGTTTTCCATTGAAGGATGTTACAAATTAAAGCACAGAAAAGAGCATGGCTTATCTTTGCTTGCCAACGAATGTGGCTATACAGAAAATGTTGTGTAGTAAATAATCTTATATCAGAACTCAATATAAAATAATGTTCACATCTCTCTCAGCCAATCATGTTTTTCATTGCAATAATGCCAATATTCTTTGATCTTATTTTCCCATGCTTGCATGTTTGAGTATTTGTCTAGTGGTAAAAAATCATCTTTGGAATGTTAAAACTTGTTTCCCACAGCTTGGCTAAAGCCCTAGCTCTGTAAATCACATACAGCCTCTCAAGAAATACAACCTGTACTGATTTTGTTTGACAATTATGCCTTTTCTGCTGTCTATCCTCACTGACCATAACCATGAAAGGCTATAAAGGGCTTGTCAAAGCCAGACTCTCTTGAGCACAATGTCATGTACTTTAATCATAAAAGAGCAATTTACAGTTTGAATACATCACCTTAGCATCGCAACAATTGCAACTGCCTTCTCAGCAAAGGTCTAACAAGTGCTTGCCTCTCTCTTTGGATTGGGCATATCACATGATTATATATCGATCCTAAATCAATAACTTATGTACAATCCGCTGCATCTACGCAGTCAGTTGCAAATTTGCATTATTTAGTTCTATTTTTTTTCTGTCGAACTTGAAGAGTGGCCTCAAAAGATCCACTGTAGTGGAGGTCAACGAGTCTAGGCTACTTCCTCTGCTTTTGTCCTTCATCCAACAGATGGACTCTGGATGTTGACAAGGTGTTTTTTCACAAAGAAGTTTTTTTGAATGAATGACAGGGAGAAAGAAGAGCTTTTCATTACTTTTATGTTATAGACTACTTGGACTGAGTTGGTCAAATTCGAAAGACTTGTCCCATGCTATTGCCCCCTTGAATAATGAGCATGATTTTCAGATCATGCTGATAGGGTTATCACTCATCAGTCAGCTCAACCCCATGTGAGATTAGAAATTAAACCTATTCATTTAAAAATAAAACTGTTGACAATGAAAGTACATTCCAGTAAACACAACAATTGCGCAATGCACATACATATCAAATGGCATAAAAGCTTGACGAGGATTTGCTTGAGAAAATCAACATCATTTTGTCAAAGGTTTAGCTTTCATTAACCCCGCAGACAAGATCATTAAAATCTTGGGTGTATCCACAATTATTTCATCTTTGAGTTTGAAATTGGTCACATATTGCAATTGTTGGTGAAACATCCAGGACTACAATGATTTTTTGTGATTCCACACTATATTTGAACATTGCAGAAATATACTGGACATCCAATGAAACAATAAACACAGTAGGAAATGCTTACTTTTTTTAGAAAGCGTCGGTATAGGCATGCATATAGGTAACTTTCATTGCACACAAGCAATATAATTATGTCCCAGAAACTGATTAAGTATCATAAAATGTCAAATTTTTGCCCCATCAGTCACCAGCCCATAATAGCTGAATTGTGAACATTTTATGGGTCAATTGCAAGTTACACTCTAGGGGTCGATCTTTTATCTTGAAGGGGTTGATTTGCTGTTCTTTGATTTCTTTCTTTCATGTAACAAGATGTTTGTTTGTTACACAGAGAGATCTGTCCAAAGATTCCCATGTTTGATCTTTCCTCATGTGCCACCAATTTCCATTAATTTTCCTTTGGATCACCTTGCAAAAGTAATCCGATTTCTAAATTTGATTAATAATGTTGATGAAAAGAAGTTTTCCATTGAAGGATGTTACAAATTAAAGCTCAGAAAAGAGCATCGCTAATCTTTTTTGTCAAAGGTTGTTTGCTTGCCATTTTTCAAGATCATTTCACATAAATTTTAAAGTAACTGTCGTTGTTTGGGTTCTGTTTCAATATGCTATTTTATAATAATGCAGTACTGAAAATGTGGAATGCTAGAGAATCTTCTCAACGGATGTGGCTAGACAGAAAAAGTTGTGCAGTAAATAATCTTATATCAGAATTCAATATAAAAAAATTTTCACACCTCTCTCAACCAATCATAAGCATGTGTTTCAGTGCAATAATGCCAATATTCTTTGATCTTATTTTCCCATGCTTGCATGTTTGAGTATTTGTCTAGTGGTAAAAAATCATCTTTGGAATGTTAAAACTTGTTTCCCACAGCTTGGCTAAAGCCCTCGTTCTGTAAATCACATACAGCCTCTCAAGAAATACAACCTGTACTGATTTTGTTTGACAATTATGCCTTTTCTGCTGTCTATCCTCACTGACCATAACCATGAAAGGCAATAAACGGCTTGTCAAAGCCAGACTCTCTTGAGCACATGTACTTTAATCATAAAAGAGCAATTTACAGTTTGAATACATCACCTTAGCATCGCAACAATTGCAACTGCCTTCTCAGCAAAGGTCTAACAAGTGCTTGCCTCTCTCTTTGGATTGGGCATATCACATGATTATATATCGATCCTAAATCAATAACTTATGTACAATCCGCTGCATCTACACTGCACGCAGTCAGTTGCAAATTTGCATTATTTAGTTCTATTTTTTTTCTGTCGAACTTGAAGAGTGGCCTCAAAAGATCCACTGTAGTGGAGGTCAACGAGTCTAGGCTACTTCCTCTGCTTTTATTCTTCATCCAACAGATGGACTCTGGATGTTGACAAGGTGTTTTTTCACAAAGAAGTTTTTGTGAATGATTGACAGGGAGAAAGAAGAGCTTTTCATAACTTTTATATTATAGACTACTTTTACTGACTCCATCAAATTTGAAAGTCTTGTCCAATGCTATTGTCTCCTTGAGTACTGAATATGATTTTCAGATCATGCTGATAGGTAATAAATCAGCCTCATGTGAGATTAGAAATTAAACCTATTAATTCAAAGATAGAGCTGCTGACCGGGAAACATTCCAGTAAACACAACAATTGCGCAATGCACATACATATCAAATGGCATAAAAGCTTAATAAGGATTTTTGTGAGAAAATTGACATCCTTTAGTCAAGGGTTTAGTTTGCATTCACCCTACAGACAAACTAATTCAATCTTGGGTGTATCCACAATTATTTCATCTTTGAGTTTGAAATTGGTCACATATTGCAATTGTTGGTGAAACATCTAAGACAACAATAATTGTTTGTGATTCCACACTAATGGAACATTGCTAAAAAATACTGGACGGCAACGAAACAACAAACACAGTAGAAAATGCTAATTTTTGAGACAGTTTTCGCATGCCTAGGGTGATTTTTACTGCACACAAGCAATATAATCTTGTCCCAGAAACTGATTAAGTATCATAAAATGTCAAATTCTCGGCCCATCAGTCACCAGCTCATGTGTTTCTGTCGATAATATTTGAATTGTGAGAATTTTATTGGACAATCACAAATTACACTCTTGGGGTTTATCTTTTATCTTGAAGGGGTTGATTTGCTGTTCTTTGATTTCTTTCTTTCATGTAACAAGATGTTTGTTTGTTACACAGAGAGATCTGTCCAAAGATTCCCATGTTTGATCTTTCCTCATGTGCCACCAATTTCCATTAATTTTCCTTTGGATCACCTTGCAAAAGTAATCCGATATCTAAATTTGATTAATAATGTTGATGAAAAAAAGTTTTTCATTGAAGGATGTTACAAATTAAAGCACAGAAAAGAGCATAGCTTAGCTTTTTTGCCAAAGGTTGTTTGCTTTCCATTTTTCAAGATCATTTCACATAAATTTGAAAGTAACTGTCGTTGCTTGGGTTCTCTTTCAATATGCTATCTTATAATAATGAAGTACTGAAAATTTGGAATGCCAGAGAATCTTCTCAATGAATGTGGCTATACAGAAAAAGTTGTGTAGTAAATAATCTTATACCAGAATTCAATATAAAAAAATGTTCACATCTCTCTCAGCCAATCATAAGCATGTGTTTCTGTGCAATAATGCCAATATTCTTTGATCTAATTTTCCCAATCTTGCATGTTTGAGTACTTGTCTTGTGGTAAAAAATCATCTTTGGAATGTTAAAACTTGTTTCCCACAGCTTGGCTAAAGCCCTTGCTCTGTAAATCACATACTGCCTCTCAAGAAAGACAACCTGTACTGATTTTGTCTGCCAATTATGCCTTTTCTGCTGTCTATCCTCACTGACCATAACCATGAAAGGCTATAAAGGGCTTGTCAAAGCCAGACTCTCTTGAGCACATGTACTTTAATCATAAAAGAGCAATTTACAGTTTGAATACATCACCTCAGCATCGCAACAATTGCAACTGCCTTCTCAGCAAAGGTCTAACAAGTGCTTGCCTCTCTCTTTGGCTAGGGCATATCACATGATTATAATATTATATCTTGAAGGGGTTGATTTGCTGTTCTTTGATTTCTTTCTTTCATGAAACAAGATGTTTGTTTGTTACACAGAGAGATCTGTCCAAAGATTCCCATGTTTGATCTTTCCTCATGTGCCACCAATTTCCATTAATTTTCCTTTGGATCACCTTGCAAAAGTAATCCGATATCTAAATTTGATTAATAATGTTGATGAAAAAAAGTTTCGCTTTGAAAGATGTTACAAATTAAAGCACTCTTTTTTGTCAAAGGTTGTTTGCTTGCCGTTTTGCAAAGATCATTTCACATAAATTCGAAAGTAACTGCAGTTGTTTGGGTTCTGTTTCAATATGCTATCTTTTAAAATGCAGTGCTGAAAGATTAGCAATGCTAGAGAATCTTCTCAACGAATGTGGCTAGACCGAACAAGTTGTGTAGTAACTAATCTTACATCAGAACTAATAATAAAACAATTTTTACACCTCCCTCAGTAAATCATATGCTTGTATCTAAGTGCAATAATTACAGTATTCTTTCTTTTATCTTATTTTCTCATGCTTGTATGTTTGAGTATTTGTCTTGTGTTAAAAAATTATCCTTGGAATGTTAAAATTTGTCTACCAACACTGTAAAATCGGAGGCACTGATTCAGCTCAATTGATTGAGTGAGATGGTTGCACAAGTTGATTGAGCTAACATAGATTAATGTTTTAAGCTGAGATAACTCAAAATACCGAGCTGAGATAGCTCAAAATACTAAGCTATGTTGACTAAGGTATTCAGGCTGAGAAAACTCAAAACAATGAGCTGTGTTGACTTATTTTTAGTTGTTTTTCATTTATATTTGTGTGACCTGTCTTATAAAGTTATTGATGAATATGGGCTGTAATCCCGAAATATTGTTTGATCTCTCAAGGGGATCCACCTGAACCAGTATGCTTCATTCCAGCAAATCATGGACAGGCCCAAGATGCATTCAACACTGACCATTGCATCACAAGGAGATTTTAAAATTAATTTCTTGTGAATAAATCCCAATGGCCTGTGGCTCATCTCGGTTGGTATACAGTGCTAGAAGCCTATATTTGAACACACTCTGACTTGGAAATGTTGGTTGACGTGTGAAAGCATGCATCTAATTACTCCAACAAATTAATTTAAGAGAGATAAAAATAAAAAAGTAACCAGCTAAAGTGGTGTGCTACTCATTTTTTCTCTGGGATAGTGTAATATAAATGTTATTTTTTCTTGTAAGTAAATAATTATTTAAAACTAAATGCAGTCTTATGAGAAGTGCTTGTTATAGATGGCGCTATATGTGGCATGACTGAGATGTCAAGCTATCTGCAACAACTGAAGCTTTCATGTTTTCACAGCTTAATGTTATGATTCGTTTGGACAACTTACAGCATTGAGCTATCATACCTTGACAACTTATAGGATTGAGCTATCATAGCTTGAAAATTATTAACATTCTCAGACAGCTCAAATTATTGCATCAACTCAGTTTTCAAATTTTACAGTGAAGGCTCGGCTAAAGCCCTTGCCCTGTAAATCACGTGTCTCTCAAGAAAGACAACCTGTACTGATTTCGCATGCCAATTTTACCTTTTCTGCTGTCTATTCTCACTGACAATAATAAAGGGCTTGTCAAAGCCAGACTCTCTTGAGCACACTCAGGTTGGTTATTGCACTTTTGAGCTTTTTGAGGGCTACACTGCCATTTCTTTAAATGCTGCTGTGTCAAAGGCAGTTTCATATATTTCATTCACATTTTCAGCATCAGTCATCGAGTATAACAGGTCAAGAAAAAAAAAATGTTCACTTTATTTTTTAATGGTGAAAAATGCTATTTTTAGCTTAAAAGTGAAAAAAAACTTTAATGGTAGAAATGCGAATAAGGTGTCAAATGAAAGTAGAGAAGCAGCACTAGGAGATGGTGCAGACGCTTTTTTGATTTTAATGCCTGTCGTATGGGGTTTTAGTTGAAACTGAACAATTTGTGGCATATTTAATGTGCAGAAAAAAGAACACTGACAAAAATTCAAGAAAGCGCCTCCAGCATCCCATAGTGATATCTCCGAGCTTTCATTTGACACCTCATTTGCATTGCTAGTGTAAAAATTCATCCCTCGGCCATTTTCTTTAGTGTTACTATCACATTTTGAACTAAAAATTGCATGTTTTACTTTTACTATTAGAAAATATAGTGACCCCCCCCCCCTCCCAAAAAAAAGAATGTTTTCCCCTTAACATATTTTCGGAGATGCCTGATGCAAAATTTGGAGTAGAACTGCACAAATGCCTCAGGTCAGGACCAGCAAGGGGCCTAACATCGATGTTCAGCCGAGCCCTGGGGCCTCATACAACCTTAATCCGGCCCTGCATACAGAAACTCTTTTGGTACAAGCAGGCTCATCACATTAGAACAACATGAATTGATGAACATTTTAATCACCTTTAACCAAAAATTATCAAATCCAATCATTCATGTTCAACATTTTTCCACTCATGTTGATTCCATAGTTCTGTAGCCCTGTACAATTCACAAGACCATGACTACTCAGCTTACTCAGACACCCATTAGGCAACTGGCCTTCCAAAATGACATGATACATGAAACTTGCAATCCAGAATTACCTGATGTATTGGTAGTGTTATTGCATATGTAATGCCTACAGCAAGATGTGTGGTGAACGTAAATACCGATACAATGTGTGCCTGTGAAAATTGAACAGCACTAAAGAGATGAAAACCAAGCTCCGATAAAAGATCTGCTAACGGCTGGTTCATGCTTCAGAACAATCCATAGCAAAGAAAAATGACAGACTGGACCAATCAAACTTACAGTGTAGGTAATGCCAAAGTTAATTCTGTTTTACTGTTTGGTGACCTAGATATAGCACTAAAAACCTTACCATGTTAGCTTGGGCATGTACAAGGAATCAATGGCGTGCAGCTGATGGCTTAAGGCTCCCCCCTGGGTTCGAACCCCACGTGTGGAACCTGAAATTCTCAGTGCAGTCGCAGATGGATTTCGTTTGGATTAGACTGGAAATTGGCCACCCTTTGTATCAGTGTCTGTACTGGGCTAGTAAAAGTTCCCTAATATTGAGTAAATGTGTAAACTTGTTCAGGATTCCCACTTACCACATCTAACTATCTCAATCGTAAAAAAAAAAAAGACAATCATTACCCATGGATCTCCGGTTTCGAAATTTTGGTAATGCAAGTTCAAACATAGTTGCTTTATAAATCAGATATAGAGGTCTTTGGATAGTTACTTTATTGTGACACGATAGCCAATTCCGTTCTAGCCACTTCCTTATTATTTTTTAATGTCAAACTAACGGGTGCTCAGGGGATGGCGATTTCCTAGGGGAAATACAAATGGCCACCTGCCAAGTCTCATTAGGCTGGTGTGTTTGCCTGGCAGGAAATACTACCTTAAATAGGCCAGACATAATTGATCTTTAGCTTGTCGGATCTTCTCAAGGCTCTTTTTCTAAGGTCGGTCAGTAGGACCAAAAAATGTCAATTTGAAAAAAATTCAGGGGCACCCCATGATCTGTTATACCAATTATCTGTTAAGCAGCAGGTGCCCAGCTGGCTGGCAGACTGTCAGCTAGGATGTTCCCAGCTGGCAAAGTTGTCAGCTGGGATCCAATTTTTGGCATCCAACTGATGAAATTTGTAATCAGGTAATGAGAAAGCAGTTGAGATGGCTGGCTGGGAAAAAAAAAGATTTATAACAGCTGGCTGGGAGGCGCTGAATGACGCTTGGGCTAGCTGGCAACCCAGCTGAGGCAGCATAACAGATATTTTCTCCCAGTTGGATAAAAAAATGAATGTAAGTGTCACAAAAAATGTGCAACCAGGAGCTTACACTGATATTGGCATTATAATAACGCACTGTCGTGAGGTGCCCTTGAAAATTGTGGGTATGCTCAATTTTGTTTTTTTCCGTTGGCAGAAAATCTGTTTGGTTGGTCGATCCAAGAAGCTAAAAATTAAATAAGTCTTGCTTATGTCAAGAAGGCAAAGCACACTGCATGTCTTAAATATCAAAACAACAATATACCTGGTACACCAATAACAATATAATATATATGTGGCAAAAAGGAAAGCTGAATTATAGTCGTATTAAAAAACTTTATCTTATTCACCATGAAAGACCCAAAGAATATACATTATGTTGAAATAGCATTGTGTGAGATGCACACCAATTACTATCATTAGAGCTTTTTGTAGATTGGTGGTCGATCCACTGGTTCTGATTTTCAATTTGCAAACTGGCTTTGCCATGCCATGGCTGTTTTCTGTAGGTCTCCTAATCTTCTTATTTGATGTAATTTAATTAGTTTGATTATGTTCACCTATGCTGCTGGATATGATAGGCACTGAATCAACTGACTAACTATAATTTAGACAAACAAAACATTTCAAGCCTGTGACATCGCATGACTAAGTTGAAAGTTAATTTTGAAACTGTTTGGACCGCCATTCCGCAAACAGCATGAGCAGGGCAGATGTACCAGTCACTGATAGATATGGTATATCAGGGTTTGTACATCGATTAATCCATATCCTGGCATATGACAAGTCCATGAAATTCCCTGGAGATTTGTGTTTTGATATATTTGTCACAGGTTCTATCAAATTTGACAGTTGTCTATGAAAAACCTTTTTTCAAGTTCACAGTTATTGTTGGGTGTTGTTAGTTCTATAAGTTGCAGATTCTTATATATTTTTATTTCATGTCTAACTGCTAAAAGCACACATAGTAACAAACAATGTATAACAGTTTGTGATCACTGCTATGGTTGTATTCTGATTGGAATTTGTCATGTGACTTTGGCATAGGCTCCCACCAGTTTTGTATTTCTTCAAAATATGCAAATACTATACAAGTGAAAATATTTTGCATGGTAGAACATTATCAAAATAAGTGAGATGTACAAGGTCAACTATTGCATTGGCACTATATCTGTGTGTTATTTGCAAAATGGCTCTTCTTCTGCAATCTCCAAATGGACAACATTCAAACATTTAACTTTTTTTTAAACATTTTAACAATTTCAAACTATGAATTATGTCTTTCACGCCGGAGACTTGTTAATCCTTTAATGACTACTTCACTGAAACATGGTGCATGTGGTCAGGGTAGGTTCACTAGCCTACACTGAGAGGTGCGGATGTCTTGATTGGTAACACAGAAAATGTGACATATTTTTCAGTGTGAATAACAGGACTGCTTAAACATTGTCATCCAACTGAAACAGGGTGCTTAAATGCATTCTTTAGATTTCATCTTTTATTTTTCTCAACAAGAAACAAAGGCTTGAATTTGTGTTTTTTTCAGTATTCCTTTCATGAAATAAAATATTTATCTGTTGCAAAAAGATATTTGTCATTGTTTGATCTTTTCTCACATGTGAAACATTTTAATTAACTTTCCTTTGAATCTGCTTGCTGAGAGTAAAACCTCCACACGGCATGTTCAAATAATACCTTTAGAAAATGGAAGTTTCACATCCAAACTTTAAACCAATTAAATCCAAGATAAAGGTGCTAATAGAAATTTTTAAAAATGTTGTTTTACAATGCACAATAATGATATTATTACAATTGTATATGCATCTTAAATCTCAAATGCCTAAAATAAACAAAACAAGCATTTGCGCACACCATAGGCTACAAATTAGGCCTGCAAACATAGTGAGGCAGTTGCCATGGAGATGCAATTCAGGTCAGCTGCAGTGGCAAGAAATTTTGGTTAAAACATTTTGGAAAAAAAAACTGTACAGTAAAAACGTTGGAAAAAAAGAATTTTGGAAATTGAAAAAAGCAGTAGCCCTGTCAGGGCAGCAATGTAAGTTCGCTGTGGGAAAAAAAGATAGCCCATTCAACAATGTTGACCCTGTGCACGTTTTGCGTTCATGCTTCAAACGGAGACTTCGTAGCAGGGACCGAAGCATCCAGAAAGCTGCCTTTATATTGTAAGTTTTTGGTAAAGAAATGTTGGGAAAAAAAAATTCTAATAAAATGTTTGGAAAAAATAGTAATTTGGGCAAAAAACTGTGTAAAATTTTTTTTAATCTTGAAAAACAAAAGTTGCCGAATTTCCTCCTTTGAAAAAAAAAAAAAAAATTGGCGAAATTGAAAAAAATTTTAAAAATAATTTTTAATCTTAGAACAAAATTTTTTTAAATTTGAATAGCAGAAGTTGTCCGACTTCCTCAATTGTGAAAAAAAAATAGTGCAATTAAAAATGTTGAGAAAAAAACAATTTTTGAAATTGAAAAAAAAAGTTTGCAGGACAACAATTTAAGTACACTCTGCGAATTGTGGCGGCCGTGGGTCACCCAGACGCCTCGTAAGATGGACTGAAGCAGCCAGAATAGCGCCTTTATATATAGTACTAGAATTGCCCATTGTGGCAAAACAGGGTATTTAAAAACTGTGTGTAGTTACGTGAGGCAATTTGGTTGCCATGGCGATGCAATGCAGGTCACCTGGTGTGGTAAGAAATTTTGGAGAAAACATCTGTGCAGAAAAAATGTTGGGAAAAAAGAATTTCAGAAATTGGAAAAAGCAGTAGTCCAATCCTCTCAGGACAACAATGTAAGTGTGCTGTGCAGAAAAAAGATAGGCCAGTCCCCTCAGGTAAACAATGTTGACCCTGATTTGGCGGTCGTGGTTCAATTATTCACCTTATAGCAGGGACTGAAGCATCCAGAATGCTGACTTTATTAGTAAGAAGATTTTGAGGAAAAAATGTTGGGAAGAAAAAATTCTAATGAAATGTTTGAAAAAAAAGAAATTCGGGAAAAAATGTGTCCGATTTCTTTAAATATTGAAAAAAAAAAAGATGCACAATTTTCTGTCATGAAAAAAAAAAGAGGCAAATTTGTCTATTATCTAAAATTGTCTATTGGAAGAAAAAATATAAACAGTAGGCCTATGTTATTCTATTTTATTCTATATTTTCATCTGTCACTTCATCTATCTATTCATATAATCCAAATTTCTGAAAAATGCACTGTTATACTTGGATCTACAAATAAAATGTAACACATAATATTATGCACGCAATTGTAGCCATTGTTCCTTGCCAAGGTGTGTTGTCCTTGGCGAGTCGCCTCGTGGTTGCTGGCAGAGCAGCCCCATTTAAATATGGCGGCAACCTATAAGAAATTTTAACAAACGCCATTATCAGATCATTTGCTCTCAGTAACTTTAAGTTATAGTGCATAAGTGTGTAACCGACTTTCCTGCAACTTCAGAAAACATTTCTAAAGGTATTTTTAAGGTAAGGATACTTTTTCTATGATTCCTGAAGACAAGGAAGAGTCACAGCATGTCCACTACTGTAAAAGGAAGTTGCTTTGTGCAAAATAGGAAACCTGGAAGTTCCCCAGACTGCTTGACCTCAGCAATAATGGATCTTTTCTGCCTTACATTACGGGATATTCTTCAGACAAAGTAACTTCGAAATACGCCCATCAAAAAAACCTGATAATGTTATTTTCTATTTGTGTAATAATAAATTAGGCATCATCTAAGAGCGATTCACCACACTGCCCACTCATACAACACTATAGTTTCCTGATGAAGGCACCTGGTCTCTGGTTGAACCTGCATAATATTCATTGAAAATGAAATAAAATATTTAGTGACTTAGTAAGTTGCTTTTTAAAAAAACAAAAAATCGAAAAGTATTAAACTACTGGCAGCAAGTTTCTTCCGATCTTATATCCCCGTATTTTACGTCATACATATGCTTAAATCTTACATGTAAGATAAAGTTGGATGGACAATCAAATAAAGCTATGATGACTCTTGTGCATCGCCTCACCGAAGCATGTTGTTTGAATAATGTTCATGTTTTATATATCAGTTGTTGTATGTAAAAGCTTGGGGGAAAATAAATATCTATCCATCTATATGCAGTGCCGTCTGTAAATAAGTGAAACGTATATGTTATGCCATTGTGTCAATGCCAAACATCCTTAATAAAACTCCTTGTGGCAGCATGAATTATCATCAAATGAGGGTAAAGAAGTCACAAGCTTGGAATAAAAATTCTCATAATATGCAGGCCTGTCCCTGATGTATCCTTGTGCATGAAGTTTGTGGTGAGTCTTCCACATCTATGAGCCTCTGATGACAATGCGACAATCAGCTGAGACTATATAACGTAAAACGGGGTAAAATTGGCTGGTTGGGGAAAGTTGGCCGCCCATTTTAACCCACTTAATGGCAGAAATGCCAACTATGCTCACTGACATAGGAGCCAAATTTCCCAAAAGAATAATATATCAGTGAAAATAAGTTGGCTTTTCTGCCATTAAGTGGGTTAAAATAGGCGGCCAACTTTCCCCCGGCTTGCCAACTTTACCCCATTCCACGCTATGCATCGGACATTGGCCAAAATGTGCATGCTGTACACTGTATTTACTTTAATCTTTCAGAAGTACTAACTGATGATAGATGATGATAATATTGTGAGCTTAAAGCTACAAGTGTGGGATATCTTAGTACCCTTAGCACAAAACGCTGAGTACAAGCACCCTATTGTAAAATATCACACAGTGGCCCTGTGGGGGTAAAATGTGTACCCCATAGCTGTTTTTTAGATTCAACACAAGATCATGGCAACATGGTGAACTTATGGTCAAGAATAGTGTCATAGCATGAAGCTCAAATATCTTAAAGATCTTGAAACAGTAGCACAATCATACTGGCCAGTTGAACATATAGAGAATGAAGAGAACCCATAAAACCTTTTTTGTAACACCAAGAATGACTGTGGTAAAAAAGCTTCCTTGCATAGGGAGTGGAAATTTGACATGCCATGCAGACCTTTCTTTTTATAAAATTATCCCAAATGGTGGCTTTAGCTTAAGTGTTAGGAGTGTGCACTGCAACCCTCTCTTCCCCCAACAAAAACCAATTAAAGAATGATAATACCATCAGAAGAGCAAATGGCCTTGAAGTTGACACCTCATTTTGTCACAAACAATAGAAGATGAATGCCATAAATGGGGTAAGGGAAGTAATTATCACAACAATGGGGGCAATAACTATTTAAATTATTAAATCTTCAGGGCCACAGGACACCATTATTCCACCTTAATTCCCAAGGAGATTATCATTATCTAATGCAATTGGGGCTAGGCTGCGCAAGCTATGTTATTTTATAAATTATCATATTATTATAAAAATACAAGGCGTAGCAATCAATTGACAGAACTTTGCCAATCCAACAACAAAGCTGCTGATAAAAGTCATCTTGCCTGAAGGTAAAATTTATAATAGAACAACTCTAGCTGGAACCTTTTATTGGGAAACTCTCATGAGCAATAAATTATTTCAATCCTTTGTAGTCAGTTCTATGTGAGGCAAGTAAACAACAGTCGTCAGACAACAGGCTTCTAAAAGATGATATTATCAAACTTTAAAAAAAATTTTGCAAAAGTAACCTAAGAACTAAAACATTAATAATTTTAAAACAATTTTTTCCTATTTAGGCCTAACATAATAATGTTGTCTGTTCATAGACCTTCACGAAGGCTTTTTCTTCTAATAAAACTCACATACAAGAAGAGTATATGGGCTCTGTGTCACATAAAAGGCTAAGAGAGATTAACACAAATTCACCCTGAAGTGGAAGCTTTCAATGGTAACCTAGTTGTCTCCTATTTCAGCCCCTGAGCAAAGTGTGTTTTATTTATTGCCTCCGTTTCAGCCATAATGCCATTTTGATGAGGACTCTCAGGTTTCCCATTGCCCTTTGAACAACAATTTTACATCCTAATAACTCAACAAGGAACAAGTAAATCTGGCAGGCCAATGAAGGGTCAGCACTTGCTGAGTGAAATACAACACTTGACTTGGGAGAGAGGTCTTGTCTTGATGCGAAATTATTCATTTCAGGGTAACAGCGACAGTAATGAATCATTCTGAAGTCGGATATGATGTTCAATTTGTGTCACAGACATAATTCCTTGGCAGCATTGTGAGGTGACTTTCTGATGTCATTTTGCATTAGACCCCGAAGTCAGTCAGAGTTGAAACCAAGACTGGCTTGACAAGAACTTCAACTGACTCGTAAGCTAAATTGTTAAACTCTGACTTCACTTGACTTCAACTAACCTCAGCTAACTTTGTGCAGTTGCATATAGGGCCCTACTCTTATTCATTCTTCAACAACACATTGTATATAACTTCAGAAATTTCAGAATTTTTGTGCTCAGAAATTGTGCAGTTTCCAAATGTTTAAAGTTTTAGGGATATTTCATGTTGCAGGAACTCTACAAATGTAGCCTTCTTTAGAAAGAGTGTTGAATTAATATAATGATATTGTGCTCTTTGTGCTGTTTAGAATGGTACCATAACCATTTCGGTGTGTTAAAAATTGAGCTGATTCAACTGTGACTTGACTAGATTGAACCACAACTTGCTGCTTGGAAAGCTAACTGTAACTTCACTAGTGGACTTTACGCAGTGGACTTCGGGGTCTAGTCTGCATGATGTAAGTAGAGGATCAGTCAACGCACTAAGTCACGCTGAGTCGCTGACATTGGCTTTTGACTTTTGTGTGTGGGGAAATGATAACGTCACAATGTTGTCACGTTGACGATGGTTGCAAGAGAGAATGAACTTGTGACTTATACCATAACCTATTGTTTGGTGAGTCATATAATATAGTGACCATTACACAGTCCAACACAGATTGTGAAATTTGTGGTCCAACAAATTGTTAACAAAATTACAGTATGATATGCTGTTTCCATAAACCAGAGGGTAACATACGATATATCTTCTACATAGTGGAGAAGAGATTGTTGTTATGAGAGTTCTGACTTTATTTACACTTCAGTTAAATCAATATGCCTCTAATATGTCAGGAATTCAGGATGCTAAGCGAAACATACAGAGTTATATTCGACAGATTCATGGTGCATTTATTTCTTTATAGATTGGAATTTTCAGCCTTCAGAATTGAAAATTTCATTGATTCCATATATGGTTGCTTTGCTGTGTTCTCTTCCAGGGGACTTGACAAAAAAGGTTACATCCATGCCATGTTATTCTCGATGAATCATAAAATATAATGTATGTTACCAAGCGTAGGCCTGATGGGGCCTTTATGTTAAGATCTCATTGATGAGTGAAATATATACAATGATGCGATGAGTGTTGACGGAATCCTCAAACGAAGTAAGTGGACGGTAATAACTATGATTACAACTTCCGGACGGAGAAATTAATGAAAAATTTTGGACGCAGAATCTCCATGAACAACACAAATATTCACGAACAGGAACTATATAACTATACAGATTTACAGTTGGCATTACTGTTCGACTTATCTCCTTTGCCCTCGCAGGGATCGAAATCTCTCTGGGAGCAAGTATTTGTCTTAATTGGATCCATTGATTTTTTTATATCAAATCAATTAATTTGATGTATGTAATCATAATTAGCAAAATGCAGTATACATTCCTTAATACTCAGCTAAGGCCTCTCACGATGCCTCCATGCTTCTGTCTAAATCCCAAATGAGAATGGCCTGGATATAGTGTATACCTTACGTTAAAAGTTATTTCCACAATTATCTTAAGATGATATCATATTTGGGAGCTTACATGCCTTCACGTCAGCTGGGGTTGTGGAGCGGGGGTAAACTTGGGGGGCACACGATTCTCTGGGGGAGCACACGATTCTCTGGGGGGGCATCGACTATACATGTACTTATTGCATGTTTTAGCCAGAGTTGGAAAGTTCATATGGGGGGCACCTGGGGGGCACAGGTCCAACATGCGGGGCACGTGCCCCCTTGTGCCCCCTATAGGACGCCACTGCTTCACGTGAAAGAACTACACTTTATTGTGTCCATCAATGTAATCTTCAATCTGTGCATTCGGAAAAAAATCATAGACATGTCAAAATTAAATTTTTCTTCCAATTAGGGGCAGTGATTTTGTGTTTCATGCTCTATTGATATATCGATATAAAAGACAATATATTCTTTGTCCAAGCAAATAACAGATTGGATGTTACTCCTGAAAGCCTGCTAGAAGCTTGTGCTGCATGATGGTAGATATAAAATGTTCCTTTCCATGATTAAAATGAACTGACAAAACAAAAAATGACCAGCAATGTCCTGACATATTATCCCTTGCTTCTGGAGATTTTAAAGATGGTTATTGCCTCCATTGTTGAGGTAATTACTTCCTCTACCCCATTTATCTTTTATTGTTTGTGACAAAATTAGGTTTCAACTTCAAGGCTTTTTGCTCTTCTAGTGGCATCATCATCCTTGAAATGATCTGGTTTATTGGAGACTGAAACTAGCCTTAATATTCTACCAATTTCCATTCAAGAGTAATTTTTCATTTACTCCAAATATCCATATTTTCATGTATCATCCTGAAATATGAAAAAAAAATAAATAAACATAATAATAAAAATGGAGATAGCAGGTTTCATCAGGACACCGACGATATTATGTTTATTATTATTATTTTTGCAAGGAAACTTCATTTCTCTTATTTGCAAGGCAAACTGTATTTCTCTTTGTTTTTGCTAGGAAACTTCATTTCTCTATTAAGTTTCTGAAAAATGACTGGATCACCTTTGAGCTCTGCATGCCAGGATCATTCATTCTCATCATTCTGATCAATGTTACAGTGAAACACTTTGATATAGGAAAAATCCTTTCAGGTTCATGTTGATTTTTGCATTATGTGAGTCATGATACACCATGATTTGTCATGATCATTACATTAGTATTGGAAACATATATGTAGCTGATGATTCATGATCACTACCATGTAATATAGTTGTAAATGTGACTAAATATGTGAAACACTTTGACATGGGATGATGAGTCATCATAGGCATGATTTGTCATAACTGCATAACCACAGCCCATACGCTCAAGAGATTTTGTTTGTCAGCTGTTGACAGCACCAATGCCAGTCCAAGGCAACTGGAGGCCAACAGGATGATGCCATGGGAGGAGGAGCGGTTATGGATAATATAAAAATATACTTCCATCATTAGCTTGGGTACTGCAATGTTGAATCGGCCTTGGCTTGGCTTGGTTCTTTCTGTAAGGCCAGACATAATTGATCTTTAGTTTCTCTAATCTTCTCAAGGCACTTTTTCTAGGGTAGGTCGGTAGGACGAAAAAGAAGGTGAAATCTCAGTTTTTTATACTTGTCAATTTGATAAAAATTGTGGGTGTGATAATTTTTTTTTCCATAGGCAGAAAATCGGTTGGCTAGGTCGCTCTGAGAAGAGAAAAATGTAAAAAGTCTGGCTTAAATGACAATAATGTCCTGTCTAGCCTCAGTATAAAAAATCATTCCTTCTTTCTCTTATTCACAACGTGTTGTTCGATCTTGAAATCAAGTTTTGTATTGCGAGTGCTTGAAATAAATAACTGACTCTGGTACATGTATCACAGTGCAGTACTTTCTCCTCCACCCCCCCCCCCCCCCGATATGTAATGGTTTACCCCAAATGTACTTACTGTTCAATTTCCTGACTCTTCCAGGCCTTTCCTTCTAATGGACACCACCTGTTTCTGCATGTAGTTGTACCATTCTATACACAAATCCCTTGCTGACACAAAGGCTTTCAGATATCTCTCCATCTCAGCTCAGGTGGATACGCCTTCATTTTGGCAAATAAATAGGAAATTGTCATCATGAAGGAAGACCAATCACTGCCAGAGCCTGGTTATGACAAATCATCCAAATGATGACCAATCATCCCATGTCAATATCTTTCATACACAGCTTTGGATCTTACTGATTCACAGCTATGGCATGTAATCTCAATCATGAATCATCAACAGCATATATGCTTCCTATACTGATGCAATGATCATGACAAATCATGGTGTATCATGACTCACAGAATGCAAAAATCAACATGAACTTGAAAGGATTTTTCCTATATCAAAGTGTTTCACTGTAATGACATTTGGAAACTAAGAACATCATATTTGGAAACTGATAAAAGTGAAACAACTCGATTTTTCAGGTTATAACTGTCTACAAGTGGACTGCTCTTGCATTGCCACAGATCAGAACATATTCTGTCTTGTGTTGCCACCTAATGACTAGTGTGCTATTCCGTGAGCTCCTGCGAGCGTCCACATACTTTCAACCAGAGGAATACACACAATTTTGTCTGGAAGACACCGGGGCTGTTTCTGAGTGTGCTGATGGCCTTGTCTACTTCCTTAGAGAATGTGATTGCCGAGTCTGACTCTGGTATACATCAATGTTGAATGGAAATTTGTGAATGTGCAATGAAATTGGAACTATTTCTTGGGACAGCAATGCTGAAGAATACAAAATCAACTTTCTGTGCCAGGTGGTAGCAGCATGCAGTTCTCATTTTCACCGGACTGAGGTTATAATAATATTTATTATGCGCTACTTCTTGAAAGGCATTTAATGGATTTCACGTCATCTAATTTCAATTTTTGATCACAAATTCGATAGATAGATAGATAGATAGATATGGTAAGTGCAGCCCTCTAAGCCCAGTTCTGGGCGCTCACGAGGGTTGATTGATGAGATGAGAGAGAGAGCAGGAGTCCTCAATATGTTACAAATTTACTCCATGATTGTGAGGGATCTTTCACTTGCCCAGCATAGACAATGATACAAGGGGCTGCCAATTTAACGTCTCATCCGAACGACATCCAGCTGGGATTTTGCTCATAAAGGTACACTGAAAATTTCGGGTTCCCCAACCGGCAATGGAACTCATGCAGGCAAAGACCTTCAGTGGAGCAGGCGGGAACCTTAACCACTACACCACCCAGCTGCCATACTGTTGTCAGTGTTGATGATGGTTGAAAAAGTCATTCAATTAAGTAGTGACTTACTTCAGTGCTAGTGTATCTTGTTCAATGACCGTTACACCACCAATAATATGATAGGAAGGTAGTTCATTGAATTGCCGAAACAATTTCATATCCACACATGAACTGCAGATCACCATAGAATAGTTCGAAGTAGAAGATGAGGTTTTAAAATTTGAATTCACTGGACATTGGACAAGCGCAAATGACAAAGCAGGACTGATGATTCATGTTTATTGAGGAATAATTAATTATACCATGGTTCCATGTAACATATAATTTAAGATGAAAGAATGAAACCCCTATATCTGTTTCATTTAAAGTAAAAACATTGCAGTTGTATAAGGGGGCCACCATTTTATCTCAAGGTGGGGGGTTGGGGTTATTTTTAAATAAATTTCTTGCTCAGTTTTGGTGAAACAAGTAAATTCTTTTTTGGCAGTCTTGAAATATGTAATTTCTTGTGGGTGTTTTTCTTAAGAAGGTAATGCTTGATTTAGGAATGAATATTCGAGGACTTCGCGTGCTTGAAATAAATAATTACGGCTGATGTTACCATGAAATAAGTGATTTCCCACTGAGGATAACAGATTACTCCAAGCCCCCCTCCCCGACTATTTGAATTGTCGCCCCCTAAGAGCACTAGACTTTATTTACACTTCGATGATATCAATATGTCTCTAATATATCAGGAGTTCATGATAAAAGGCAATATATGAAGGACTGTATCTGGCAGATTCATGGTGCATTGATTTCTTTAAAGATTGGAATTTTCAGCCTTCAGATTAATTCACACTAAATCTTGAAAATTTCATCAGTTCCATATCGTTCCCTTTGCTGTATCCTTTTACTCTGGAAACATTTTCATAAAAATTTTATCAGAATAAGATATGACATAAACAGTTCTCTATACTTGTGCTGATGAATATAAATTCTTGATCATAAACATGTTATCCACCGATGTTTCTCTAAGATATTGACAGAGTCGATTTCCAAATATAACTGTGACCAATTATATGCTACAGTGTACTTTGTTAATGAATGTATCACAAACACCAAAAACTCAGTCTGCATCAACCACCAGGTCCAGGTATGCAATATACAGTGGACTAAAATATGCAAGAGGCACAGTATCTGATAAACTAGTAGAGGAGCAATTCAAAAAGGATCAGGCCGGAAATAATTGATTTTTCGCTTCTCGGATTGATGGCCCAAAAAGAAATTCTCATTCTATTCAATTGACATTATAATTAATTGAAATTACAGATTTTCCGTTTTTCATCCGACCGACCTTTGAAAGTGACTCAATAAGATCTAAGAAGCTGAAAAACGATTTATGTCTGGCCTTAGGGGCTGTAACTCACTCCTTAATAATGGACCTTGCCTGCTTGCAAACTCCCAAATTTATTATTATTATGCTGCCAAATATAGAATAAAATGCAACTTTTTATATTTTTGAGCAAGAGTGTATTTATGAGACAAGCTAGGTCAGAAAAGAATGCGCTGGATGTGTAAATCTGTGTGTCACTAGACACAATACCCTCTGCAGTCAAGGTCATTGAAATCTCAAGGGACTGTCAAGATGCATAGAGCAAAGCAAAGAACTGGCCTTTGACCCCCTACATCCAATAATCCCATAATATATATTCATAGAACAGACTATCCAATTCTGCAGTTGAATATCAATCAAGTCACAACATTCTGTTTGATTAAACTTGTCGAAACGTGATCGCATACGGTACTGCTGAAGGTCATCGTAAAATCAATGCATGTAGCAACAATCCTTGCATCATATCTAATCCAACGACCTTACGGGTACCCTATTGAAATTAGATAAATGACACTGTTAAAAGCAAGATATAGAAGGTAAACTAAAATACACGATGATTGGAGACTAGATTTAACATGGTGGCATTGTTCTGTGTGATAGTGTGATACCCATTTATAGAATCAAATTTCCCTAGTCCAAGACACATTTAACAGACAGTTTAATAATACAAGTTTTTCCAACCATTTTAAACAGTTACAACGATGTGCAGCCTTCTGCTGTTTATATTGCGCCTAAAATTGTCTATGTATTTGATTTTTTTTAGGCAAAGAATGTATGTAGGTAACTACAATCTAGACAACATCTTAAAAGGAATGGGTGCTGCTAGCCTGCCAGTTCAATCTTTTTTGCACTTTTTAAACCAAAATGTAGGCTGTAATGTTGATGTCTGAGAGAGCGTAACCTTGTAAATGGCCTTGTAACGACAGCGTGATCCAATTGACGACCTCTCAGGACAAGGGCGATCAAGAGTGATGTCACCTCAGGGACAGGCAAAGCAACAAGCTGTGTCTCCTGGCTTGGTAGGGCAGTAATGTCAAAATGTACTGGATGCAATCCACCAGACTGGGTTTTATACTTATTCTGTCTACCACATTTGTGGATGTCTATCTGTCTCTTTGTCTTACTGTTAATAAGATAAAGGGAAAACCTCTAAGGAAATCTTATGAAACTCTGCTCGATTTTCCCAACCGACGCAAAAAATGACTTATTCGATTTTGGTGAAGATCCATACAGCGGACAGGGCCGTTTCATCATTTAGAGGTCATTCTTACGTTGCTCAAAAGCAATGTTGTATAAAATGTTGATTTTTCTGTGGAAATTTAAAAAGGCATTGCCCATAAAGACAAAAATTCCATGTTTCAGACAATCATTTAAATTTAAAGGCAAGTGATGGAAAACGTGGGAATTGCATTATTGCAAGGGAAAGCTTATGACAACACAGTGCATGATGTCTGCGGTCGAGTTTGCTGATCAGCCTTGTTTGAGGAGGTGTGCATGTCAGACTGATGCTGCTATAATGGCAGCAGCTTGGAAAGCAGTGTAAAGGAAGACAGCTTGTATCAAAATGCAACAATAAGATGTTGCTAAGAACAAAAAACAAAAGAATCACTAAAGTTGGCAGAGAAGTTTTCTTCATGTGTCAACAACATTTGTTTTTGTAACTTTGACTGCTAAAGTTTTGTATCCAGGCCTGTTTGTTGTATATTCAAAGTTGTATAATATCATATGTATTATGTACAATGTACTATATATTGGACTCTCGAAGAACATTAAGAACATTTTATCTCCAAATTTACAAGTGAAGTCTTGTTTAAACTAACCATTTCATTTCATGTATCACAGGTCCAAGACTGAAATAGTCTTTAGAGTCGTACTTGTCTCTGGAATCTTGTTAGTCACCGTTATGTAAGACAATTCTTTATTTATTTTTAAGAAAATTCTCGATTCAGGTTTTGGCCGCAGGGTTGTATATCCTTTTTTGCACATGACAAAATTAATGATTGCATGCAATTGTTCTTTTGTTTTACAGACATTTTAGAAGTATCATTCAACAATTTTCAGGCTCTTAAAACACAATTTTGTCTCGAAACTTTAGTTTGAAATTGACAAAGTATTCAGTTTGTTCTCAAACATTTTATACTTAGAGAAAAGTTTTAGAGTGTGTTGACACCTTGAAACTCCTTATAATATACATATATGTCATGCAATAAGACTTTATGGCATTTATTGTTATGACTTTGCCGGTAAAGGTAAGAGGAAAAGTAATATTCGAGGGGCTGTTTCAGATAGTCCTCCCTTGATACATTGGGTGACAGCGCAATAAAACCAGAGTTGCAGTGTCATCAGACAAATATTCTGTCTTGGCTAAAATGCTGGCTGCATATTCTGAACAGCTTGGAAAGTGTTAAGTCTGATGACAAAGTTGGTGTTGATTTATCTAATGATGAATTTTCTGAAAATCATACGTTTTATCTGACGTCTACATGAATTTCCAAATAAAAGTGCTGTGATTTTCAGTATGCTTTTGGCTTTTTTTTAGCCGCTTATTGTCTAATACACGTGTAGTTCTTGCTTCCCTCATCAAGATGCATTGACCTCACACTCAGTATTGTGTCGATCTCTCAGTCGAAGACGTACTGTACGTAAAATATTACTGTAACACACAAAAAATAGCACTGCAAATAAACAGAAAATTACATGTTGTTTCAGGAAATTCAACACTTAAAGAAGTGTTTCTAACAACAGAATTTACAAGGGGAACTTCATGGCAACACAGCAGGTGCATGATGTCTGTGGTTGAGTTTGCTGATTAGCCTTGTTTTCTCATGTGTGCATGTCAGACAGACATTGCTATACATGTACATGTAGCAAGAGTGCTCTTAGTCTAAGCAACTATCTTTGATTGTCTTTTTACAAATGTAATCTATAAATTAAAGCAGTCTGCTACATGGACAAATGGCACACACAGTTCAGTCTGGTCAGTAGCTTCCAGTACATTAATTGACATTACAGCCTGTCTGAGTCTGAGGACATGCCTTTCTGCTGTACTATGCCTGTCCCTAAGGTAACATCACCCTCAATTGCCCTGCTCCTCGGAGGTTGCTTATTAGATCACCTTGTCGTGAAAAGGCAATTTACTTGGTGATGTAAGCCCAGACATGAACATGGTGCTCAAGACTCACAATACATTTGTGTGGCCAAGTCTTGGATCTAAGCCTATTTCTAAGGCCTCCTGTACATTCAAGATCTAGGTTTACATGATTATTTTTAATCGTTACACACAATGGGATGCCTTTTCTCCTGTAATTCTGGATGGCTAAGGAAAAAAATAAAAATCATGATAAACATTGACAGGAAATTGTTTGTGTAAAAATAAAAAAAATCTGAACTTCCACATTTTTTGTTGTGAGGCATCTCATACTTATCCTTTTTAAACTTATCATAATTATCAGTAAACAAATGTAACCAAAGAAATTAGCTTGCTTAAGGACTACCAGTGGACAAATGGTCCTGCCTGGTCGATGCCTTTATGCGGTGCCATGCCTGTCCCTGACGTAACATCACTCTCAATTGCACTGCTCCTGAGAGGTCGTTTCGAATTAGATCACCTTGTCGTTAGAAGGCCATTTACTTGGTAATGTTAGCCCAGACATGAACATTGTGGCACAGATTCACAAAACAGCTTCCAGACAGTAAACAATTTTCAGGTTGCTAAGTCTTGGATCTAAGCCTAGAAATACATTCAAGTTCTTAACACGATGATATTTAGATCATTGTAAACAACAGAATATCGTTTCTACCCTTAATTTTATTTGTCGGAAATAGGGCTATACATTAAATTTTAAAATGATAGAGTAATAGTATAGATGTTTTTGCTTCAATATACAAGTCTTAGTTTTTCATGAAAAAATTTAATCAATTTAGTGACTTTTTCAATGAAGTATATACACATTTTTTAGTTTGTTCCATGGAAACTGCAGCCACCTATTAAGGGCCATTCTCAAATTTTGGGACAGTGGGTATAGCAAAAATGTCCTGCAACGGAGGAGAAAGATCTTTTTGCTTTTCGCTCAATACTGCTTTTTATTTTGAAGATTAGATAAAACAGTTGCAGACTATTAAAAGCTGTCACCCTCGGCAATATCATGGGTAGGCAAGGTGCCACTGTTGTTGCACTTCCTGTTTGATCACAACAATGTCTTGTGAAAAGCACATGTTTGAATAAAAGTCAAATTACTATGAATCTAATTGTTGTCAGCAACACAACACCATGCAGAATTGTCGATGTAGTAAATGTTGGCTATATCTATGCAAAAGTACACCTTCAGACTTCTTTGATACTGAATTAAATGGCTTCGAAGTTGCCAGGTAAGTTGGCAAAAGTTTTCTGTGTTGACATGGTTTTAGGAGAATTTTGATCTCTTACCTTGCATATTGTCGTCTACAGGGCAATAGGTGAACTTTGCCCTCTCCAGGTATATCCCTTGCAATGAAGGTTTAGTAAATAGATAATTCCATGTTGATTAATAGACTTGAAAATGTCTCAATTAAGATATCTTTGGCAAAAAGTCCATGGCTCTGCTCTGATATCTTCTGTTTTGACAGTGTTCATGAGGCTCTTTCTAGAAACAGGTGACAATATTTTAATCTTGTTGTATTGTTTTGCACTGAATTCTTGCTATAATCCCCTGTCTTAGGCCTCAGGTCAATACACTCTGAACTTGACACCCATTTAAATGTGATTAAAACTGGATTCTCATTCAAAGGGTTGTGAGACCATGAAAATATACATGAAATCACTCTTTAAAACCATCATTGGTAAGCTTGGAAATTAAGGAAACAGAGTGGACATTTTGCTGAGACGAAAAACATTTTCTATGAATATTATGTTTTAATTCATTGAATACATGTTTTATGAAGTCTGCAAGGCAGTGGTACTATGGCGTACATGCGTCTAATGATACTCAGTGTAAATAGCTCATAAAAAACAATTACAAACCGAGCTATGGCAAGTAACGGAGTGAACAAAAAAAATGACGTAAATCAGTGACATGTCTATTGTATCAATTTAATCAATGAAATAAGATTTTTAAAAATTGGATGTGAACTAGATATAAATTTAAGGTTATATTCTCATGAACCGTGCAAAGAAATTTTGAATATAGTGGTACATTAGGAGGAAAATTAACACTTGATTTTGTCATGTCAGGTCCAGTGACAGGGAAATACCATTGATTTTGCACGGATTCCTGGACATAATGCACAAAAAAAAGGTCTATTGAATGACTTTTTGTTCCAAATGCAGTGGTTCTAAATAGAAATATGAATAACAGATGCAGAGTGACACTTCAGATATTAATCGCATTTCAAATTAATGTCAGGGAGCTTGAGTGCGGCAAATTGTCCCGAAATTTGAGAATGACCCTTGAACGTCTCTTCTTGAGTGATCGACAAACTACTTTGACTGTTGTTTTCAGGTATCATGTTAAAAATTGTAGCAATATCATCCGTGCAAACTATATATACAAGGCCAAACTGTGAAGGTACAACAATTTCACATGACTTGAGATGGAATGATCATATAGACACCATCACCGACAGAGCAGACAGATGCTTAGCTTTCTTACGATGTAACTTAAGAATTTCCGCCAACAACATCAAAAGCCTAGCACATAATTCGCTAGTTCGTCCACACCTGGAATATACTTCCAAAAATGTAAATAAAGTTGAAGTAGTGCAACGACAAACGGCCTGATGGGCTCTTAACAAATATCGTTACGGCCCAAATACCACCCCTGTCTCATGTATGATAGACAAACTAAAATGGCCACTTTTAACAACACACCGCTAGCACACTTCAATTCTTCTATAAAGTCATCAACAATATCATCCAAATTAAATTACCACCATACATAAAACCCCCAAGCCACCAACGTCATACAACATATAGGCAGGCCCATAATTACACGATTCTGGATTCCGCTACTTGTTGCCACAAAAATTCATTTTTTCCCCGAACATTTCGAGACTGGAACCTACTTGCTCTGCTAGTAGCTTCAGCTCCAACAATTAATTCATATAAATTCAAATTCTAAAAATTAAAAAAATTAAATCCATAGCCTCATATATATGTATTACCATATTTTTTGCCAGTTCTCTGTTCTTATTTATATTTAGCAACTATTAATTCTTGTTTATCTACTTTCCTTTCGTCTTTATCTACACGTAGCAGATCCTGACACCTTGGCAATATTCAACAAATACACTCTAAAAAAATTCAGACAAAATTGGTTTTTTAGATTCAAAATGATTTTTTGAAAAACCAAATTTCAATGCAAAAAACCAACATGGATTTTTTTAAAAATCCATGTTGGTTTTGCATTGAAATTTGGTTTTTCAAAAAACCATTTTGAATCTAAAAAACCAATTTTGTCCCGACATTTTTGAGAGTGTAGAATGTGCCAAGTAATAGGCAGAAGCAGAAAATATCTAAAAGCTTCGTGAAACATCTTGTCATCTCAGAAGAAATATTGGATAGTGAGAACCATGAATTTATATAGATATATCCTATCTATGTAATTTCATTCCTTTGATGTTTTTAAAGCACGGGGACCTGGTATAAAAGCAGGGTTTCAAGGCACCCCAATCATTCTGGGTTTGGCTTTCAAATAGTAAACACCTCCCACATCTGTCAGTAATATGCTTGTAACTGCTTAACTATCACTTCAACCAAATTAGTTTTTGGACAATTCGTTTACAAGATGAACTATTGACCAACTGAGCTAAAATTCCGACTTTAAAAAGATGCCAAAAAGCCAATATTTAACGAAAACATCTCTATTTGTGCACATTCAGTCCAATTCAATTTTCCTGTCTCATTGGTCAAGAGAATCACATGACTTTTATGACCCAGCAACCATTTCTAAACTTGCTAATGAGATAATGTGGATTGTGTTATGGAATATATGTAACTTGGCCAATTTTCATCCGATTTGGATGAAACTTTCAGGTTTTCTCATTTACACTACACACAATATCATGATAACCTTGATCAAAAATTTCTTTTACCAGGAAAGCTTTTAAAAATTTTTAAATGGGAGTAAATTTCTTTTTTATGGCCCTCAATAAGGCTCAATGAGGGGTAATTAGGTTTCTGGTATCAAAGCAATCGGCATTCTCTTTGTAGTCAAAATTATCTAATTGCTTAGTTGTGTAATCTCATAGCAACAAATATGTACCCCTCCTGTCATTGGCTGAGAGCCTTAATTACCTATTTTATTAGCCAATCATTTGATAGGAATTAAACAGTTTCGAGAATCCCATATTCCATATATGGAATTGGTCAGTAATTGCTGACCGGTCGGTTTTTGCTGTCTCTGGAATACCGTCTTTTAAACCCTCAGGCTGAATGCCAAGGAAAAATAATGAAAGATAGAAACAGTTAGAAACGAAAGTTGATACATTTTTACTGCAATATTTATCCATTGGTAAAGGGGCTTGCTAGGAAAGACAAGTTGGACACTGAAACAATGTAAAGAAATAAATGGACTTTGAATATGCAATAGATCGAGTCGTTCCTGACATATGCTTTTCATTAAATAAATTCCTGATGCACAAAATAAAATATGATAATTATGTTCATATCAATGATCACAACTGAAGGGTGCATGACTGAAGCCATATCCTCAAAGTGGAGAATAATTATAAGATATGGGGCTTCTTGAAAATTTGATTGGACTCTGAAAACTTGTAGTATGTGGTTTTAGTCTCCAATAAACCAGACTATTTCAAGGATGATGATGCCATTAGACCAGCAAAAAGCCTTGAAGTTGACACCTCATTTTGTCACAAACAATAAAAGATAAATGGGGTAGGGGAAGTAATTACCTCAACAATGGAAGCAATAACCATTTAGTCTTTTGAACCACAGGACATCACTGATTCATTTTTACACATGACTGATCCATTTTCAATCACTGAAGGGGAAGTACTGATTTCTACCTTGAATAACAGATGAATTCAATTAAAAACACAGCGTTCTAACAGACTTTTAGGAGAAACATCCAATCTGGCAGTTATTGTCAGGGAAAAAGAATCAGTGTCTCGTATTTATCTATGGAGCCGGAAATGCAAAAAAATGTAGGGCAGCATCAATTAAATCAACTGAAGTAGAATTCACCCCATTTTGCAAAAGATAATTTTCCATGTTAACCTTCAATGGACCTTACTGCAAATGAAGGCTTTGACAATGTTTGTAAATACAAGGATTATGTAATGTATATGTTGTTCTGGCAGCCCATTGGCTGACAAGCTATGATGTTGAACTTGCATTGGTTTTTTCTAGACTCAATTTTCACTCTGGCATTGACTTGAAACTGTGACGCTTAGTTTAGATGAATTCACATTGGCTGAGAGCCAGGGGAATCGGACCCAGTTTAATATAACATCAGAGCTTGAAGTTATTTTACATATTTTGCAATGCTAGAGGATAGAGTGGTCTCTGACATCACACTTCAACAGCATAGAAAGAACTTGAGATTCAACGTAAATATGACAAGGACTGTAATGAGACTGCAGTGATAAATAGCATGATCAAGTCATCTGCTGTACTTACAACATGCAATTTAAATCAAGTCTTGAGCAACTTAGGATACACTTGCCTTCTTAAAACAACTTTCTATTCGCAAGACTTTTGTTTGCAAATCATTGTAATCCATAGGATGACTTAACTCTACTCTCAGTCCCTTCACCCTCCTTTTCATGCTATATTCATATATATATAATGTATGTATACTATGCTTTATAAGTTGCTTTGCCACAAGCTGCAGCTTCTCTCATGGAATGCGTGATGACAAATAACGTGACCGTTAAAGAGCGAATCTGAAACAACAAATTGTCATATGAGAACTGAACAAGTAATGATCAAGTAAATCACCAGGTCCCCAAACAAACTAAACTCCACCATTTGCAAACAATATGGGCCTAGACCCATTTGAGAAATCAACATCAGCGGGGTCAACACTTTATGTCCTGTTTTCGGTGACTAATAAATAGTTTTTTAATTTTATGCATAGGGTAGGCTAATTAGGACAGGAGGAGGACACGAAAATGAGATGAAGGATGATTGAAACAGCCATCGAACATTGCCCAGGTGACAGGGCAAGAGCTGGATTTGAATCCAGGACCCAGCGATTGACAGCCCAGCACACTACCTTTGGCCAATGCTCCCTCTTCAACCCAGGGCAAGTTGGTGGGAATATGAAATGACTCGCATCAGGCAGGACAGAATGTTTGTCTGGTGACACATCCGCGTCAGCTTTATTGCGCTCTCTCCCAGTGCATCAAGGCAGGACTAACTGAAGCAGATATTATGTGACCTCTGACCTTCTCTGACAAAGTCATAGCAATAAATTTCCTTTTCATGCTATATTCATATAAACATAATGTATATTATGCTTTATAAGTTGCTTTGCCACAAGCTGCAGCTTCGCTCCTGGAATGCGTGATGACAAATAACATGACTGTTCAAGAGCAAGTCTGAAACAACCATTTGTCATATGAGAACTGAAAAAGTAATGATCAAGTAAATCTTCTTTTTTTTTAAATCAGGATGAAACATATAGAGTGGGTCGGGGCAAGAAGCCCGGGTTAGGTGAGAAGCCCCCCTAGGGTTATTTCTAAACTTACATTTTTGGTGCTTTTTCTTATTGATAGGATTGAAGCTAGAGACTTTTTAGGTGACGTCATAAATTTTCAGGGCACTCAGCACCAAACCATAGTCGTAATTAAAGAAACAAAAAAAGGTCCATGGCTTTTGTAACTTTGATTTATTCTTTGAAAGTGGTTGTCAGAAATAAGTTTGGACATTTTTAAAAGTATAATGGATATCTGCATTGCTTCACTTTATGACCATCACATAAATATGATTTCGATCATTTTTTTTTGCATTTTAGCTCAAAATATAGAGGTCAAATTAAAATATGTGGGTTTGGGGGGAGAGGCCCCACATGGTATGGGGCATGGGGCCCCCTTCACTTGGGCCTTGAAGCTGCTTCAGGAACCATTTAATAATGTGTACTTTACCTTAAATCTTGATAGAATAGCTAATTGAAATAGAAAAAATTTTGGCCGAAATTAAAAAAGGGCAAAAAATATTAAAAAATAAATGTATGAACAGAAAAATTCTGAAATTCTGAAAATTGAATAGAATGCCTTAAAAATGATAGAAGAACCCCAAGAAATAACTTTCAAGCTTAATGCGCTTGCAAACAAAATGTCCATAGGATTATAATAGGGGGGCTTCTTGCCCGATGGGTGGGGTAAAAAGGCCATTTTAATTTTTTTACAAAAAGGGCCGTAACTCCTTTATTGAAATTGGTAGACATTTGTTTCACTAGTTATAAGTAGAGTTTAGTGAACCCTTCCTGACAGCATAAGCATTTAAATAATCGACCACAAAAAGTAGGTCAAATCGCTCCTCGAAGTTAAGGGGGGCTGCATGCCCCGCATTACTATACTTCAATTGTGACTTCAAATAAATTGTTTTCGAAAGTGAAAAAACATTTTCAATATTATTCAAAATATAAATTGTATGGCTCAGAATATGTACAATGTGTTCGGAAAAACTTTTGCATTCAAAGTTATGAAAACAAATGCTGTTGGCAACATCATGTCTGCAGACTTAATTGGCATAGTGCTTCATTTCTTTGCAACATCTTGTGGTGGCATTTTGGTACAAAATATCTTCCTAAGAACATTGCTTTCTCTGCAGTTGTACCATTATAGCAATGTCTTTCTGACATGCACACCTGAGAAAACAAGGCTAATCAGCAAACTCAACCACAGACAACATGCACCTGCTGTGTTGCCATGAAGTTCCCCTTGTAAATTCTGTTGTTAGAATCACTTGCTTTGAATGTAGCATTTCCTGAGACAGAGCATTTTCTGTTTATTCACTGTGCTATTTTTTTGTGTGTGACAGATATATTTTATATACGTACGTCTTCGACTGAGAGATTGACACAATACTGATAGTGAGGTCAATGCATCTTGATGAAGAAAGCAAGAACTACACATGTATAAGTGGTTAAAAAAAGCCAATAGCATACTGAAAATCACAGCACTTTTATTTGGAAATCATGTAGACGTCCAAATAAAGCGTATGATTTTCAGAAACTTCATCATTAGAAATGTCAACACCAACTTTGTCATCAGACCCAACACTTTCAAAGTTGCTCAGAATATGCAACCAGAATTTTAGTCAAGATAGAATATTTGTCTGATGACACAGCAACTCTGGTTTTATTGCGCTCTCACCCAATGCATCAAGGGAAGACTATCTGGAACAGCCTCGTGAATATTACATAACCTCTGACCTTTACTGCCAAAGTCATAACAATTAATGCCATAAAGTCTTATTGTATGACGTATATGTATATTATGAGGAGTTTCAAGGCATCAACACGCACTGCAAGTCTACAACTTTTCTCTAGGTAGTCAAACTGAAGTTTCTAGACAAAATTGTGTTTCAAGAGCCTGCAAATTGTTGAATGACATTTCTAAAATGTCTGTAAACAAAAAAACAAATTGCATGCCATCATTAATTTTGTCATGTGCAAATTGTAAAGGACAACAACCAGAGGTCAAAACCTGAATCGAGAATTGTCTTAATAATATATAAAGAATCGTCTTACACAACGGTGACTAACAAGATTCCAGAGACAAGTACGACTCTAGAGACTCTTTAAGTCTTGAACCTGTGATACTCGAAATGAAATTGTTAGTTTAAACAAGACTTCACTTGTACACTCTAAAAACAAGTGTTTAAGAAACAACACTAAAATAAACACTTTTTTGTTACACTTAATAAACGCGTGAAAGTGTTTATGATTTTTAACACATTTAAGTGTTTTTGATTTTAAACACATTTAAGTGTCTTTGATTATAAACACAAAAACACTTTAATAGCTTGTTACACTTTATTAACACTAAAAAGTGTTTATAACAATAAAAGTGTTTGATCTTAAACACTCAATGTTTTTCCAGGATGACTGCAGAGGAGGTGTTTATCATATTAAAGTGTTAAACAAAAAGCGTTTATAATTAAACACTCTGGTGTTGCAGTATTAACACATTGTTAATGTACATCACAATATCAGTTGTTCAGCTGCTTTCTGAATAAATCACATGGTTACAATAGTGAAATCAAGTAACAATCTATAAAAAACAGTACAACGAAAATATAGATTTAATTGAATTTAAATACTTCATAATATTATGTAATTTAACTATCCTCATTAATTTCAAAAGGCTACTTGTAATAACCAGATGATGACTGCTAATATTAATGATGGAAGGATGGATGGGTGGTTGGGGCTTTACGTCCTGTATTTCTGCACTCGATAGGCTACCAAGTGAAGAGGTCACAGCAATGAGGCAAATGTTAATTGGAATAGCTATGCAACATAGGCCCAGTTGACCCGACAAGAGCTAGATTCAAACCCTGGACCAAGCAATTACTAATGCTACTTAATGTATTCACACAAGAAAAACTGGATGGTATATATTTGTGCCTGCCCTCCCTCGAAAGTGCATAAGTGGGCTGTTCTTGGTTTTTTTAAAATTTTTATTTCAGGGTGAGGTAGGGAAATCACCTTTGACCCATATTCTTTTCTAAAAATTTCATATTTATAAAAAATGTGCATTTTAATGCATGGGATGATGGAATGGATTAACTATTGAAGCTTAAATTCTTTTATTTGACACTTTCAAGCGAGCATTAGATAAGTCATCACAGGGGCTGGATTTGCCTTAAAGTTCGGGATAATTTAGCCCCCTTTGAAACATGATGAAAAATGACAAGAAACTAGATATTTCATGTATATATTTTATTCTTCAATTAAGCACTGACACTGACGGATATATTCAACCATTGTGTAAGTATACCATAAAACCTTGCAAAATTCTCAAAGAAATTCAACAACTGAATCATATTCCCAATCAACTGGTTTTTCAGGTTGTGAATACTGCATTTGAATTTCCCCCCATCTTACCCTATTGTGATGAAAAACAGAAGACCCTATGTTAGTACATTGGTGTACAGTCAAAATCTTACCATGTCATCATTTTGTCTGTATTTTAATGGTATCCCGTTACTCCACGTGATAATCCATATCATTGATGTTATGCCATTCAAAAATGTTTTGATTCTCAATGCAATCCATTTAGGGGTTGCGATAAAGTGACAAGTTCTCACATAACAGTCAAATTTCTTTTAATAGCACTTTAAATGTGTTTCTTTGAAAATGGATATGACTATTTCAGAATACAATCAAATGATTGTTTTAACATTCAAGAAGCTGTCCAAATATTACTGGATAGTCAAGGTCCTTAACACAAGAAGTGCATTGCCTCTGTAAAAGCTTCAAATATGATTGCGACAATGATTGTCCCTCAGCAATGGTATAAATCCATTTGAGAAAGCGACTGGAGTGCAAAAATTTGGAATGAGATGTTTCCAGATCGACGAACCTTCTTCAATGTTACGTCATTCTTGTCAATGTTGTTCACCTGCAAATGTATGAATCCTTGTTACTATTAAATATTTCGGCATAATATATCATGAATATTGACATAATATCTCATCATACATGATTTTCAGAAAATTACTGAAATGGTGAAAAAAAATAGGATGTGCAGCTATGCAGATCTTTAGGGAATCATGTATGAAGGATATGACTTGCAGTTCATCAGTGAGAATCAGGGCATGCTTTCAACTTATTTTGCAGCAGAACTGTTCAGGGATAACGGGGACCAGACAATAGTTTTAAAATTTACCCCATATGATCGGAATAAAATAAACCAACAATTTAATGGCCAATCTAAACAATGTCCAAGTGACACTAAGTCTTGGTAAATTAACTTATTTGAAAGTATTGGATGTATCAAAAGCAAAGCCACAGAACCAGGAGATTATAAACATAGGTATTATGACAGGCATGTTAACCAAATGTTAATTATGCCAAATATTTACCTCCAAGACTCTGTGGCTTTTTCTTTCATTTTTCTCCTTTGCTTCGTGTTGCAGCTGTCTTTCTGTCATATCTTTTGGGGTCCAAATTGCTGTGGAAAGAAAAAGTTACAAAATACAAAACTGCAATGAACAACTAAAATATCTTAAAGATATTCAAATGGATGGATTTTTGGGGCTTTACGTCCTGTATTTATGCACTTGGTAGGCTAATCAGGACAGGAGGAGGACACGGCAACGAGGTGAAGGATGATTGAAACAGCCGTCCAAGATAGGCCCAGGTGACCCGGCAAGAGCTGGATTCGAACTCTGGACCCAGCGATTGGCTGTCCAGCACACTACCACTAGACCAACCCTCCCCCCTTCAAAGATATTCGGAAAAACTAGTTAGGGCCTAAATTGGATATATAACATAAGACCTTCATCAAAAATCCCTGAAAAAAAAAAGTCTGAAGTTCCTCCAGATGCACAGCATGCCCTTATGAACAATCATATGCTCACCCCCTGCTAATCCAGTTCATCCCAAAATTTTAAAAACTGATTAGATAATATGAATGGAGTTTGATGGGTTGAAATTTTAACAATTACATGTGTTTATAAAAATGGTTAATTGATGTTATCAAAATAGCATTGCCTTACTATGATGTGATATTTACCTCAGTGACTTGCTAGATACAGTGTAGATGCGAACTTTATTATTTTGGTTTCCCTCAAATTGCTGCTGGATTCTTCCAAAAATATTTTACACTCGAAGATTGAGTCCAGATATCATTCTGCTGAAAATAAAATAACGTTGTCTCATGAGTGTCAAATAAATTTGATACAAATTATAAACACCAATGAAAATACAGGGCACGTATGGCCCCAACTCCCCTATCCCTTCCTATTTCCCAGTGCACAGTGCAGAAAATATATTAAATATGTTTGAAATCTAGAAATTAGATAGACTTCAAAATGTTTCTGATAAAATGAAAATTAATAACGTAAAAATGCATGTTATGCTGTGTACAGATACTGCTATAAACATATTCTTCTTAGCAAACGTATAGTGTACATAAATACCGTTTAATGAAAATGTAGTTAAATAACTTTCTTTGCTGTTTAATAAATATCATTTAAATATACCATTTTAAATTGTGCCTACCAGTTATTAGCCACTTCAGTGAAGACTTAAGTCACAGTGCATGCCTTCTAATCTATGTTAAGTACAGAATGCTGTGATTTCATGGTTGGTCGCTTGTGATGTTGTTTCAAATTTGTTGCCTCCTTAAGGATTAACACAATAAGTGTTTATCCAGCAAACCTGCGAAAACACTATGTGTTTAAAGGACTTTGAAATTTTCATTTAAAATAAATAATACACATTTTCTTGCACTTGGGAGCATTCAAACTAAGATAAAAGACACAATATGCTACCAACTGACATTTTATGACATATTGTTATCTTATAACCAAAATTTCCTGGTTTAAATTGATCATTAATTTCTGAAACCATACATGAGAAAATATTCTAAGTTTGATAAACACTTAAATCTGTTAATGCTGGTAGAAAGTGTTTATTTTCAAACGCGTTTATGTAATTTAACACTTAAATGTGTTTAAAACAGGCGTTTGTTTTTAGAGTGTAAATTTGGAAACAAAATGGTTTTATTTTATTTTAAGAGTCCAATACATAGTACATAATAAATATATTATACTTGTCGAATATACAACAAACAGGCCTGGATACAAAACTTTAGCAGTCAAAGTTACAAAAACAAATGTTGTTGACACACAAAGAAAAAAATCTCTGCAAACTTAAGTGATACTTTTTTGTAGTGGCATTTTGATACAAGCTGTCTTCCTAAGCACATTGCTTTCCAAGCTGCAGTACTTACCAATATAGCAGTGTCAGTCTGACATGCACGCCTTCGCAGAGAAGGCTAATCAGCAAACTCAACCGCAGACATCATGCGCTGTGTTGTCATAAGCTTTCCCTTGCAATAATGAAATTCCCACATTTTCAATCACCTGCCTTCGAATAATAATAAATGATTGTCTGAAACATGGAATTTTGGCTTTATTAGCAATGTCTTTTTTAAATTTCCACAAAAAAAATAAAATTTTATGCAACATTGCTTTTGACTTGAACATAACAATTACCTCTATCTGATGAAACTGGGTGTAGACTCTTTTTAGCTATCTAAAGTGATTTAGTTTTTGAGTGAGCTGGAAAGTGGGGGAATGAAGAGGTGAGTGCCTTCCTGATGATAAGCGATTTTATGAAGAAAAAAAAGGGCAATCCTAAAACCTAATACACATACATTACCTGAATGACATTATGGCTATATTAAGGGAAGTGATAAATGAAACGTGCTTTGCTCGTGGGTTGAAATAGGAGAAATAGGTAGGTACCAACTCCCACTGTAAGAATGATTGTGATCCTTGTGGAATGCCTTCATCCTCAACAGCTTAGTTTGCAATATTGGAATTAATTCTCTGCCCCATTGACATTGCGTTACAGACAATTTAATTAGATAAAGAACAGGAATCAGACATAGATGATTAGACATGGACTGATCCAACTAGAGATGGCAGAAAAGCCATAATCAGACATAAACAGATCAGACAAGCAACAATCAGACAAGAAATACAAAAGCAATAATATGCAATAACTTGACATGCAATAATCAGACAAGAACAGGTCAGACATGCAATAATCAGACAAGATCAGACAAAGAAAGACTAGACAAGCAATATTCCGACAAGGAAAGATCAGGCGTGAAAATAATAGATAAAAGAGATCAGACAAGTAGTAATCTGACAAAGAAATATCTGGCAAATTAATCATCAGACAGGGAAAAATCAGGAGAGAAGATCAGACAAGCAATAATCAGACAAGGAAAATCAGACAAGACATGATCAGACAAGCAATAATGAAACAAGGAACAATCAGAAAATAGAAGATCAGACAAGCCACAGTCAGACAAGCAAAAATCAGACAAGAGAAGATCAGACAAGCAATAATCAGACAAGGGAAATCAGACAAGGGAAGAAAAGACAAGTAATAATCAGGCAAGGGAAAATCAAAGTAGATAAGATCAGACAAACAATAATCAGCCAAGGAAAGACCAGGTAAGAGAAGATCAGACAAGCTTTAATCAGACAAGCTTTCATCAGACAAGAGATTTCGACCCCAAAACACTAAAATAAAAGAGCAAAATTGATGTAAAGCCTAAAACAGTCATCAGTATTACCAAAAAATCCATGCCTGAGCATTTATATGAGAACCCAAATGTTGGTCGTCTGAAAAACCTCTATCCACTGATGTCGGATCTGAAGACTTCTGATAAAAGCCTAAATTACATGTACATTGTACCAATTTTTGGCATCAAGATGGCTTTTTAAAATACTTTAAAATACAGCCATGTTTAATATATGATTAACTGGAGATAATTTGCACAAACGCATTCTTATTTTCTTGTTTCTCAGCTTGTCCATATCATTAATTGGCTATTTTTCATTTCAATTGAAGTTTGAAATCTGTCAAATTTTCAACTAAAAAAATCTGTCAAATTTCGGTCCCCTACCCTGTATTTAAAAGGTAATTAAATCAAGGTCTTTAGAAGGGCTGGCTTCATGCCCTGCTAAGATCCGATTGATCAATCTTGTTAAGTCAGTGTGCAACTCAGAAAAAGAAGCCAAATAAGGGAAATGGAATGGCCTTTGGGAATCCTTATGAGGACTCATTGGCCATTTATCGTAGGTGATCTGAATGACCCAGTAATGAAGCTCTGTCTAACTGTCCTGTCTGGTTTTGTGCCTAATGCAAGTTTCATCAAACCCACCTGAGATAACTGGTCGGTCCCTTTCGACCATGAAATTAAGTGAGTTGCAGACTTTGTTAAACAGCTATAAAGTTTGGTATACACTGACACAATACTTTGTTTAAATAAATCCTTTGATATTCTTCTATTTTAGGTAGATAAAATTCTAGATACACCCTGACTTACAACAATCTTCTGTACAAACTGGCACTTAAGTGAGCGAGGTAAGGCTGCGGTACGTGTACCATTTAAACGTAATGCACACTGGGAGAAATTCATTAGCTAAATTTCTATTTTTTAACTGGATTTTCTGAAAGTTTGATTGTGACAGGATGGAGAAATTGACCTGCTGGGACCGTATTCAAATCATTTTCCCATACGTCAGTATTGTGGGCACTGAGTACTGACCTTCCATTAGCCTGCCAGATTGACTTGTCTCTTGTTGAGTTATTGGAACGTAAAGTTGTTCAAAGAATAATGAAAAAAAAAGATTTCAGTCCTCGTCACACACAGAAAGATGTAGTTGGAGTTTCAAGCCCAACTGAGTTACATTTGCTTAGCCACTTTGTAGCATAACTATCGCCAGTTAGCAATCTGTCAGCAGTGAAGTGTTGCCATGCAGTGGAATCGAACACTTGACGTCAAAATTGCAAGGATAGCATCAGACTACTCAGCCACTGAGATACATGACCCACTTGATTATGCACATTTAAGAGCTGCAGAAGAAGGTGAAATATTCTATTTAGGCCCTCATTTCCTGCTTGGCTGATATTATACAGATACAGATACAGATACAGATAATTTATTGGTCACATTGTATACATCGATATATATATATACAACAGTGAAATTTTGGTACTTGGTACAAGGTTAAGGTACATTACATTGAAGCATTTAACAGGGAAACAGATACAGGAAGGAAAGTGTCTTTAAAACGCTGTGTCCTGATAGAGGGCATTCGATATCTGCGCCCACTGGGCAAAAGCTCAAAGAGTTCATATAGTGGGTGTGTAGAGTCCCGCATGATCTTATTAGCCAGGCTAACCACACAATTCTTATAATGAGATTCATTATTGTCAATTACATAGTTCCGTTTCAATAAACGTTCACAAACTTTGTTTGGTCTACTCATTTCATTCTTAAGCTGTTTACTCAACAATCCAAAGAAAGCCACACTGGCATACATAAGAACTGGTGTAACAACAGTGCTAAAGAAAGACACAATCAAATCATAATTAACATTCAGTTTAACCAGAGACCTTACAAAATACAATCTTTTTGATGCTTTTTTACATTGAGTGTTAACATGCGAAGCAAAATTGAATTGATTGTCCACAATAATGCCCAAATATTTGTAATTTTCAGAGATGTCCACATTCATGTTACCAATATTCACAGGTAGACAATCCACAATCCAGTATTATGACAAATAGCTAAAAATTCAGGATCTTGTACACAAGAAGGCTGCCACAGAGCGGCGCCACCTATCATCATATTAATCAAGTGGCCAATCAGAGACTTGCATCATGACAAGTAAAATATCATTTCCAATGCAGGCCAGCATAAAAATCCCGCAGAACACTGTCTTGCTGCTCAAATTCACATTGTGTTTGCACAAAAATATCACAAGGGGGAGCTAATGTGTTCATTTTATTGGGAATGACAATTATCTATGTGCGTGAGAATTTCGGAGAATGATAGTGCAGGAAAATCGAAATCTGAACATAAAAAATTCTTTGCACATAAGTCAGACCAATTTATAAATATTTAGCACTCTTGTAACAATAAGAATTTCCTTACTATATTTCAAACAACTTCTTTTCAAAGTTTCACGTATCTATAGCTCTCCTTCATTTCCATTGGCACTGACAATGTATCAATGATATCAAATGTATTTTTTAGCCTGCTTATAAAATATATCTGCTTGTTTTTTGATATTATTGGATTTCGAATTTTCCACATTTCTTTTGATGGAATATATATGACGCAATGCTTAAATCGCATTGTAGCAGCCGGATTGACAATAAATCAGGAGCTACGTACAGCCTACCAAATGGATCTTCCACTAAGATCATCTTCCATGTGCATAGAAGCTACAGGGATGGTGTCTTGTACTCAGTGTTCCCTGCTGAGCCAAGTAAAAGAACCCGCCCTTTAGAACAAGAAGTACTTTAGTGCTGACCCAGAGCGTTATCATCGCATAATTACATCTGCCTCTGGCATCAGCTCATTTAGATATTTTATTTTGATTGAAAATCATCCCGAGAGTACTTCAAAGCATTTATCATTCGAAAACTGTTTTATACATTGTATTTAACATATATAGGCCCCTACATCAATGATTTATATGCTGCATCTATGCATGCAAATTTTAGAATTATTTTGAAGACAATTAACATAATTTGGCAAATCCTTTCAAAAAAAGAAGAACATTTGCTTTGTCAATAGATATAAACATGTCTTGCCAGTAGGTCATGTGTCATGAACTGGTCTGCTAAAAAGGTTTATTTGTCGCAAAAAATTTCAAAACAAAATATTCAATAGAACTTTTCTACCACTTCTATCTAAGTTATTTCAACATATTTGACAGCAGAAGAAAGGAAATATTCTCTATCCTTTGAAAATCACTTGAAACAACAAACTGCTATTGCCCAGAACGTTGAAGCATGTCAGTCAGAATCAGGGGTGGATCTGGAGTCGGTGTAGCGGAGTCGGTGTAGCAATATTGTGAAAAGAAGAAATCAGCCCCTCTGCACTGTCCCAATCATGGTTTATTTTTTCAGATAGTTATTTTAGTTCATGTGCTATGCTTTAGATGTCTTACTTGGGGTTTTTGAGTGCTCCTCAGGAAAAGCCAAGCAGATGTCATTCTCAACCTTAGCAGTAATCTACAGAAGCATATTGCAAAATGATGTAGTTTGTCATCGCAAATATTTTCAATATACCCTTTAAAAGCAAAAAACCAGTTTGATTTCATTCAGATTAGTTGCTAAATTGGGGTATCCTTGTATTAGAGCGTGTGCTGGGCAAGGAAAAGATTCCTTACATGGGGTAAACATGCAGCACGTTGAGGACTCCTGCCCTCTCTCTCATTTCATCAATGTAACCTTGTGAGTAGCTACAACAGGCCATACAGGGCTGCGCTTACCTTATCTATCGATATATCCATCTATCTATTCATCATTCTTGTGCTAATTCCCAATCACTTTGATCCATGGACCAGAAATCTTCCTGTGTTGTAATTTTGTTACATTTATGATGAGCTGGCTCGTAATAGGACAACGAATGTCCAGAACATGCCTAGTTAAAGGGATATATTTTTTCTTATTTCTTTAGTGAATTGCACTTGGAAACACAAGTAGAATGTGGGATTTTAGAGGAATTTTAAAAGAAAAAATGTCAGTTTTTGCTGTCAGGATTTCATATGGCTCAATGGGATTTATGTAAAAAGTGTCAACATATATCATTAGAGGAACTAGTCAGAATCATTTTGCAACAAACCCCATTACAATCGGTTAAGTAGTAGAAAAGTTACAGACGTTTTACTAAAAAACATCAATTTTGAGAAAAGCCTTAAAAATCTTCCCTTAAGTCTACACATTTCAATGAGTGGGGGAGGCACAAAAGTGCCCATATCTCGATAAGTATACAAGATAATTAAGTTCTGTTTGAAACACTGTATAGTGCTAAGCTTCTGTGATGATATATCAGAAAATAGAAAAAATAGACATTTTTGACCTGCGACGCAGAATGGACCAGTTCATGACGCATGACCAGTAACCAAGGATTTCCAACTTCTAATGTAGGTTTCAGAGTTTGATTGGAGCTGTGGGAATGTCCTCCTTGAATGAAAACAAAGGATTACAAGTTTGTTATTTGATTATCGTTAAACCCCCACTAGTAGGGATTAAATGAAAATAAAATCTGTGTTGGATGAAACAGCAAATCCAAGAAATAATTTAGAACCAAATGTGCTAAAGAAACAATACAATGTCATTTCCATGAAAGAAGACCCATGAGCCCCAGCCCCCACTCATCCATATTCAGATTCAGATTTTTCATTTGTAGCTCAGGTAACATAATTGAAGTATTTTGCACAATAGGAGAATCACACAATAAGCTACAAGGACCCCTCTAAGGGAAGAAGTGCTGCTATCGAGGAGCCCCTGAAATGATTATGTAAATAAGCAGTGGTACAGTGGCTGGTCAAGGAGAAAAGATCATTAATAAAGATTGGATACCACAGAAAACATGGGCTGGATATACCACCTAAAACAGGGGCTGGATTCATAATCACTGAAATGGATAAGTATAAGTTATAGATACCAATTTGGAGTGTTCTAACATGCATTTTTTGCATGTTTGAACCCGACAAAGAGGTGTCTAACTGACTTATACATCATACGCTTCATCTTTTTTACATTTTAGCTTATAATTTTTGCAAAATAAACAATAATCTGATTGTTTGTTTGCTTTTGTAAACAGAGTTAATCCCTAGCTGGGCGCTAACATGCACAATTGTAAGTTAGATACCAGCTTTTCCAGCGGTATAAGTATCTTGAAGATGTCTAAAGTGATTTTAAAAGGCAAAAGGCTATTCTGCTGATGTTATGATCAGGAATTTGATACCATGGTAACATTATTAGTCAGGGAGCCAAGGGCCAAAAATGTGAATAAAAAGGGTACTTTGTTCGCAGCGATCCACACCTCCTCAAATTTGGTAAAATCCCTGAATATTCATTCCTGAATCAAGCAACGCCTTGCTAAGAAAAACCCAGACATTTTTTTTCAAGACTGTCCAAATCTGAAAGAATTCATTAATTTTTTAAAAAGCTCAAACCTCCCCCACCTAGATATTAATTGGCCTCCCCCCCCCCCCCCGATAGTGAAACGCAGCAAATTCATAGTTCATGTGATCTGAGAAGCTTAAAATTATGCTTTGACAGTGGGAAACAAGGCTTTAACATAATTCATTGTGCTTCTAGTCCACAAACGCTTTTAGTGAGCTACTATTTCTTTTGGTCTCCCTCTTGACCCTCCCAGTACATTTATGACACTATAAAGAATGATAAAGTCGGCACTTTTACAACAAAACCATTGTTTAAACAATGCTCTCTGAAATTGTTTGACTCAAATGTTGCTCAGATCATGTAGGCCTATTCCAAGCTAAGAGAGGGATGTGGATGGTCAGCATTTAATGTCAGCTTTTAGGCTGTGTATAAAAACATCAAATCAACTGCAATAATCCTTACAGGTTTTTCGACTACATGACTTCCTGTTTGATAAAAACATAGGCTTGGAGAAAGCACATGTTTCAGAAAAAGATTAATTTATCAAAAATCAAATTGCTGTCAGCTATAGAAAACCACTTAGAACTGTGTTTTTAGTCACTGTGGACAAAACCTATGCAAAGCGTAACTTTGAAACATTCGTGATATTTGATTAACATTCTTCAAAGTATCAATGTGAATTGGCAAAAAATTCTGTGTTGACATGGCCATAGGAGAATTTTATCTTACCTTTTCTTATGAATTTGTAGCCTATGATTTGTCCTGTTAGCAATTCAAAATAATAGATATCCCATGCAATATAAATATAGTCCTGAATAATTCCATGTGGATAAATGGATACTCAAATGAGAAGTTCCTTGGCAAAAAAAATCCCTGGCTCTGTGAGCCTCTGTCACATTTTCTTGTGCTCCGACAATGTTTGAAGGGGCCTGTTACAAAATAGCAAGCTGGATTATCTTGTTTAGCATTGTTTGGCAATGACTGTTTGTTGCAATCACCTATTTCGAACCTCAGTTCAGTGGAGTGCACCAATGTAACTGTGAATTCCATATGTAGATAGATAGTTTTTTGTTGAAGCATTATGAACTTACAATTTTCATAAGATACTCACAGAATAATGTAATTAACAACACAATTTAAGACAAAAATAGCATCGAAGGTAAACAGCTGTCTTACAGCATAGCTATATAATTGCTGTAGCCAAGTTAAATAAATATTTTTTTTAATTATATCATGTATAAAAAGAATGAAAATGAGAATCGGTATGGATATGGGATGTGGTGATTCCTTAAATTGTGACAAACGAATAACAGTATATAAAATTGATCAGTATGACTGCAGTACACTTTGACAATAATGTTTTGCAAAAAGCTTTAATTTAGTTTTTTCTTTTAACTGCTCATTTAAATGCAACCACAGATGAGGGGACCTTCCCGGGAAACTTCCATTGTATTTCTCTATAGTGTGTTGTGGTGCTCTTAAATAGTTTCTTGTTCGGGTATAATATGTGTGGTTACTTAGATTGAATCAATTATGTGTGGTTGTGGGACCATGATTCATGACAATATTTACACTGGAATTGTCTGGAGGAGCACAGCATATACAGTGCTGCCACGTTGTTGCAACACAATGAATGGTGAAAGTTTAGGAAAACAATTTCTATGCAAAAAAGGTATTTCAAAAAAGCAATTTTGCTTTATATATTGACACATTTTTGTCCTATAATGACATTGTATTGCTTCCATTAGTTTTCACACACTTATTAAAATTTCAAACAAAAAAGTATCAGGCTCTTTACAAAACCGTTCCATCAACGTAAATGTTTTCAAGTAATGGGCAACACTTGCACGACAGTTTGCTTTTATTTAGGCATGCTGTATGTCTGGCTGAAACAAATGCAAATATCACAGTGGCCATCACACACTTAATGCCTGTTGGCAAACAAAACCCAGTCCCAATGGACCTAATTAAGATGAGATAAACACAGCATTCTGATCTTTCAAGTCTGTCCAAACAGCTCAGCCTGTTAGGCAACCTGATGCCCCACCTGAATACCAAGCCATTTGAAATACTTTAAATTACATTAAGGGACACAAGCAAATGTCACGGGCTCAGATAAAGGAACCAAATTGGTCATCAGGGAATACAAAGAAGTTGTTTAATTGTATTTTGCTTGCTAAAGAAGTAGTCTGTTTGCTGGTAGATTGTTAAGTACAATGGTAAAGTACATCAGATGTATGTTACAGAAATTCGCATTGAAGTTGACTTCTGACTGTGACATGGACTTATTTATCACAATCCAATTTTACTCTTTGTTTTGAAAATTCCCCTAGGCAAATTCTGTAGTTGCATGCACAAAGGAATGGTTATTTCTGTAAATTTACTTCGAATACAGAACATAGATTATGTTTAAATTATATGTTTTCATCTCATCTCAAATGATATGTGGTGCATTATGAATGACGTTAAACTTACAGTCTGTCAGTTTGATATAGAAAAAGAGTGGACTGTTGCACTGTGAAAATGGCATTTCTTTTTTCATGATCATACCCAATACTTTCAATGTTTATTTGATTAAGGAGACTTATCCCGCTTGTTATTGACAGTGAAGCAAAAGGATTATGCATCTGATTTTCACTCCAAAATCAGTTATGACAAGTCAAATGGCCTTCTATTGGTCATGACTAATCAAACAGCATAGAGCTATGTTTCCCATGTTGAAAGTAGAGAAGATGACATTTCATCGTCTATCATGAGTCACAAAGTGAATTTTTGTATCTTAGTGACAGACTGTAAAGGCTCAGTATCAAATGAAACTGTGATGCTTACAGAAACACGATTTAGGACTCCAGTAGTTGTTTCTCATATGTTATGCATTTTAAGCAACCCCGGGGCAAGAATAATTTGCTGGTGAAAAGTCAACTTCAATGCAAACTTCTGCAAGAATATTTTTACCAATTATGCTGCTTTTCTGCTGTTGATGCTTCTAGGACCTTCCTAGTGTTGACAGGACAGATAACACTACAATATAAAGAAGTTGCCCATATAACACAGTTCTTGATAATGCATATTTAGTTCCCTCGATATATAAGTTTTGTAATACATCAAAATATTTTTTCTCCGAAAATTAGGTTTGGAAACATAATCTAATGCACAAAGAAGTGTAGTTGTCAAATCCAAAAGTGGTGCTCTGGAAAGGGTTAGTGTTATAAACAATCAATTAAAAGAGAATGAAACAAATATTTTTACATTGCAAAAATATTGCAGACTGCTTTATGAAGTCATTGCTATTCTGAATCAGATGGAGGTAGTTATAAGGCAATAACTCTTGTGGCAGTGCTGCATATAAACACTAAATTGTCTCGCCTCAACAACATCAATGAATCTTCTGGTGTTGACAGAAGTTGATGGCATTCAGCATCCTATGGAGAATTCGCTTATTTTTGTCTCTTCCTAGTCAAATTGATACTGGAAGCCAAAGTCTTTGTAGAACAGAAAATGTATAAATTAAGCTGTATATAGTCTGCCAAGTTTTGTGACTGGGAGGTTTACGAATGACATGTACCAATAGGCATACCAATATATGGCTACAGAGAAAGAAAAGGGAGGGTAAACACTGAGTGAATGTCGCATACACCATACTGGAATTTGGGGCTGAAGCCAATGTGAATCCTGGGCATTATTCATTGTTTTCTTAGAAAATTATTGACAACAAAGAAGTTTTGACAGTTGGTAGCTGGTGACAGAAATTTGGGGGGCCGGAGCATGTAGTGTACAATTTGCCAATTAAGTTGGTTATTGCAACATTTCACGTTCTGAATTAGATTGTTGGATTTCTACCTTTTGGTGCCATTAGGATGGAGGCACCAAGCACAGATCGATGAATTAGGTGGGCTGAAACATTATTGGTATGATTTCTTCTCAAATCTACATGGATGTTTTTTATTTGCTCATCAATCATTTGTCACAAAACCATTTTACGCATAACTTTGAGCAGCCTAATATAATACATTTTGGTATGGATCAAAGATCTAAGAATAGCTGTCTACAATATCCTTTCAAAGCGTGTGCAACTATAATGTTTCTTCATATAATTTTAACCATGCAATTATCTCTCTCGAATTGATTAAGTTAGAGAATGACTAAAATGTAATTGCCAAAGTACATTGTATATATGTCTATATTGAGCATGGCAACCTTAGTTTTTCCTAAGTTGAGTGTCAAATTAGATGAAATATGAAGATTATTTGAGAAGGTATTTTTCAACATATTTAACTTGCTATTTTTAAACTGAATATTTTGAATTAATCTTATGATTTCCATGTTCTGTATTAGTTTTCTTGAGTAAAGGTGATCGTAAAGTTTCTCTTTGCAACTTTTATAACCTCTTTATCAGAGAAACCTGTCAATATAAGTAGCAAAGCAAAGAATTTCGGTTTAGAGACGTAGTCCCTTTACCGAAAAAGTGTTGTTGCCTGCACTTACAACAGTAAACTGGAAGGGGTCAGCGCAATAAACAATGAATTATTTCATATAATAAAAGAAACATTTCTATGTTGAAGAAAGATTGTTACAGACTACCCCGGGAAGTCATTGCAATTCTGATGGAAGTAGTTATAAAGCAATAACCCTTGTGCCAGTGGTGCATGCAAACACAAAATTGTCTCGCCTCAACAACATCAATGAATCTTCCTGTGTTGACAGAAGTTGATGACTTCAGTATCCTATGAAAAATAGCTTCTTTTTCTTGTTTCACAGTCAACCTGATAAGAACAGTTACAAGAAGTATTTGTTACACAGAAAATACATGAAATGAAAATGTATGGTCTGCAAAGTTCTGTTACAAGGATGTTTTTAAAAGAGTGATCACATGCAGTGTCCCTCAAGCATCTTGAGTATGTCAATTACACACATTTTATCATGCTCCTAGTGTTTTCATGCTGAAATGGGAGTATGATATTATGAAGGCCTTTAAATTTTGGCTTAAAATGTTCGCTTTGCCCTTTCTGAAGTTGTACATATTTACTTTTTCTGATTCATTTCAAAACCTAAATCTTTAAAGGGACTCCCTAGTGAAGCCATAAACATATTCTCAGTATCAAATGTATATCTACATAAAAGTAAAAATTGATTAACTCCACCATCAAAGCATATTGGAATTGCTGGTTGTGCCAAAGTAAAGCCAAAACATTATTCTTTAAATTTTCCGAAAGAAACATTGTAAGTGTTTTGCTGCATTCTTGGATGTCATGCAGGATGCTTTGGCACATGCCTGCTTAGATTCTTCCCATTAAAAAAAGTTTAATTCCAAAATCCGTAATACACAGATACTGGGACGCCTATTTCAACAAGCTCCACAGAAGTGCTCACAAGAAAAACAAGGTACCTGATAAGTGTGCAAAACATCTTGTTGACTTCTTCAATGGCATGCTTTCTGATGACAAACTAAATTTTCTCTTATTTCAACCTAAGCAGAGTTTGTGTTCTTTCATTATTTATTACTGGGCTTTTTGGTAGTAATGTCATTACACAAGTGCCCTTTGGACATGTTTGTTACTTTTCAATGGCCTTTGAACAACTCTGTGTTCTAATAACTGCATTCACCACATTGCAAATGGAAGGACTCATATGAAGGAAAAACCAGTGATTATTTCGGTTTCCTCGAACCACACTGTCTGTCGAATGCCCTTTGGAAGTAGAGGGATTTTGAAAGTAAATTGCTCATAATATAATTTAGGGAAGTCCAGGCATTGACAGAAGAAGAGCAAAGCTAGTTATTGCAGTGTGTTCACTTGCATTGCCCAGATAGAGTCCATGTTGGAAATTAGATTTTGGGATATCTATTGGCATCATTTGCCGGCGGCTCCCAGATGAGAGTTCTCAACCAAGTGGGCTTAAACTTTATTGACACGATTCCTGCCACAATCTAGTACATGAATCTTTTTCGCTTGAATGTCAATCATTGTCACATGACAATGTTGTTCTACCGACCTTGAACAGTGGAAACCAATCCATTTCAGCATAGACCTAAAACTTAAGAAGAGTGGTAGGTTGATCTTTCTGGTCACAACTTTCCCATTACAGAATTCTATGAATAGAACAAACACTAGATTACTTATAGAAGCGGTCGAAGCATATGAAAGTGGCAGCAACCAGGTGAATATAATATTACAAGTCTGAAATATCCTCTGCAGTCTGCATGAAAGAAAGACATACGATATGGAAAATGGAATGCAATGATTGCAGCCTCAGAAATCACATAAAAAATTAATGCATCATAAGATGGTAAGGTTTTCATCAACAATTTCTTAATCTGTCAATCAAAAAATGAAAAGAAAGTGGTTTCGCAAAATGATTTGGTCATGGTGTCATCACACATGACACAGAGTTAGATATATAACAGAGGGTATCTTGTACTCAGCGTAATAATCCCACACCCTACACACAGGTGGTCAAGATGACAACTCTAAAGTGGTAATTCCTGGTGCCTAAACCCACAACTCCTTGAGTCAAACAGTGTAGGCAATAAGGGGCGACATTCAATAATCAGGAGGGGGGCTTGGACTTTTCCTCGGCATGAAATTACTTATTTTAATGTTATGGCAGCAGTATTTATTTATTTATTTCGAGTGCGTAAAAATCCTGAATATTCATTCCTTAATCAAGCAACGCCTTGCTAAGAAAAACTAAGAAAATATTTATTTCAAGACTGCCCAGAAAGAATTTATTCATTTCACCAAATCTGAACAAAACCCCAAACCTCCCCCCACCTGGATATTAATTGGGCTTCCTCTGAGATAGTGAAACGCAGCAAATATATAGTTCATGTGATCAGACAAGCTTAAAATGCTGCTTAGACAGTGAGAAACAAGCCACAGAAACTACTGATAATCGAAAGTTCTGTAAGGACATAATTCATTGTGCTTCTAGTCCACAAACGCTTTTAGTGAGCTACTATTTCTTTTGGTCTCCCTCTTGACCCTCCCAGTACATTTATGACACTATAAAGAATGATAAAGTCGGCACTTTTACAACAAAACCATTGTTTAAACAATGCTCTCTAAAATCTTTTGACTCAGATGCTACACAGATCATATAATCCAAACTAACAGAGAGAATGTTGTAGGACAGCACTTTTTAAAATGTCAGCTTTTAGGCTGTGTATATATATATATTTACATATATATATGGTTCCGTGGTGCTGTGGGTAGCATTCCCACCTTATACACTTGAGGACTTGGGTTAGATCCCCGCTGCGGCCATGTCCAGAGGTTATCACTTTAATGATTGATATGATGATAGCCATTCAGTATGGCGAGCACGAATGAGCAGATTTATCTGGAATGGGTGCTATATTTTATTACACATCAAAAAGTAAATCACCTGCAATAACGCTTTTTGGTTTTCCGGTTTGCCCTCCATACCATTCAAGCGTAAATATTGTCAGGAATGGTGAAAGTTTTTTTAAGAAATCCATATTACTATCAAAAAACACAATTTGCATTTCCAAAAAATTTTCCTTTGTCTCTTGACAAATGTTTGCCCTATAATACTTGATTGCGACATTGCATTGCTTCCATTTGTTATCGCACAATAATTAAAATTTCAAACAAAACAACATCAGACTCTTTACAAAACTGTTCCATCAACGTAAATGTTTTCAAGTAATGTCAACGGGCAACACTTGCACAACAGTGACTGAAACACATGCAAAGATCACAGAGGCCATCACACACTTAATGCCTGTTGGCAAACAAAACCCAGTCCCAATGGACCTTATTAAGATTAGATAAACACGGCATTCTGATCTTTCATGTCTGTCTAAACAACTCAGCTGATTACGCAAACAGATGCCCCACCTGAATACAACACCATTTGAAATACTTTGAATTAAATTAAGGGACACAAGCAAACGTCACGGGCTGAGATAAAGGAACCAAATTGGTCATTGGGGAATACAAAGAGGTCGTTTAATTGTATTTTGCTTGCTAAAGAAGCAGTCTGTTTGCTAGTAGATTGTTAAGTACAATGGTAAAGTACATCAGAAGTATGTTACAGAAATTCGCATTGAAGTCGACTTCTGGCTATGGCATGGACTTATTTAGCACAATCTAATTTTGCTCTTTGTTTTAAAAAATTCCCCCAGACAAATTCTGTAGTTGCAGGCATAAAGGAATGGTTATTTCTATAAAATTTACTTAGAACACAGAAGATTATGTTTGAATTATATGTATGCATCTCATCTCAGATGATATGTGGTCCATAATGAATGACCATAAACTTACAGTCTGTCACTTTGATATAGAAAAAGAGTGGACCGTTGCACCATGAAAATGGCATTTTGTTAGTCATGATCATACCCAATACTTTCAATGTTCATTTGATTAAGGAGACTGATCCCGCTTGTTGGTGACAGCCAAGCAAATGGATTATGCATCTGATTTTCACTCCAAAATCAGTTATGACAAGTCAAATGGCCTTCTATTGATCATGACTAATCAAACAGCCTAGAGCTATGTTTCCCATGTTGAAAGTAGAGAAGATGACATTTCATTGGCTATCATGATTCACAAAGTGCATTTTTATATCTTAGTGACAGACTGTAAAGGGTCAGTATCAAATGAAACTGTGATGCTTACAGAAACACAATTTAGGACTCTGGACAGTAGCTGTCTCTCATATGTTATGCATTTATGCAACCACAGAGCAGGAATAATTTACTGGTGAAAAGTCAACTTCAATGCAAACTTCTGCAAGAATATTTTTGACCAATTATGCTGCTTTTCTGCTGTTGATGCTTCTAGGACCTTCCTAGTGTTGACAGGACAGATAACACTACAATATAAAGAAGTTGCCCATATAACACAGTTCTTGATAATGCATATTTAGATTCCTCGATATATAATAATACATCAAAATATTTTTTCTATGAAAATTAGGTTCAGAAACATAATCTAATGCACAAAGAAGTGTAGTTGTCAAATCCTACAGTGGTGCTCTGGAAAGGGTTTGTGTTATAAACAATCAATTAAAAGAGAATGAAATAAATATTTTTACATTGCAAAAATATTGCAGACTGCTTTTGGAAGTCATTGCTATTCTGAATCAGATGGAGGTAGTTATAAAGCAATAACTCTTGTGGCAGTGCTGCATATAAACACAAAATTGTCTCGCCTCAACAACATCAATGAATCTTCTGGTGTTGACAGAAGTTGATGGCATTCAGCATCCTATGGAAAATAGCTTCTTTTTGTCTCTTCCTAGTCAAATTGATACTGGAAGCCAAAGTCTTTGTAAGACAGAAAATGCATGAGATTAATATGTACAGTCTGCCAAGCTTTGTGACTAGGAGGTTTACAAATGACCTGTACCAATAGGCCCACCAAATGTATAACTACAGAGAAAGAAAAGGGGGGAACACTGAATGACTGTCGCACCCACCATAATAGAATTATGGGCTTTATCCAGTGTGAATCCAGGGCAATATTCATTCCATTTTCTTGGAAAATATAGTCAATCGCACGGCAAAGAAGTTTTGACAGTTGGTACAGTTGAGAACAAAATTATTAGCTCCCCTCTGGATATCCCCTTTAATTCCATTTTTCTCAAAAATGGGTCGTCACAGAACCACCATATTTTCACCTAAGCTGTATTTATATGGTATTTCTATTACAAAAGCAACATTTTTGCAAAAATTTCGAAAGTAATCAAGATAAATAAATAAAACAAAATTTACTTGGGACAAAATTATTAGCCCCCTGAGGTAGTCCGACAAAGACTGACCAACAACAATGTAATTACAAAAGAAAAATACTAGAAGTCTAATTTGGCAAATTGTATATATTAGGGGGCCTCCACATTCTATCCTTTTCAGTTAGCGTAGTTGCAACTCACAACCATGAACAATTGAACATGACAGGAAAATCTTGTTCCTCTCTTAAAATTTTTATTTAATGACATCTTGCATGGACCCCCGGAGTGGATGGGCCCCCCTGAGTGGATGGGCCCGTGGGAGTTGCCACTTTGCCACATAGGCCGGCCCGCGCCAGTACATGGTCCAAGTCATGAATTAGATTGTGGGATTTCTATTGTTGTCATTTGGATGGAGGCACCAAGCAGAGAACGATGAATTAGGTGGGCTGAAACATTATTGGTATGATTCCTTCTCAAATCTACATGGATGTTTTTTATTTGCTCATCAATCATTTGTCACAAAACTGTTTTACGCATAAGTTAGAGCAGCCTGAATTATTACTTTTTGGTATGGATCAAAGATCTAAGAAAAGCTGACTGCAATATCAAATTATCCATCCAAAGCATGTGTCACTATAGGCCTATCTCAAAAATAATGAACCAAAGTGTGACATGACCATCAAAATGTTAAAATGTACTTTTGTATGAAATGACCTAAGCATGTTAAAGAACATATTTAAGTTCCAGAAACTCTATTTACCTTGATGCTTTGATGAGTGGAAATAATTGATAACAGCTGAATATAACAGAATTTTTAAAAGTTTGGGTGAATCGTAATTTGTCATGAAATTAAATCCATTTTCTTTATTTGACAACTGGCACATTTTTAGAAGTCTTCCGGACGATTGTCTTTCAAATACACCAAATATATTTTGAGAAACATCAAATTTTTCGCGGATTTCTTTTCAAAACTTACATATATATTAACCGCTGAAGCACATGTTTTTGTTTAAAATGATTTTAACTGCCCTATGTTATGCGTCTGTATGTGGGCTTCAAATCGATACCAAATAAGTGCCACCGAAGTGAATGTCTGCTCAGCAAATGATGATAGAAGTGTGATTTTTTGCCCATTTTTCGACATAAAAAGCTGATTTTAAGTACTGGTGTGATATGAATCTTTAAAAAATGTTTTGTTTTTGATTCAAATCGATTTCATATTAATTATCAATCCTAACTGGAGGAAAAATACAGCCATTTACAAAATAAAAAATATTTTGTTATAGTCCTTGTCATACTTACGTGGAATCTCAAGTTTTTTTTCTATTCTGTTGAACTGTGATGTCAGAGATGACTCTAATCTAGCATTGCAATATATGTAAATTAACTACAAGCTGTGATGTCATTTCAAACTGGGTCAGATTCCCCAGCTTCTAACCAATGCGAATCCACCAAACTGAGCATCACAGTTTCAACTCAGTGTCAGAGTTAAACTTGGGTCTGGGAAAAACCCTTGAAGTTTGACATCACAGCCTCTCAGCCAATGGGCTGCCAGAACAAATATACATAACATGAGCCATGTGTTTACAAGCAAATTGTCAAAGCCTTCTGTTTATACCAACTTCCATCAAGTTTAAAGTTGTAAGTTAGCAAGTTTGTAGATTTATCAAACAACTCTGTTGGAATTATAACAGTTTTCTACTGTGAATGCTCACAAAGCTGCCATTTGGTAGGATTAGACTGGTGATTGCTGTGATAAATCATTGGGATCAAAAATGTAATGCTTCCTTCAATATATCAATGTTTGAACTGTGATGACGTAGTTTTACGGTCAGCCCATTGGCTGTCAAGCTGTGATGACGTAGTTGTAGGGGCTATCCCTGATAAAACTCTTACTCTGACACTGTTTTGAAACTGTGATGCTCAGTTCAGGAGGATCAACAAAAAGATTCAACTGAAATATGTTAAAGGGATACTAGAGCATTTCCCATCAGGAACATCCAAATTTGACTCAATTTTACAAAGTCAACCTTTGAACACAAATAACTCAATCATGTCAAAACAAGTGTATAGAAGTGAGTGTTTCAGTGGATTTATGAAGCCTGGGGATGTGGAGATTCTAAAAAGTATAAGGAAATAGCAATGGAACATGTCAAACTTTGTAAAATTGAAAGAATTCATCAGGTGAAAAAGTCTATGTCACGCTAAATAAGTGAAAAATGCATGTTTTCCGATATACTTTCATCTCTATCTCAATAACCTTTTGACGAATTGCCATGAAATTTTCAGGATTTTGGCATAAGAATGTACTTAAGGCACGACTGTAATATTATCAACATTTGCTGCCCTCAGTGAAAACCAGTTATGTGGCTTCATTATTTTTGAGATAGGCCTAAATGTTTCTTCAAATAATTCTTAATAAATATATCTCTCTTGAATTGTTTAAGTTAGAGCATATTTAGAATGTAATTGCCGAAGTACATTGTATATGACAAGTATTTTTCAGTCTATTTTTAACTTGCTTTTTTTTAACGGAATATTTTGAATTAATCTTATGATTTCCATGTTCTGTATTAGTTTTCTTGAGTAAAGGTGATCTTAAAGTTTCTTTTTGCAACTTTTATAATGTCTTTATCAGAGACACCTGTCAATATAAGTAGCAAAGCAAAGAATTTAGGTTCAGAAACATTGTCTCTTTACCGTAAAAGTGTTATTGCCTACACTTACAATGGTAGACCGGAAAGGGTCAGTGCAATAAACAATGAATTATTTCAGTTAATAAAGACAGAAACATTTTATATTGTGAAAAGATTGTTACAGACTACTCCGGGAAGTCATTGCAATCCTGATGGAAGTAGTTATAAAGCAATAACCTTTGTGCCAGTGGTGCATACAAACACAGAATTGTCTCGCCTCAATGACATCAATGAATCTTCCTGTGTTGACAGAAGTATCCTATGGAGAATAGCTTCTTTTTCCTGTTTTCGTAGTCAACCTGATATTAGAACAGTTACAAAAAGTATTGATTTGACAGAAAAAGCATGAAATGAAAATGTACGGTCTGAAAGTTTTGTTACAAGGAGGTTTTTATAAGGGTTATCACATGCAATGTCCCTCAGGAATTTTGAGTATATGAAGGCCTTTGAAGTTTGGCTTAAAGTGTTTGCTTTACCTACCCTTTCTAGAGTTGCACATATTTATTTTTTTGCTTCATTTCAAAAAACCAAATCTTTAAGGGGACTCCACTGTAAGTCGCCATAGGTGTTTTGCTGCATTCTGCAAAGTCAGATGAATGCAGGATGCTTCGGCATATGCCTGATTAGATTCTTCCCATTAAAAAAGAAACGTTTACTTAAAAAATTCATATAATCCAATTTATTTTTATTATCATTTTGTTGTAAATTGATGTACTCTCATTTTTCGAGGTCAATAAAATATCTATCTATCTGACCATCTATCATAATATATACAGGAAGACTATATCAACAAGCTCCGCAGAAGTGCTCACAAGAAAAACAAGGTACCTGCTTGGATAAGTGTGCCAAAAGTCTTGTTGACTTCTTTAATGGCTGCTTTCTGTGACAAACTAAATTGTCTCTTATTTCAACCTACACAGAGTTTGTGTTCTTTCATTATTTATTACTGGGCTTTTTGGTAGTAATGCCATTACACAAGTGCCCTTTGGACTTGTATGTTGCTTTTCATTGCCCTTTGAACAACTTTGTGTTCTAATAACCCATTAGCAAGAAGTTGATCTGGCCAAAGAAAGGCAAACACTTTTGATGCAGAAAGAACTGGACAATCAATGCAGAGGAAAGGCAAACAGTGAAAGACATTCAGGAGCAAGACCTTTTCCAATTTGAAATTATCAGTAGGTTGGTGATGGTAGGCTTTTATGATTTTTTTTCAAGGATTTTTTGCTGATGTTGATGGCAGTCTCATCATCTGTCACCTTATTGATACATTATCATTGAAGAGGGGGGGGAACTAAAGTCAAGGGTTTGAGTAGATAGCTGCATTCACCACATTGAAAAGGGGAGGATGCATATACATGAAGGAAATATCTAGTGTTTATTTCGGTTTCCATAAAAACACATTGTCTGACGAATGCCCAGAGTTGAGAGTGGAGGGATTTCAAAAGTTTGTTGTTTGTAACATAATTTTGGGAAGCCCAGACATGAACAAAAGAAGAGCAAAGCTGGTTATTGCAGTATTTTCACTTACACCGCCCAGATGCAGTCCATGTCAGAAATTAGATTTTGAGATATCTATTGGCATTATTTGATGGCGGCTCCCAGTACAGATGAGAGTGCTGAACCAAGTGGCCTCAAACTTTATTGAATGATTCCTGCTACAATTTAGTACATGAATATTTTTCACTTGCATGTCAATCATTTGTCACATAAAAATGTTGTTCTTCCTACTTTGAGCAGTGGAAACCAATCTATTTCAGCGTAGACCTAAACTTAAGAAGAGTGCTAGGTTGAGCTTTCTGGTCACAACTTTCCATATAAGAATCTACAGTCGCGGACAAAAATATTCATACAACTGAGTACTCTGCAGATAACTGGTATTTGCACGGATGTGAGGAGAAAAATTTCACTTTTAAATCAATGCCCTAATCAATTGTCATTGTCAAGCACTGCAAACTTAAGCATATCTCTGTTTTCAAGCTCAGGGGGCACACAAACGTAAAATTCAGCAAACGTAAAACTTCTGCAAAGATGCTCACTAAGCCAAGCTAAATGTTCACACACAGTAAAATTTGGTTTCCAGGCTTGCTTTAATCATTAGTGCAAACTCTCAGTTGGACTAAAATTAACTTGTGGCATGCAGGTAATGATATGCACATGATGCAAAAGATCTAGGGTAAAAATTGGTCAAGACCCAATGCTATTTCAATGGGCAAAACTTTCAAGACATTTGTTACCCATGTCTAAATCTTGTAAAACCAAATGCAACTTCATGTAGTTTACATCAGGCACAACCTATTGCATAAAGAAAACTACAGTGGGGTGCGAAAGTTTGAGCACCCTTTGAGAGGGGTCACATTTTTTCAAATTTCAGACAAACCATTAGCAGAATCTTTCCAATGTGAATTGTGTGAAGGAAGGATACCCATGCACTAAATTTTACCGCAAAGAACGATGGAAATATAAAAATGTCTTAAAATATTGGTCTTTTTGTCGGATTTTGCATGTGCAAAAGTTTGGGCACCCCTGGAGATTCTGATCTTGATTTTTCTATAACTCTATATTAAAGCAATTATATAGCTCCAAAATACTGTGGATAATAATATAAGCATCCCAGGACTTCATTTTGTGTGCATCTTTAATTTTACTCCCTCACAAAGCTTGGCAGATTTTAGGTATCCGAGGTCTGTCAGATTATTTAATAAAATTTCAATTATTTTGAGTCCAGGAGCTGAAAAAGTTGATTTATCATGTTTATTTTTCATCACCTAAACATGACAGATTATTCTTTGGTGAAATTTTGGAGCAGCTCAGACCTATATCCAACTAAAATACCTAAAATGCCACAAAAGTTCGACTTTCTGGGCATCTATGTCAGAGTACCTTGGCTTTTCTTGTAAAAATATTTCAGAAACCTGCTGTTTTTGAGTTGCATGAAAATTTCGGAATTATTACAGCTGTCTTCCATAATTTTTGGCCTTCCTATTCTTGCCCTTGGGGAGTCAAACTTGTTTATCACATTCTGGTGTATCGGATATTCCATTCCATTTCGATGCATTTTTTTACTCCCTTGTCTCAAACACCACAATGAATGATCCAGAATGCTTCCAAATAGCTAGATGGGTCCTTTGGCATGACTCAGACAGCCGGCCGATTAAGCCTTGTAATTGTGATACCTTGTATAGCTTGACTTTTAACATCTGCATGCTGACGGTGGAATGATGCACCTGTCGACCACGTTCAGTGTCACAACTGTAGGGGTCCCTGAGGTTCTTATATAAAATGTAATTGTTACAAAATAGCAAAATAGACTGAATAGAAACAAAATTAACCCCAAATTGAAATTTTTTCAGCAAAAATTGTCCCTGGCTGGCAACACAAATTTGAACTGCACATCAATATTTTTAATTTTGCTGGATATTAACGTAAATAAATAATGGAAATCTTAAATATTTTTGGTTATTTTACATAATATGTTAATTTTAGCTTAAGGAGAGACTAATCAGATCTCCCAGCCCAGAAATGTTCAGAACTTTCAGTATACCTGGACATGTGCAACTGATGCGATATGTACCACAAAGATGCAACGGTTGGAGTCACTATGTTAAGGAAAAACAATAAAAAATGCACAAGAAATGAAGTCCTGGGATGCTTACATTATTATCCAATGCCTTTAGGAGCTTTTATATTGCTTTAATGTGAAGTTATACAAAAATCAAGATCAGAATCTGTAGGGATGCCCAAACTTTTGCACATGTAAAATCCAACAAAAAGACCCATATTTTTTTACATTTTTATATTTCCATTGTTATTTTGGGGTAAAATTGAGTGCATTGGTATCCTTCACTCACACAATTTATGTTGGAAAGATTCTGCGAATGCCTTGTCAGAAATTTGAAAAAAATGTGACCCCACTCCAAAGGTGCCCAAACTTTCGTAGCCCACTGTATCATGGACCATTTGAAGAAATGAGGTTATTCTTCATGGACTTATTGCCATCTTTTGAGAAATGTCATATACATTTAATGGTAAAATGATACCAGCGATATAGGGTGTTATGGGTCAACCAACACAGATAAAAACACCCAAAAAAGCATTCGGAACTTCTAAGGAGGTTATCCAAAGAAGCCATAGAAAGTTACAAATTATTTGGAACAGAAATTCAAGCTTTTGATGCACTTTATACCCAGCGTGTTCGAGCTGTATGAATACTTTTGTCATGTTTAAATTTTACATTTGTGTGCCCCCTGAGCTTGAAAACAGAGATATGCTTAAGTTTGCAGTGCTTGACAATGACAACTGATTAGGGCAATAACTTAAAAGTGAAATTTTTCTCCTCGCATCCCTGAATCAAGAGTAAATACACTGAAAGACAAAAGTTATGCATATGCTGTGCAGCCAAGATGCTAAAGAGGTATAGTTAATATGATGGTTCCATGGTGTAAAGCACCCAAAAACAAGGTCACAAACAAAAAAGCACAGAACCGAGAAAAAAACTTGTTTTACAAAATGGCTGACAAAGGGTGTTTTCAGAAAACACATTTTTTGCTGTTGACCAATATCAGTAGCAGATATGCTGTTTAATATGAGCTTAAAGCAATCCTGAAACATGCAAGCACACAATTCTTTGACAATTGATAATCAGTGTGTCCCCAATACCACAATATGAAAGGGATAAATCTATTGGCGTGGCACAGGTGGGAAAAACCAGCTTAAGGTTGTAGAGTGACTGATGTCCATCTGTTAAGGTATCAATGAAATCTGCCTTTCACAGGGAGCTAGGTTAACCAGGAATAAACAAAAAGGTGCTTGACCCAGAAACACAACCAGAGCTCAAGATACCCATCATTGTGATGAAAGAATGTTTCTTGATGTTGTGGGTGATGCTCCAGATGACAGGACATTGCAAACTTGCAATGAACCCAAGGACCATTATCTTTAGTGTTTATAGTTAATTTTAAGTCAAGTTTTTTTGGTAGAACCTTACATTGAGCCCACAGATTAGATTCTTGAGTGCACGGCATATGCATAACTTTTGTCTTTCAGTGTACCAGTTATGTGCAGAATATTCAGCTGTATGAATATTTTTGTCCGCGACTGTATGAATAGAGCAAACACTAGATTACTTATAGAAGCAGCATTACCAAAAAATGGCAGCTTATAAAAGTGCCAGCAAAAAGGTGCCAAGCCTGGAATATCCTCTGCATGATAGAAAGACATACAGTGTTTGCCCTAAGCTGAAGAGAGTGGTAGGTTGATCTTTATGGTCGCAACTTTTCCATAACAGAATCCTATGAATATAGCAAACACTAGATTACTTATAGAAGCAGCATTACCACAAAAGCAGCTTATGAAAGTGCCAGCAAAAAGGTGAGAAGCCTGAAATATCCTTTGCAGACTGCAGGATAGAAAGACATACGCCCTAAGCTGAAGAGAGTGGTAGGTTGATCTTTATGGTTGCAACTTTTCCATAACAGAATCCTATGAATATAGCAAACACTAGATTACTTACTAGATTACTTATAGAAGCAGCATTACCAAAAAAAGGCAGCTTATAAAAGTGCCGGCAAAAAGGTGACAAGCCTGAAATATCCTCTGCATGATAGAAAGACATACAGTGTTTGACCTAAGCTGAAGAGAGTGGTAGGTTGATCTTTCTGGTCACAACTTTTCCATAACAGAATCCTATGAATATAGCAAACACTAGATTACTTATAGAAGCAGCATTACCAAAAAAGCAGCTTATAAAAGTGCCAGCAAAAAGGTGAAAAGCCTGAAATATCCTCTGCATGATAGAAAGACATACAGTGTTTGACCTAAACTGAAGAAGAGTGGTAGGTTGATCTTTCTGGTCACAACTTTTCCATAACAGAATCCTATGAATATAGCAAACACTAGATTACTTATAGAAGCAGCATTACCAAAAAAAAGCAGCTTATAAAAGTTCCAGCAAAAAGGTGAACATAATATTACAAGCCTGAAATATCCTCTGCATGACAGAAAGATGTACGATTCGGAGAATGGAATGCGATGATGGCAATTGCAGAAATCATATTAAAAATAAATGCATCATAAGATGCTAAAATGTTCATTAGCAATTTCTTAATCTGTCAATCAAAAAAATATAAGAAAGAGGTTTTGCAAAATTATTTTATTATGGTGTCATCGCACATGACACAAAGTTAGATGTATAACAGAGGGTGTCTTGTACTCAGCGTTCTTGTAGATGCAAGTAAATAACCCCACGTACCCTTGGGGTACTTCAGTGTGGACTCATAACCTAATCATCTCGTCATGACATCTGCATCTGAAAGTTGCTCTTATTATCTGGGGGCCGTTGACATTGAAATATCGCAGAGTGTGTCGGCTGGTCCTAATGTATCATTAATTTGACATAACCTGATGTTACACAAGGCCGTTTACTTGTTGATGCCCTCTCAGACATCAAGATCTTGGATCAGACTCACATGACAAGACAGTGTGCACTGAACTCTGTTTCCAGGCCACATTACGTAAATATTTTAGCAAGGCAGTGGTTTCTGCATTGTGACTGCCTTCGCCGTGTGCCAAGTATTTCTATGCATTTTCGCCTTGATATGAGCAGACACTGTACATCTAGCTAGTTTCAAGGATATTTCATCAAAGTAAATGCAGTAAAAGTAAACATTATGATTATTCCCAGTCTGTCCAAACAATTCTGCTGATTACCTGAACCATTACCCTACCTGAATACCAAGACATTTTAAATACTTTAAACAACATTGGGGAATACAAGTAAATGTCACAGGCTGAATAGAAGACGAGACCAAATTGGACTCCAGGATAAAAATAGGCCATGGTCCTTTGCATGGAAACCAAGCAGTCTGTAAGTAGATTGTAAAGTACAACAGTTACTGTTACTGTCAAGCGTCAGAAGCATGCTACAGTAAGTACCACCCTTCCCATTGAAATAACATTTGGCCTGTGTTTCACTTACTTATCAAAGACTTTGACCCAGACCTAACTCCAAGCAGAGCAAGGGAAATTGGCAGCCATTGTTATCCCACATGCCTCAAATACTGGCCTTTATGACCCAATATGTTTTCCTCTCATTGAATGAGAATTCATGCTTCCACATGCAGTTTGGTTGAGGATATTTAGCATTGATGCAATGGCACAATATCATGTGTTTCACTTATTTGCAGGCGGCACTGTATGGTTACAAACGAGTTTTCCTGCGTCATTAGCTTTTTATGGAGGTCAATTTCCCATTTATTGATAATAGATAACTGAAACATTTGAATTGTTAAATCAATTTAACTTATCATAATAATCAGATTTGGGACAAGTAAGCTGTAAATTCTGCCAGTTTGACTCAGTATAGGAAACAACTTATAATAGGATTCAACAGTGCAATGCATATTTAGCAACCTATATTTAGGTAGAACCTTGTGATCTCAAATGTAACTTTTTCTCTCTGGGAATCTAAAACGGCACCCTAATGAACCTTAAGAGTGTAGCCTTTTAAAGGGCCTACTTTGAAGACCATTGTATATACAGAGTTTATTCCTGTAGACCGAAAAGCAAAATTGAGGTTAGCATCAAATTAGGACTCTTAGCAGATTGGTAGTCCACTGGAAAAATTAATTTCTTATTTTTCAACTTGCAAACTGGCTTTACCACATCATTGAGAGTATCCTATTAGATTCTTAATCTTCTTATTTGATGAAGTACCTTATTATCCATCCAATAACTATGTATCCTTCAATTTTTTTCTCAGACTGAAGCATGATGTTTCCCAACCAAAGAGCATGTACACTTATTGACATCACAGAAGAAGCCTTGAATGACAAATGGGTTTCCTACTCATGCCTTAACTGAGCAATTGGCACCAAGTGTCATCATGACATCATGCCTTCAGTCTATGACAAAAAATTGACGGATACAATCCGATACATAGCTATTGAATGGATATCGATATTAAGGTGTCGTTTTAGATAGTTTATTGTCAGCTATACTGCTGGATGTAATAAGCACTGAATCAACTGATTAACCTTAACTGACAAAAACAAAACATTTTTAAGCCAGTCGCATCACAACCAAGTTGAAAGTTAATTTTTAGAATGTTTGAACCGCAAATCTGCAAACAGCTACAATGCGAGAAATCTCTTATCCGGGTTATCCAGTTTTCGAATTAGCCAAGAAATTGTTATTCTCGACACATACCATAAGGTCAAAAATGTAAGATATTTTGCAGAAACAAGTGCAAGGAAAGTTGGGCTTGATTTACAGAAGAAATGATGTCCGGTGACTGGCAAGTGGTTAGCAGCTGAAGTCTTCCAGAAACTTTCCATTCTCCCTTTTGTGGCTTCACCCCATTACACTTGCCCATGACTTAACAGATATCATCAATGGGATTTTCACTTGCAAGATGCAAGATCTTTTCCAATTTGAAATGATCAGTTGGTGATTGTAGGCTTTCAAGTTTTAAGATACAGAGCGTAATAGAGAATCAGGTTCTAATGGTAAAAATCCAGTATCTTACTTGGAACAACCCTTTGACATGAAACAATTAATCTCATCCCCAAATGGAGTAACTCTCAAGTCGAAATTACTGTTATAGGCCTATGTTATACTTAGAACCAACTGTGAAAATCCTTCAAATACAATGTATTTTGAAAACCATGAAATAGAAAAAAGGTGGAATATTTTTTTAATGCCTTCTTAGATATTAGTGAAAAAAAGTCCCTTCAAAACAATGAGGCTTAAAAACAGAAGAAACCCATGGGAAAAAAGAGACTTAGCGAATAAAATGTATAAAAGGCATCATCTAAAAAGGAAAGCTATAAAAAATAATGGCCATGTCTTATTTGAAGTATATATGAATTTATGAAATTAAATCACAAGTGACATTCAATAAGGTAAAGGTAAAAGTGCGTGCTACCATGACAAACTTAATTGGTGTGCAGGTAATTCAAGAAAGACTTGGACATTTTTTACTTTATATTGTTCTGTTTTTTTTTTTTTTTATTATGGCTATTGTTTTACTTTGTCATTATGCTTCTTCTTATTGCAAATCGGAAGGGCCCGGTTGAAAAACAGCATAGTTGATCCAGTTTTAGTCATTTTAGTGAATTTGTTGAGAATGTTGGACGGCAGTTTCAATCGTCCAACAGCTTATTGATGTTTCCTCCTCCTAATTATCCCTCCTAGTGCATAAATATAGGATGTAAGCCTAAATCACCATCCATCACAATCACATTATCTTAATTTATATGTGTCAGAAAACAAATTTCCAAATGCATTATTATAGAGGAGGGGAATGTAAGGCCTGAGTTTGGTCAGATAGCTGTATGTGCCGTATTGGAAAAAGAGGGATTCAAATTTGAAAGAAAAAAATCTAGCATTATTCCAGTTTCTGTAAAACCAACATTGTCAGTCGCATGCCCACAGCAGAGGGATTATGAAGGTTAGTTGCTCATAACATAATTTTGGGAAGCCCAGGCATGGACAAAAGATGAGCAAAGCAGGTTATTGCAGTATGTTCACACATGGCCCAGACGGAGTCCATGTCAGGAATTTGATTTTGGGATTTCTATTGGCATCATTTTATGGCGGCTTTCTGATGACAGCACTGAACCAAAAGGGCTCAAACTCCATTGACGTGATTCTTGCTACTGTAACAATCTACATGTACAAGAGTGATTCCCTCCCATGTCAATCATCAACCGCATGCGTGACAATGTTGTATTACCCACTTTGAACAATGTAAACTAATCCATTTCAGCATAGACCTAAACTTAAGAAGAGTGGTAGGTGGATCTTTCAGGTTACAACTTTTTCATTACAGAATCCTATGAATGGAGCAAACACTGGAAAACTTCTAAATACAGTAGAAGCAGTCAATGCATTACCAAAACAAAGCAGATATGAGAATCAGTAACCCAGTGTATATAATATTAGTCTGAAGTATCCTGTGTAAATAGTGTGTATGATAGAAAGATATAAGATTCATAGCTGCCGACATTTTCGTTGATATTTGTCAATCACTCATCTGAAATGCCTCTGTAGCATGAGCGGAAGTACCAGTCATTGATAGACATAGTATATCAGGGCTTGTAGATGGATTTAATCCATCCATATACTAGCATATGACCAGTCCAAGAAATGCCCTTGACATGCATGTTTTGATATATTTGTCACAGATTCTATCAAATTTGACAGTTGACTATGAAAAACATTTTCTCAAAATTCACAGTTATTGTTGGGTGTTGTTGTTTCGATAAGTTGCAGATTCTTATATATTTTTATCTCATGTCTAACTGCTGAATGTACAAACAGTAACAAACAATGTATAACAGTTGTGATCACTGCTGTGGTTTGTCATGTGACTTTGACATAGGCTCCCACCAGTTTTGTATTTCTTTAAAATATGCAAATAATATAAAAGAAAAAATACTTTGCATGCCAGAACATTATCAAAATAAGTGTGATGTACAAGGTCAACTATTGCATTTGCACCATATCTGTGTGTTATTTGCAAAATGGCTCTGCTCCTGCAATCTCAGAATTCGAATTGCATACGCTTGTATTGTCTATAGAGTATTATTGGTACACATGCGCGTGATGCTATTGTACAAAATCAGTCAAAAATGGCATAAAAACGTCAGAAAATGTGATATATATAAATTGCAAAAAAGCTCATTTGCCGTCTGTATTTCTACTGTGAGACTTGTGGACATTCAGCAATCAGGCCAAACATCAGTTTGCATGCTGTGGGACAGAGTGTACTATGTACATCTTAGTAGGACAGTAATGACAGCCCTCCCGGTTGTGGTGCACTTCCATAGTGGGTTACTGACAAAGACACAAGGTCTGAACAGGTTGGGTCTGGCCCATGATGTTGATGTCTGCGAGAGCATTACCAAGTAAATGGCCTTGTAACAACAAGATGATCTGATTAATGACCTCTCAGGACAAGGGCAATTGAGAGTGACGCCACCTTTGGGACAAGAGATAGAGGCCTTGTTATTCTTTGTCAGGCCACAATGTGTCTCAACAGACTCTGAGGAGCCACCAGACAGAGCATTTCACTAAAAGTCCATTTTCCCAACCCTACATGCCATTTTGCAATGATATGTACATGTATCTCGAAATATTACACATACATTATTAATGCAGTTGAGGTCAGATGTAATCATACACCGAAGGGTGATCTCTTCAAAGTTGTGTGGCATCATCACCTCAGTCAATATGGATATAAAAATGCAACAGATTATTTGCTGTGATTCTTATTCAACTCATGGCACTGAAAAAAGAAGAATCAGATATAATTTGTAGTTGCTAAGGGGCTCCAAATTCAAAATGTCCAAAATTCGATGGGTCAAAAGAGAACATACACTTGGATTTTTATCCAAAACATGGCAAAATGAGTATTGGTTGGCCAACTAATCTAATTTTAAAACGATGCGCCAGGACCAGCCAGGACAGTTGAGAGAGACGTCACCTTTGGCAAAAGCAAAGCGCAAAAGGAAGACATGTTCAATCCTTGGCGGAGAAAGTCAACTGAAGGCTAAAGACATGTGCATAATTTAGTTATAAAGTAACGTTAGTCACAAACGAGTCTGAAGAAACCGTGTCTCACTGTGTCTTGTCTTCTCCTTTCATTAGTGGTGTTATTTTTCCTGAACAAAGTGGTGTTGACCTTTCTTAAGATTATTTTGTTTAGCCGATTGGAAAGGACAGTTGGCTAAAGAAAGAGTATTTAAGCAATAAACACGTCCATGGGCCCTCTTGTAAATGAAATTATCTTCAAAAAGCCAAGTAACAAATAATTCACAAATTACTTCTAAGCTGAAATAAGAGAAAACTGTGTTTGTCAACAGAAAGCACCATTTCGTTATTGACATTAAGGTGTTTGCTCTCACTAATTTATTTGACCCCCGGCACCTCTTATTAATTATTACTATGCAGCAGGACCAGATAGATGCAATGGTATTGTATTAAAGAGTTTAAAAGTATATTTTTCTATCTTTTGTTTGTACAATATGTATTGGAAACATTGGCACCAGGGTCAACACGGGCAAGTATTTCTTTCATCCAGAATTAAAGGAATTGTCATTTATTTGAAATATTTTTGCAAATTCTTAGGATATAATTTGAAAAATTCACATTTATCTTCCGTCAAGTACCCATGTCATGTTTTCTCAACAATTAAAGTGTGCAATTCTGTTGTTTTTTGTTGTTGTTTATTTGTTTCTAATGCATCACATTTTAATTTGATCCGATTGGATGGTTGATTTGAAAATTTACGTAGCAAGATAGAGAACAGAACTATGGCATTGCATACTTCCCAAAATGCTTCATCTGTAAGCAGAACGAAAAATAAAACAAATCGATCCCCTTTGGCAAAAAATGAATCAACTTTTGTCAATACAGAAAGATTCATTGATATTGAAACACCAAGAAAATTTTCCGCTTTTTGCACATGAATTATTGCTATATAACTGTCTCCTTTGGGCTTTGGAGGAGTTGTGACATTTTTTTTTTCACAATTTTCGTCAGTCTCAAAAACAATGCTCTAATACCATGATAGATTAGTGGTACAACCACTTTTTTACACCATTGAAAAGCCAGGCTCATGAGTAGCTAGGAACTGTCCAGAAAAGTAACATTTCCACAATGAGCCATAATCAAACAGCATCTGAACATGAGAGGACCTACATAATTCTCCAAAAAATATAGAGTGTCAACTTTTTGTCAGTCTCACTTAAGCCATCACTGCTTCCAATACAAGAGTGACTGCAAAGTTTTGTTGCTATTTCCTGAGAGACCAGGTCATGAGCAAAAACATTGATATATGAATATTGAAAAAATAAAATACTTGAATGGTGTATTTGATGCATCAAAAATCACATTGTCCATTTTTGCTTTGCGTGTGACACAAAAACCTCATACTACAAAAGGTTTCATTCTGAAATACAGAAACATAGTATGGGCTTTTTGTTGTTTTTCATAAGATGCTCATCTAACCAGGATACAACATATAATTGTTTTGCACACCTTGATGAGAATCTCAGTCTCAAGCACCATATTTCATCTAAATGCAGAACAGCAATGTGGCATATTCACCAAATTAGAAATGTGCGTCGTTATCTCACACAGGAAGCTTGCGAAACGCTAGGGGAACATGGGGACCGACGGGCCATTGGGACCGATGGGCCATGCTCGTAACTCCACATCAAAAACTTTTCATAACATCTAATTTGCATTTTTAGTATTGCTTATCACATCTATAAATACCATATCAACCACTGATCAATAAGTGATAGCACAAGCGTGTAGGAGGCAAAATGAAATTTTCAACATCTAAAATTTTTTTTTCTGATTCAGAAAAAGTTTAATATCTCAAAAGTGTGTAGACTCGAAGCAATATATTTTCTATGATGATTTGTCCTATATATTGGTGACAATTTACACATTGAATTTTAGGAACAAGAACCATATTTCACCAGCAAGAGGGGTTTAACTGTTCAGAAAGCTTTTGGGGACCGATGGGCCACCCAACATGGGGACCGATGGGCCACTATTTCTTGAGATTTTCTATAGGTGGCGTATTGGCATGGGGCTTGATATTAAAGTCTTTTATGGAAAAAGCACAATAGAACTTCAGCTTGCATCTTTAAATAATAAGTTTAGACTTTAATGAATGCCCTCGAATTTACAGTGATAGATTTGCCTTAGTAATGCTTCAAACACAAACTGGTGGAAATTTAAAATATCCATAATCACAAATTTTCAATCTATGTAGTATTTGGGATAAAATAAACATAAGGACCCCGTTACAAATTGATGCAATATTGAGTATAATTTAAATTTTCACCAAAATATAAGCTAATGGAGGGTTATTGATGAATTTTATTGTTTTGATTCAAGATTTCTCCTACAGGTGGCATACTAGTACAGTGTCATTGGAAAATTTTACTTTTCCCCTAAAAATCTAAATTATTGACAGAAATGATTCATTGATGGAGAAAAAATTAAAATATTCTCATTTTTTAAATATTCATCAACAAATTTGAGGTATTAGACAAGATTTTGATGATCACGGTGGTAGCGAAACTTCTGTATCGACCAAATATCAAAATTTAATTTTTTCTTAGTGACCAATGAACCAATCGTTTTGGAATTCTCCAATATAGTTTTTAATGCATCTGTTCATGTACTGCTAAAATATCATCTCAATTGATTGACTATAACTACAAAAAAGTAACTCATGACATTTGTGAAAATTAAGCTTTTTTCAAAGTGTAAAATCTGGGCATATCTATATTCTTTCGATCTCTTATTGTCCTATACACTCAGATGGATCAACAAAAACATATGGGAAACAAATTTTGAATTCTTTATCCACCCTTTGGCAAGTTATTAACATGGTCCATCGGACCCCATGGGATGGCCCATCGGTCCCCATGGTTGTGTTTTCTAATCTTTCTTCCTAGGTTGATCTATGTGAATCTTATATCATTTTAAAGAGAATTACACCAGCTAATAGGGTACACATTATGAATCCTTTATCTGAATCAGATTTGCCTCCATGGTCAATAGTTTGTCAATCGGCCCATCGGTCCCCACTCTCCCCTAGTACTTGGAATAGTCATGTCCCATCTCGACTACTGTAACGCTATTTTTATAGGATTGCCTGACTGTGACATTCGGAAATTAGAGAGTGCAAAACAACTCAGCCAAACTGGTATTAAATGGTACAGATCTAAGCTCTCATGATTGTTTAAAACAACTTCACTGGCTGCCAATACATCTTCGCATCCAGCACAAGGTTTGAACTCTAGTATATCGGTCCCTGAATGGCTGCGCCCCAAAATACATCAGGGATAAACTTCAACTGCATTCGCCAGGAAGATCAGGCCTGAGATCTGAGGACATCTATCAACAACTGAAAGTCCCTTTCTTTAAACACAAGACATTTGCCGGCAGATCCTTCGGTGGAGCTGCACTAGGGTGGTGGAATACTCTTCCCAGTCACGTCAAACAGGCCAAAGATATAGACAGTTTTAAATCTAAATTGAAGACTTTTTTATATGCCAAATTTTAACATTTATACCTGATTTTATATCATATTTATCTATTTTATCTACTTTACATTTTCCTTATATTTCACAATTTTATGTAATTACTGTGAAGCGCATCTGAAGGTATTTTCCATAGACTGCGCTGTATCAAAATAAATATTTACTATTTACTGTTTACTATATTATAATTGTAAATTTTACTTTTACTGCATTTACGTGCTTCTATTTTAAAGTTTTACTTTTTTTTCATGTAGTGTCCAGCGTGACGCCAAAAACTGATCCCATGTGCAATCATTTATCATTTAATATATCAAAAGCTGTGAGTGTTGGAAACATTAAATTTTGATGTGTCAAAGGGGACATCACTGCCATTCAAATGATTCATTACACATGCACAAATTCTATCAGAAGGCTGAGATATATGACCTGAAATGTACGTCCATATTAGTCCAAAACTGATTTTGTACCAACTCACGACATTGGACCATATACTTTTGCCACAAAGAAAACATACTGAGCAGATAGTTCTGCTCTTGATCTGAGTTGCAAACTACAAAAAATATTTTCATTCTCAACAATAAAAAAAACTTGTCGCTGCAAAACATGATCTGAGTGACCTATAGCTCATCAAGTGCATGGATGTTGCAACACAAATATATTTGCCGAGACAGGTTGGCAATTCCTATAAAAACTCCAAATTACAGCTTTTGCAACAAGAGCTTGGAGAAGTGGTTCTTGCAAGCTGCTCATGCAACTCAAACAAGAAAATTGAAAATTGAATTGCAGTAATCCATCCTTGCAGGTGCTAAGATCATCTAATGATGTGATTGATAATTTGTTCAAATGAAAACTAATCCTGTCTCTCTAATCAAGGAGGATTTTCTCGCCCTTATTCAGTTTCAATCAAATTTTGACAGACTTGTCAATGAAAAATAAAAACATGAGGTTGTAGGACTGCATAAGGACAAGGAAGACTGAAACCTGGTGGCCAGTTTTTATAATTACTTTTATAAGTTCCAGAATAATGTTTTAGATCGGTGTTGTCCATTGAAAACAATTGTCAGCCTTGAAAAATACTGAATTCAGTCCAAATGAGCAGTGGCGTTTACAACTAGGGGGTCGCGAATGGGGGGGCACCTGGGGGGGCATGCGATTCTCTGGGGGGGCACCCATGATACTAATTGTATATTTTAGCCAAGGTTGGAAAGTTCATATGGGGGGCACCTGGGGGGGGCACAGGTCCAATATGGGGGGGCACGTGCCCCCCCATAGGGACGCCACTGCAAATGAGCAAAATAACCTTCACTTGAAATTTGCTGCTGCAACTTCGACAGGGGTGTGCAATGCCGGTAAGGTTCCTTAATAATGGTTAATGTTGCGGACAGGACCAGACCACCCCCCTCTGGTCCAGAACCGCCCGTGACAGGGGTGAGGTGGTCCAGTCCAGGGGGAAGCGTTCCGGTATACCGGAACGTACAAGTTTCAGATTTACGACCAACTTTTGCCGAAAATCGTCGGAAAACTCAGTTGAGAAAAATTTTAAAACTTATTTTTTTTCTTCCTTTTTACGTGTTTTTAGCAATTTTCACTGTACTGGCAACCTCTGGACCGGTTTTTTGGAACTGAGAGTGGTCCGGTACTGAACAGGTGGTGGTACATGGACCGTACCAGTAAAAAGCGGTCCGGTTCGCATCATTAATAATGGTAGTAAGACCAAGATGCGCTATGGGGAAAATGAATCAGTGACAGCAAAGCACCACACATTTTACTGCTGAAGTTGGTGCTTTCTGGTGGCAAACACTATTTTCTCTGATTTCAACTTACAATGAACACGTGAATTATTTATTACTTGGCCTTTTGATAATAATGTCATTTACAAGAGGGCCCGAGGACTTCTGCATTGCCAAATTTGAACAACTTTACTTTCCAACTGCTGTAACAAGAATTAATCTGACTAAAGAAATGCCACCACTTGGCAGAGGAAAAATTACACCTCTGATACAAGAGAAAGAAAGCACTCGGTGAGATAAGGTTTCTTCAGACTCTCTTTCTTCACAAATGAAACTGTAAATATGCAGATTGCTTCTTTGGGCATCTACGAGGGGTGTTCAGAAAGTTCGAGGCTTTTTTATACGGATACTTATTTTCGATCTGGAACTATGATTTTTTCACAGGATAAAATTCAGCATATTTGGAATGGATTTCCAAAATTTTGGACAATTTAGACATTTTTAAGTCATTCTGCGGTTGCCAAGGAAACTGAAAGTTCAGCTTCTTGGGGCAGGTAATACTGAAACCAAGAATGCCAAGAAATTGTGACTGTGAGAGACTTCTCTCTGATACTTGTATTAGTGAGATTGACAATATTTGACACAAAAAATATGGTATTAGCTTCTAAACATGCTTTCAAGTACACCAAAAGTGTGTACTCTTACAATGAACCCATGTAGGAAAGCACTCCTGCATGCCAGATTTGGCGAGGGAAATTCAGGAGGCAAAGGTGTGTTTCCCTGACTACATAAGGACTTGTGAAAGCATGGATTCACTAGTATGAACAAGAGACCAAAATGGACAGCATTATCCATCCTAGCTATTCCTGTGACATGTTGCTTCACATAAGTCCTGGTTTTCCCTTACTTTAGTCCACGGGGGCTGTAGTTTCGGGCACAGGAGGAGAAAAGGCTTTGGATGACCGAAATTCTTTCACAGAATTTTGTTTGGATGACATCAAGGAACATTTACTTCTATGAGTCAGGTGTATGAATCCGTGCTTTTGGTGAGCTTGGGAGTATTTTTGAACGCTAATATTAATTTTCTTGTGTCAAATATTGTCAATCTCACTAATGCAAGTGATAGGGAGAGGTCTCTCACAGGCAAAATTCTTTGGCTTCAGCAGTTTCAGTATTATCTGCCCCAAGAAGCTGAACTTTCAGTTTCCATGGCAACCACTGAATGACTTAAAAGTATCCGAATTGTCCAAAATTTTGGAAATCCATTCCAAATTTGCTGATTTTTATCCTGTGAAAAATTCACAGTTCTAAATTGAAAATAACTGTCCATATAAAAAAAAGCCTCGAACTTTCTGAACGCCCCTCGTGGTGGTTTCAGTTGATGCATAATTATCACCCATCAATATTTTTTACAAAATGCATGGAAAGGTATATTGGACTTTTGGACATCTTCCTCTTCTTCAGCTCTCATTTATCCATGTATTGACTCTTGATAGTTACCATACTCAGATGCAGATTAAAAATTATCATGTCAAAATACATGTACATTATGTATCTTTGTAATAACACCCATTTATAGTTCAAAAGAGGCAAAGTGCAAAAGACAACGCATTTTTCTCTATATCAGACACGTTTCCAAATATAGTCTGCATTATGTTGCAATGGCAACTGGAAAATTTCTGGCCTTGAATATGACACAAGAGGTGTCAATGGCCAATTAAATACACAATGGTGCCAATTATTAGCACAAAACCGCCTGGACAGAATTTAATTGCAGCTAATGAACACCTGTCTTGTCAAACAAAAGTACATCCGTCATGGTTGCGATCTAGGCCTAATGAAATTTTCAATTATCCAAATAATTAATTTCCTGTGAGATGCCTTTTCCATTTGTTATTTGCCTGATATAATTCAAATGACCATGATTGACGAAGTTGTAACACCATCATATCTACATTTGTATTGGCCTCCGAAATGAAATGTGACTTGATGTTACATAGTCTTTTGTCATTCACTACACTTTAATTTGGCATTTAGGCTAATTAACCATAGTTGAAACTCCATTCTAAAATCCCTCATACAGTTACATTGACAGTCTAGAAAGCACACAAGACAAGTCTATTAATTTACTGTCTTAGTGTTAACTGGTGTCTGTACAAAACAGCCAAAAATTTGTCAATCTTTTCTCACACCAATGTGTAATTTAATCAAAGAAATGTGAAAAATTTGCTCAGCTTTTGCTTGATTTAAAGAACGTTCATTGTTGTAGGTAGGCAGAGTGATGAACTGTTATTAGTCCTGCACCTGCGAGGATTTGAACCCCAGATGTCATACGGATGAGACATAAAATAGGTGGGCCCTTATATCAGTGTCTGGGGTTTACAAGAAAAATGGTGGCACATTCCTTCGCAGGCTGGCAAATAATTATGCACACACCAAGGAGTGCTGTTACAAAAAGCTTAGTTTCATATAATTATCCTCATTATGCTATTAGATACAGCAGTACATGTGATAATGTGAGCCGGCAACCCGAAAGACAGGGACCAGAAAATGGACTCACGACAAGAAACTGAGACTGAGAGCCCTTTATAAGACAGAATGAAAATGTCAGTCTGATGGCTCCTCAGAGTCTGTTGAGACACATTGTGGCCTGACAAAGAATAACAAGGCCTCCATCTCTTGTCCCTAAGGTGGCGTCATTCTCAATTGCCCTGGTCCTGAGTGGTCATTAATTAGATCACATTGTCATTACAAGGCCATTTACTTGGTAATGATCTCCCAGACATCAACATGTAATGGCTGGTCACCATGTTCAGACCTTGTGTTTTTGTCAGTAACCCATAATGCCAGGCACCACAATACAGAGCTGAGACCACTGTCATACTAAACAGTATTTTCACTAACAACTGAAATCTTTCAAACGGTGTGTTCTGTCAGTATTGCATTACTGTTTTATTTCTTGGAAAAATACTGCTTGAGGGTCATATACTCTTGTTTTACCTTATCAAAATCGACCTTATGTCAGTGTGAAAAGGGATATCAGAGGAATTTGTTTCCTTGACTATAATTAACAAGACATAATATAAGATTTAATTATAATTTTTTTAAATATATGTTCGAATAAAATATCTGAGATCTGAATCTAAACCTTTGTTACAAACAGAATTTGACTGTGTCCAAGACCAAGGATTGGTCATCCGAGACCGAGGCCAAGGCCATCAAAATGAGGCCTCCAGGTCGGCCTCGTGGACGAAGCGAGCCTCAAGGACTCCAACATTGGTAAATGGCTTGCTCAAGTTGATTTTATTTAAATCAAAATCATGCGTCAGGACCAGCTTGTAAAATTAAGGCTGATTATACCTGAGGAACAAGACTGAGTAAGGTCATGATGTCACGACTTACTGAGTAATCTATGCAACTTCTTCACTTTATCTGATTGGTTAATTGTTCTTGCTGAAACAGCACTGTATACTTCTTAAAACTGCTTAAAAGTGTGGGAAAAGCAATGATAGGCAATGCCGTTGGAATAAATGCATCAACTTTTGTCAGTGCAGAATGATTAATTGATATTGAAAGACCAAGACAATTTTGCGCTTTATGCACTTGAATTGTTGATGTAAAAATAGTTTCTTCTGGGACTGGGAACTAAGAAGAATTTGGAACTTTCTTTATCGTATCTCCTGCTATCACTTGCTTTTAGCATGCTAGCTTTATCAGACCACTCGAACAAATATGAAAATTATCACCGATAGCATCACACTTGTGAAAGCATGCATGTGAGGGAAAGGGGGAAATAAAGGGTGTTTTGTAATGGCCTCATTGGCGTGTAGCTAGATAATGGGAAAACATCACCTCAGTTTCTGCGACTGTAATTTAAACACGAAACCCGGCTACGGACATTACGGAGAATACAGTAAAGCAGCTTGTAAACAATGAGTAGTTTGATTTGAGAAGCGTAAGGGATCCTTGAATTAATAGTATGATGATTCAGTTTATTCTTGAGAGTGGTTGCTTTAGACTTGGGTGTGAGTATGAAACAAGTATGGAATGAGAAAAAGACTTCAGTGAGTGCTTTATAGGTTATCAACTCACCAAAATTTCGAACCCTGGACAAAGCAATTAGCAGCCCAGCACATCACCACTGAAATATGATTCGTTATCCAAGCCGTGTCAGATTCTGAAGAATTTTCTTTGAGACTTCTATTTAGCCTGCCCATAAGAGTGCAGTCACTGCAACACCTCAGTTAAAGTTGTCAAAGAGAAGGCCTAGACACTGTCAAGGCAGTCTACAGGAACTGACCATGTGAGCAAGATATGGCAGAGTGAAGTTGAAACAAAATTGTTTTCTTTCAGTAAACTGTGGGAATCTTTAAGTGTTGTAGAATAACATAGTTATCAGTCACTTAATCAGTGCCTCTGCAAGTAATACATTGACAACATTTTCGGATAACCCAAACCCTGCGTGTCATTGGCAAAAATACTGGAGGGACTCAGTCTACAATTGGACCACTGTTACATTGCCACTTCTTTTCCAGCCTTGGCTGATCAGAAGATATGCTATCATGTGTTACCACCTAGTGACTGGTGTGCTATTCAACGACCTCCCGCGAGTGATCCACATCATTTCAGTCAGGGGAACTCACACAAGTTTTTCTGGAAGAAACCGGGGCTGTTTCTGAGTGTGCTGATGGCCTTGTCTACTTCCTTAGAGAATCTGATTGCCGAGTCTGACTCTGGTTTACGTCGATGTTGAATAGAAATTTTGTGAATGTGCAATGAAATTGGAACTATTTCTTGGGACAGCAATGCTGTAGCATACAAAATCAACTTTTGTGCCAGGTGGCAGCAGCATGCAGTTCTCATTTTAACTATTTATTCCATGGAACTTACTGTCAGTACAAATGACCTAATAGATCATAGGGTATCTTAAAAGACTCCCGATATTCACAATCCCATGGTGTTGGACAATAGAATATTATTGTCCTTGTGTCGAATTACAGATGTTCACACAATTATCAAATTCTACGGATAAAACGATTCATCCAACTCAAGCAAGGAAATGGAAAATTAATTTCAGTAATCCATACTTGCAGGTGTGAGGACCATCCAATGATATGATTGATAACTAATCCTGTCTTTCTTATCAAGGAGGATTTCCTCGCCTTGTTTAGTTTCAATCAATTTTGACAGACTTAACAACAAAACAAGAGGCAGATGGCCTGCTTGAGAACAAGGAAGGCAGACACCTAGCGGCCATTTTTAAAGTTTCAGAATCTGTCTGAAATAACATGATTACTTTTCACCAGCAGAAAGACTTTTTATTTTCATTGAAAGATATCACATGGCACAGTCAGCATGCCTTTTTGCCTTGTCAAAGCCGAAAGATGTTCATTTTTTCTGATTTTCATGCAAAGTTTAAGGCCTGTTGACAGGATACACCCATGGCTCTATTTTGTTATTCTCGTAATATCAGTTACCCCCCCCCATTTTACCCCCATTTTGTCCCTGCTTCCCCCCTCCCCCCCCTTTCCCCCATGTTTATGTAAAGTCCATATTGTATAATACTACATGTGATATTGTGTGTGATATTGCATGTAATATATTTATTGTCTGAGCAAGAAGCAATTGCATACATGTGCAAATATGTGTGCCAGTACATGTGCAAGTTCATGTGCAAGTTCATTTCCAAGTTCATGTTCAAGTTCATGTCCAGTGTCATGTCCAATTTCTTGTCCTATTTTCATGTCCAATGTCATTTCTAATGTCATTTCCGTTTGTCTCGCTTTCACATGACTGCCAATAATTACTATGATACGTGAAGTTTTGTCACCCCTTTGTGGTGCCTCCAATTTCTAGTTATACTCCTTTTTTTAGACCCAAATGAAAATGAAAATATGAAAGAACAGCTCATTAAAATGAAAATATGGAAGAACAACTTATTTAGGTCATTTGTACTTGTCCCTAAACTGTGGGCCTGAAGGTATTCTACATGAGTGTCCATGGTGGAGCCACTTGACTTTTTCCTGTTTGTTCAAAACATTGGTTTTTAGAAAGCACATATTTCAGAAAAAGTCAATTCATATAAAATCAAACTGCTGTAATTTAAGGAAAACCATAAAGACCTGTGTACAATAATCACTGTGGACCAAGCCGCACAAATTTCATCTTGAAAAATCTTTAATTATTAATTAACTGCCAGCACTGTTTTCTGGTGATTTGGTGATTTTTTTCTCTGTATACACGGTTAAAGAAGAACTTGCATAAACTCTTACTACTCTGCCTTTTAATTTGCGGTCCACATGGTGTCACAATTAGTATTCCATTCAAGAGATATCCCATGCGATGGGCGTGCCATTTACCAATGTTTATGTAAAGTCCATGAAAGCTCAAATAAGATAAGATAAGATAAGATAAGAAGTACTTTATTTAGTCACAATGTGAAACTTGTTGTAGCATGATACACAGAACGTCAAGTGAACAAAGTGATTATAAATAATAAATTGTGCAAAAATAGAACATTTATATACACTGGTACTAACTACATTGTTTTACCCTTCGTGAGATGATAGTTATACAGCTTTATGCTCGATGGTACAAATGTATTGCCATATCTATTTGTTCTTTGCTTTGGCACCATAAGACGTTTTCCTGATCTCAAAAATACATATTGATCATACAATGGGTGCTCTGAATCTTTAAGAAGTTTTACAACCTTTTTAATACAATAGTCATTAAACAAATCATTCAAACTCCTTGTGCAAACCCCCCATTTTTTACCAATTCTAATAATCTTTTTAAGTTTTTTCGGATCTTTCTTGTGCGATGGACTAAACCATCATACAATGCTGATATATATCTTGGGCAAACATTCACTGGCTCTGCCACATTTTCTTATGCTCTGATGGGATTTAAAGGGCCTTATTCAAAACAGCACACTGGATTATCTCGTTTAGCACCCGTTTGGCATTGACTGTTTGTTATAATTACCTGTCAAGATCCTCAGGTCAGTAGAGTGCTGACTTGGCACCAATTTTTAAAAAGACCCAACTGCGACTATACGTAAAAAGAGACAGAGCCAGCAAGATGGCAGTCTGAATCTGACCCCCTAAGAGTGAACATCTCCAATTTTCTCACTTTTTCCCAGTTTCTCAAGTCATAAAGCAACTTACTAGTATGAATTTTATATGAGCAGATAGATAGATTTAAGCAGAAAACGAAAATGCCATTTTTAACACAAACACTCTTATAATCTTATATGAATCAAGATATTTGCTAAATTAAGAAAAATATCAGAATTTTCTTGGAAGTTTGATTGACAGCTCCTTATGACATTTCTGCAATTGCTACTAATTGATCTGAAGCTAAATGACCAATCACTGTTCGCTCGTTTACATAAAATTCGGAAATGGCAGTGACCAGAGCTGTAGTAATGAGGGGCCAATTATATGTATCCTGAGCCAACATAGATTAATCCTTGGCAATTAATTGAAGATGAATTATATTTCAATGAAAGTTGAATCGATTTTCAATTATTCTAATGTGATACCAGGCTTGATAAGCACACATATCAATTAATTTGCCAAACTATTTAGTTGGTGTTTCAAATTCCAAAGAAATTGTAGATTTTAGAGAGAGAAAGTTAATTTCAAGACCCCCTTACATGATATTGTGTTAGGTGTGGCCTAATGACAATTGTCCAATCAGAAACCAGTAAAAGTTTTAATGCTTTGTGGCATAGATTCGTTGCTCTTGCAGTTGGGTCTTTAAACGTGATTAGCATGAGATTATCAGGCCAATGGTTGTGGGACCATGGCTTTTTTTTTAGGTAATGCGGCAAAACGCGGTTCTTAAAATGCTCCAACTACCACTCCCAAAGGAATGTAGTACAATATAGTGGCATGGAGAATAATATAAGGTGACACTCTTGCAATACTAAATGTATTCTCTTCAGTAGCGATTTCAAATTAAGATCATTGATGTCGCTGACTCTCGAATAGTCCTATATTCTCCATTTTGTCAATGAAGATTCAATTACTTCCATGAAATTCCAATCTCTAATTGAGAAATTTCAAAGGAGAAAGGCAGCAATAAAGTAATTGCGAAGCTTTTGAAAAATATCTCAACATTCTCTTTCACTGAATTAGAATTGTTTGGATTTTGTGGAGATCTTGAAGAACTTGGATATTTCACCTTCATGTGATATTTTGGTGTTGTCTTGCAGATTAGCAGAAATATATAAATTTACATATAAAAGTATAGTATCAAAACTTCTGTCACAGATGGTAAAACAAAAACAGTGTGACTCATTCATTTGTTCTGAAGATGAAATGAAAAAATGAGTTGAATGAGGAAGCTTGTTATGATCTTATCTTTAAAATTGTACTCTTTAATTCCATACTCATTGCATAACATAGGGTGTACACTGCCATTGTACAACCACCACATGGCAAGGTTTACTTTATAATCAAATATAGTTCAGAAAAAAGCAGGGAAACCATGGTGAACCCCATTTTTTTAAAATGTCATTGCTAAGTGTCCTAGGCGGGAAATTATATTTCATGGTAACGGCAGCAGTGTTCATTTATTTAAAGTCCCCTAATATTCATGCCTTAATTAAGCAATACCTTATTAAGAAATGCCCCTTGCAGAAATTATCGGTTCAAGAATGTCTAAAAAGAATTTATTTACTTCACCAAAACTTAGCAAGAAATTATTTATTTCAAACAAAACCTCCAATACCGATCCTGGTATTTTTTTCGATTTCAGATACCATTCCGATACCGATACCATTGGTTTAATGTGGTTTAATGCCAACGATCTGATCCGATAGTGCTTTTTAGTGCTGGATAGGCACCGATACCAATCCTCGATCAGTAGCGGATTGGTATATCCCTGGTGACAGCTTGTCTCATCACAACTCTTTCTTAGTTCAACCCAAGCAAAGTGTTTTATTCATTGCTTCCCTTTTGTCAATGATCTCATTAAGGTGAAGACTCCATTACCCTTTGAACAACTTTATGTTCCAATATCTTATAGTCCTTGTCATACTTACGTGGAATCTCAAGTTTTTTTTCTATTCTGTTGAACTGTGATGTCAGAGATGACTCTATTCTAGCATTGCAATATATGTAAATTTAAAACTACAAGCTGTGATGTCATTTCAAACTGGGTCAGATTTCCCAGCTTCTAGCCAATGTTGATCCTCCTGAACTGAGCGTCACAGTTTCAACACAGTGTCAGAGTAAGAGTTTTATCAGGGATAGCCCCTACAACTACGTCATCACAGTTCAAACATTGATATATTGAAGGAAGCATTACATTTGTGATCCCAATGATTTATCACAGCAATCACCAGTCTAATCCTACCAAATGTCAGCTTTGTGAGCATTCACAGTAGACAACTGTTATAATCCCCACAGAGTTGTTTGATTAATCTACAAACTTGCTAACTTACAACTTTAACCTTTGATGGAAGCTGGTGTAAACAGAAGGCTTTGACAATTTGTTTGTAAACACATGGCTTATGTTATGTATATTTGTTCTGGCAGCCCATTGGCTGAGAGGCTGTGATGTCAAACTTGCATGGGTTTTCCCAGACCCAATTTTCACTCTGACACTGAGTTGAAACTGTTATGCTCAGTTTGGTGGATTGGCATTGGTTAGAAGCTGGGGAATCTGACCCAGTTTAAAATGACATCACAGCTTGTAGTTAATTTACATATATTGCAATGCTAGAATAGAGTCATCTCTGACATCACAGTTCAACAGCATAGAAAAAAAACTTGAGATTCCACGTAAGTATGACAAGGACTGTAACAACAAATGTACGTTAATCTGGAAGGCATAATAATAGATAATTATTAAATTATTAAAGGCTGGCAACAATACGACTAACAAAAGAGAGTTAGTTTGTTGTGATGCATGTGTTCAAAATCCGTTTCATCTTTCAGCCCAGTCGGATGGATTTTAAGGATTTGCCTCCTGTAGGGGGAAAAGGGGCACATTGGGACATGGGGCACTGTGGGACGGTGGGGTTCTCTTGGATCCTGGCAAGGTATAGGATATGGTAGTGAACAAATTTGTCGCAAAGCACTGTGTGTTACTTACATAGATGTCCGCACCCAGGACAGTTTATGTTAAATGTTTAAAACTGTTTAAAGTTATGAACTATTGGCACTACAAAGTGTTAATGCACTGTATATTATCTTACGCACTACTTATAATATTATGTGGTATCTATTGCACGTGGAGTGTTAAAATGATTTTTTCTCTGGCTGCAAAAGGGTAGGTTCAATCTAGTTTATTATGCCTTGCATTTAAGCTCAATAGTATTGGTGATATTCATGCAAACTTCTGAGTTCTTCAGTGCTTTCAGCATTGAGCAAAATTAGTAGACGTTAAAAGCGTCCCAATGTGCCCCCGTTTCGCCTATTTATGCACTTGGTAGGCTAATTAGGACAGGAGGAAGATGCAAAGACCCCATGAGGTGAAGGATACTCTTAAAAGTGCAGTCCAACATAGGTTAAAGTGACCCGGAAAGAGCTGGATTCTAACACATGCTACCACTGAGCATACTATCCCCCCGCAGTTGAGCTTGAAAAAAAAACCAAAAAAAAACATTCGTGTCTCAGAAATAATATTCTTATTTTAAATTTTGATTTTTTTTTCAAAGAGGACTATCATCATCTTAAATCTGTGTGCTTTGAAACATTTTAAATACAGAGTGGAAGCTTTGGCAGTATTTAACATAATCATGCCTGAGACCGTATTTTCTTCTTTTCAAAAAGTGTATTGTTCATATAGAGTCCATGAGGACTGCTTGCAAGACAGACAGTGGTATCCCTATAGGGCCACGGGGGACACGTGCCCCCCAATATTGGATCCGCGCTCTCCCAGGTGCCCCCCCATATGAACTTTCCAACTCTGGCTAAAATATACAGTTAGTATAGAGGGTGCCCCCCCCCCCCCAGTGAAGGGTTCCCCCAAGGTGCCCCCCCCCGCTCGAGACCCCCCCAGTTACACCACTGAAGACAGACCTTCATTAATCACAGCACCATTCGGATCACATAATGGTCAGAGGCTACCATGAATGTCTAGCAGAGAGTGAACGGAGAGTCTCCCGGAGGCCATTTCATTTTCCCTTTTCTGGCTTCGTTCCATCAGAGTTGTCCAATGACCCAACATTGATAAATAAAAGAGTTACCTTTGGACTGAAACTAAGTCTTTTCCTAGTCTAAACTTGAATGATCTTTAATGAAATCTGACCAGTAATGGTTTCTCTGAGTGAAGTTCTTTCTACCATGCTTATCTCATTCTTATAACAGGCTGGTTAGGAAATGGTGTCTGCAAGAGATACTTCAGCCACAGCCACAGAAACTTCCCAGAGCTCTAAGACTCAGCTCTTTGCAGATTGGCGGTTCACTGGAAAAATTAATTTGCTTCTTTTTCAATTTGCAAACTTGCTTTGCCAGGTCATGAAGCACATAACAAGAAAAGTACCCGTAAAAAAGTGTACTGTATCGATCTTATCATGAACCTGAGGGTATGTGGCATGTAAAAAAAGGTTTCAATGTCTTAAAGTAGGCATTTCTATGAAATAAATACCCTTAGAAAAACTCCAAAGCCCCTCCCCTTGCTTCATGAATATATTGCATAGCCAAGGATGTGTAAAAAAATTCTGTTAAGTAGAACTACCTGTTTGGATATTAGTTTTTTATTTGCTACATGCATAGTGTACATGACTACATGTTTTACAGTAACAATAGTGTGTGATGTCAGACCTGAAAAATACCCCCCCCTCACAAAAAAAATCATGAATCTGCCACTGGTTTGCTGTGTTCACTGGAACTTTGCATCGTAATGCGCCGAAGAGGTTTTTGCGAACTTTAATATTGCAAATAGAGCAAAATGCAGTGCATTTTTTAACATGGTAACTGGGAGACCAAATGGTCTCTCAGTGGACAGATTTGGTCTCCCAGTCATTGCCAAATTGGTATCACTGGGAGACCAATTTTCCCTGAGACTCTAATTAATATCACATTTGGTTGTCGAAATTTGTGGTTTTTTGGGAGCATTTAAAGTAAGACTTCTACTTTCCATATAATATTCTTACTGCCTTAACAACTATACCTCTGCTTATGTCATCTCTACGATTTCCCATTTTTTATGAATTAAAATTGTCAAACTTTTCACACGTGTTTCAAGGGGGGTATTAATTTTTGACAGCACTTCCAAGGGGGGTAAGAAATTTTAACAAAGAAAAAATGTTTAAAAACACGCATAAACTCATTTATTTGGACTTTTTTACGCGCCAAATCCACGAAATGACGTAAATCTGTATGCATGGCCCTGAATAACAGTATATATATATATATATATACAAAACAATATGTATTGTTTTGTATGTCTAGGGGGGTATACTACAACATAAATCATTTTTATAATACTGCTGTATAGAGAAGGCCTATTATCATCTTATGTATCAAGTGTTCGTAGGAATATTCTCTTTTTTACAGATCAAGATTAGTTCACAAGCCCGCTGAGTGTTCCAGCAGGATTTTCAAACAGAAAGTCACAAAGCTGATTCTCGGGGATTCCTTGCTCCCTTTCTACAACCCACTTTCATCAATTTTTAATATTTTTGAAATTCCACGTTTCTTGTTAAATCTCAAAGAAAAAGCAACAAATTATAGCAACTGTTGCAAACTTTTGAAAAATAACTCATTTCTGCTTTTGTGCCTAGAGGGCTGGGGACTGTTACAGATGATTTTATATTTTAGACCAAAGGACGAAATGTGAATTTTTTTCTAGGACATGGTATCCTATGGGGAAAAGTGAGGTCATAAGTTTCCTGATGTCATTTTTCCCCATAGAATATATGTCCCAGAAAAAAATTTACATTCAGTCCTTATGTCTACAAGTTTCGACAAATTTGTGTTCCAATAACTCACGAAGAGACAAGTTAATCCGACAGGCCAATGAAATGCCAGCACCTGCTGCAGGAAATGCTTCAAAACTGATATGATGGAAAACTAACGCGCACCAGGGCAAAAATTTGGTAAATACACTGTAGCACAACTCAGGTAAAACTGCTGAAAATGCGGGTAGATGATCAAGAATTTATCAAGGAAAATCAATGGTTCCCAAGATTTGGAGGAACAAATTTTGACGATAGCAATGTGAATTGCATACTACAAGGAACAAGCTGTCACCAGGAGTGCTGAAGATCTCCAGTCATCATGCATTGTAAATTTCATTGTAAACCGCACTAGATTGATCTGGAAGATTATATGATAAATTATCATAAAGGTCAAGTTCAGTCATTCTGACAGATTGGTTTTCTGACCAATTTGTTATGCATATGAGCATTCTGGAGTCAAAAGCCCTAAGGCAGATTTCACGAAAAGTGGTCTCAGAGGGTGCCTTAAACTTTCCAACCCTTTTGTTATCCCTCTGTTGCTTCCTGAAGCAAGTAAACCTATTACTAAGCACATCTGTGAGCTAAAGAATAAATATCAATAAAATAATCCTCAAATATGTAGCTTTTTGCTCTTAAAAAGATATTTTCTATCCCTCATTAGGACAATTTTGGACGACCAAACTGTTCATCAGACGTGCTTATTTTGGCACTCTCTGGAATCTGCTAAAACCAATTCAGCAAAAATGTAATGACATGCGATTGATAAAAAACATTTTGAAAATTATTTTGGAACCATTTGTAATTGTCTTGGTCATTATAAACTAAGAAGAAATAAAAAATAAAAAAGACTGCTAAGTAACTCTATTCCGTCACAGGACACAGAGGTTACATTAGCAACTTTTACATGGGGATTTTTCTGTGTTCTCGCTACTTATGCAAATTTCAAAAGCAAAATTCTAAAATTTTATTGAAAAAGATGTATTATTTGCCTATACACATTACCAAAAACATAATGCTAATGTAACCGCAATTTCTCATCTGTCCATTTCATAGCTTACATTAGCAGAATTTGTCTATCCAAATTACGTTAACGAACTCATGATAAGATCTCAAATTTTTTCTGAACAGTAAGCCAGGTCTCCCAGGCCAGGTGTGGTACCTTGCTGGTGTTTTCATTTTTATTGCAGTAGGATCAGCATAAAAAATTCCGTCCTCTGTTACATTAGCACAAGGCCATATTTTAAGCTGCTCTCATCTACCAATCCAACAGAAAACAGTGAATACCCATGATTTTATCTAATGGATTGACACAATAAAAGATTTAGATTTCGGCTTTTTTTTGTCCTGCCAGCTATCCTCAGAAAAAGCGCCCTGAGAAAATCGGAGCAGCTACGAATCAATTATGCCTGGCCTAATTAGTATTGTGCTAATGTAACTTGGGGTAAGGACAATTGCTGCTTTTGATGAAATCTGCCATAAGCAATGAAAAAAAATCAGATTTCTGTACTTTACACAATATCCAGGTTTTTATTGGTATTGGAGTTTGATTTCAACTTTCAAGCAAGGACCTAATGTAATAATTGACGTCAAGGAAAAAGAAGACCTTAGAGATACTTTTGTTTTGATTGCCCTCTTCCCTTGAGGCCCTGGATTATAGTGCTCGTGGTGCCACAGTACTCACTTATCTTTGCTTGTGGCTGAGATGAATATCTGTCAACCTCAGCAAATACTGCTATGCTATACTGAATGATGTTTGCATGATGACTTCGTAGTAAGCCAACATGCCAACATTCATAGGCGTATCGGAGGGGGGTGCAGGGGGGGTGATCGCCCCCCCCCCCCAAAAGTTTGGGAAACGGTGAGATTCGGGCAAACGGCTAAAACATCTGGGCAGATTATTAAATAATCACTATCGTAAATTAATGATTTCTGGACCATTTCATTCAAAATGGTATTAAATTTATATCTTGAAATTCGGGCAAATGTCGCTCGCCATCCCAAAAATCGCGCCTGCCTTACGCCTATGCAACATTCATAACATACATTAATAAATGAGATTTCACTCTTTTATGCTTTCTTGTAGGCTACTTGGAAGCTTGGTACTACACTTGTACTCCTAAATTTAATTTGAATCTTTCTGATGGCTTGGTAAGTTGGTATTCAGTGTAAGCTTGATTCCACCTAATCAACTATGTTGCCTAGACAGACCTACAAGATCAGAATGTGGTATTTAGCTCTTAATGAGGTCCAGTGGGACTGGCTTTTGTCTGCCAAGTACGTGTTGTTTGTGAAAGACAAACAAATATCTGCATTTGTGGCAGCCAGACACACACTGTAGAGACTGTGCAGACAGTGCTCTTGATGCTGTAGCCAGTAAAAACAAAATTTTTATACAACAATGGTATGCATAACTAGTGTAAGAGCATCTGTACAGAAAAAGTCATAGGCACTGATCCAACCTTAACTGATGTGGTTAGGATGTCATGTTTTCAGGCCATTTGGTTGGATTTTAACTTTCCTACAGTAGACGAAAAACAAGTGTTTACAGAATTGCACTGAAATGTTCCTTGTGAGGTCATAGCCCTATCCATGTCATGTGAGTCATAAGGAATTTATGGGCTCATGGCCTATACTTGCTATTCTATCAAACCAAGTGACAAACTGAGTATCAACGAGGTCAGAAGTTGCTTACTAGAGTTTTTTTTTCCTAAGGCATTAGCAGAACCTCCATAATCTCAACAATCACTTTAGTCGCCTGAAGTGGATGGTCACAGCTTTAAATTGTTGCATTTTGTTTCTGACAGTTACACCAGAATAATAGTGTACTGTTGAAGATAGGTGTCACAGTTAGCACAATTCCGTTTAATTTTCAGTTTTGACAGTTATCATTTGAAACTGTTCGAATGTTTGCTTGTTTTACACAATTTTTCTAAGTGGCCAGAAATCCTCGAAGTGTACATAATCGGAATTCAAGGTGATTACAGCTCAAAATCGCTAGGAAATAAGCTCTAATGACAAGATAACAGCTCATTTCAATGTATTTGATAGGACTTGCGGTGATGTGAGGTCATTGATGGTCACCAACAGATTTTCTGTAAGCACTTGTTTTGCGTCTATAGGGACTCCAATCACTCGATGTTCCTTTTCAATCTGGATTCAAATCATTCAAACAAATTTCATCACTCCATAAATTTTTTATCTTTTTGAAGTTCCAACTCAAGCAGAATAATCAAAGACAAAGCTACAATAGGGAACTTGCAAAGATTTGAAAAGGACCTTCCAATTTCTGCTTCACAAAGCAGGACTGGTGTGGATTGTCTTGAAGTTTTGTAATTGGTCTGCAGAAATTCCTGGTGATGTAACCATAAGATATCCAGCAAAAAACCAGGAGGTTCATAGTTTCTTAACAAGTGGAATTATTCCTAACAGAAAACTCAAAACCCGACCCCTTTCCTGAAACTCTTATGGTCAATTTATCACCCGCCAACACGGCCCAACAGTCATTAAATAAAGTGAACAGAGGGTTTTATGGTTTTTGTTTTGCTTTCTTGTTATTCTTGTCTAATTTTTTTCAATTCCGTTTCAAATAATTTGTGTTGTGATAAATGCTGTGCTTCTGAAGGAGAAATGATATGCCATCTAGTTATGATGCAGGGTTTCCTATACCAAATACCAAGTTCTTTGCTTTGAAATGCAAAAAGCAGTTTTCCTGAAAGAGACCCAAATATATATATGCGCATCGGAATGTGGACACTTTCACACAGCCATTATTGGCTTGGACAAACTGCATAACTCACAGGACTCTTGGGAAGTTGATGCTACCCAGAGCAGCTGATAATATAATAGAGCCAGTGGGACAAATGAGACCACTGCTATGACATTTTTCAACATCCTATATAGGATGGTATTGCTGCAATAGGCTTTCTTACTCACTACTTGACAAATCTCAGAAATCATTGAAAAATAGAATTAATGATTTAATGGCTCAACCACATTGCTATGCGGTACACAGTGAGTAAGACAGACATTCGGACATACTAGGAAATATACATTGGTCTCTCTTTTGGAAAACCATATCTGAATTTTTTTTTAAACTGCTATCAGAAGAACATTGATGAAAACATAATGCAAAATACGTGTGATCGAATGAAATAGATTTTTCCTAAAAAGACATACATGATCGAACAGATCCTTCAATTCATAAGTTTTTTCTTTTTTTTTTAAAGATTACGTAGACTTTTTTGTTGGGACTTCTCATTAAGAGGGAAGATTGGCAAGGCTGAGTATTCTTAGCATCTTAACACCTCTCTATGGAGATTGGATGTCATTTCAATCACTTTCTTCACTTTTAATCTTTTTGGATTGAGTTTTAAGATATTGTGAAAATCAAAGAAAGGCAGGGCAATGTGTTGCTTTGAAGGATCTGTCTGATTCTCCCACATACGTACAATGTGGGATTTCATCATATCAAGAACTTTACCATTACTGTATAATTTGATACCCTGTATCTTTGCAAATATTAGCTACCTGACAGATAGGCTGACTCAGATGCAAGATTGACTGCAACATAAAAATGCCAAATTAAAAGAAATAGACATGAATTTGCCTGGGAGACCGGGGTAAGTTGTGCCATGGGTAAGTTGTGCCGCCCACTGTTGGGGTGAAATGAAGAATGCCACTCATATATTTGCACTTGGTCAACATCATTATGCACCAAGAAAAAAACTGCCGAATATAATGCAATGAAAAGCTGCACTCATAAATTAAATTCTGTTGTTGAAAACTTGGAAGTACTGAGGACTGATATTCTTGCTTCTCGGTCATTTGGTATTTATAATAAGATGATGTCCCTCTCGTAGGATGGTGTTAGGAGGTATTCATCAATATATATCGCGATATTTTGTGTTTAGATACACATATCGTATCGTCAGCCATGTACCGAGATACATGATTTATTGAAAAGATCCTTGCAAAAACATAGAAAACACCTCAACTTCGTCACATTTTGTAAACATTGCAAATCTGTGTCAATGGTGTCTCACGAAATAGGCGCCAAACGAAAGTTTTACACTGTCGGCGATGCTGCATCCTAGTGATAATTGAAATTTTATGTGCTGCAAAGTGATCTGTCGTTCGATGTAGTATGTGTCTAATCATGTATCATATTGTGGCTTTGATGTCAAGGTATGCATCATATCTCAGGATAGGTGTATCGTGACAACCCCACTTGACAATCAGAAACATCTCTCATCACATAAAAAATACCATTTCGAGTAAATATCTTTGGATCCTCTTTATTATGCACAAAGAATCTCAAGTGCTTGAAGATTACACAAATTTTGGTATCCATTATTGTTCGGCCTATAAAGTGACAAACAGGCTTCAGTTGAGAATGGAGGCCCATGTCAAATTATCTAACTGAAACAGCTGGATTAGTGTTTTCATTGAGATATTCCCATAAACTGAAATATATCATTCAATTTTAATTGCTCTTTACATTAGGCTAAATATAAACATAGCGGATGGTGAGAGTATTGATATATTTATTTTTTCTGGTTGGTTTGTACTTAAATTGGAAAGTTGCTCATCGTTTGCATGGCTCGTTGGTCTAGGGGTATGATTCTCGCTTAGGGTGCTAGAGGTCCCGGGTTCAAATCCCGGACGAGCCCTTGTACCTTTTCTAAATTTACATTTCTACTTTTTATTTAGCTTGGCAAATTACTTCATACCAGTCTGGTGAAAATGGGAACTGATTGCTGCTGCCAACTGGCAGAAAAGCTGATTTTGTAGGCTACATCATTGCTGTCCCAAGAAATAGTTCCAATTTCATTGCACATTCCCCAAATTTCTATTCAACATTGATGTATACCAGAGTCAGACTCTGCAATCACATTCTCTAAGGAAGTAGACAAGGCCATCAGCACACTCAGAAACAGCCCCGTGTCTTCCAGACAAAATTGTGTGTGTTCCTCTGATCGAAATGATGTGGACGCTCGCAGGAGCTCGCGGAATAGCACACTAATCACTAGGTGGCAACACAAGACAGCATAATTATGTTCTGATCTGTGGCAATGCAAGAGCAGTCCACTTGTAGACAGACTTCATACAATCTCCAGCAAAGGGAGTAATTAAGGACCCAGGTTCGTAACCCAATCCTAAACGTCCATACTCCATAGTGCATATACCAGACTAGCGGCCCTCATGACAAGATACATCCCGCTACCTTTTCTTATTCCTATAATATAAGTCATCCCCCTCAATGTCCCCTGATTTCCCCCCTCTCCCCCACGTCTTCTTGCTTTCCCCTGCTTCCACCCCACCAAAGCTCATACAAGCTCTTCTGCCTCCTTCCTAACCCTTATTACACACATTCTTCACACTATACTTGAAGTTTGAGTACATGTATGTGTAGTTAAACACCACAGTAGCAGATCCAGGAGGGGGATTAGGGGATAGAGGTCGGCGCCGCGACCTATCCACCACAGGACCAATGGTGGAACCTAATTTTTCGATCCAGAATCAATTCAGAAATGGGTTGAAATGATGCAGATGATGGTGGAAATACCTACCAAAAGTCATTTTGTGCCTTACCTGGGGCGTATAGGGTCACACAGCCTGTGGAACCCTCCATTCCACCACAGGACCAATGGTGGAACCTTCTTTTTTTCAACCCAGAGCCAATTCAGAAATGGGTTGAAATGATGCAGATGATGGTGGAAATACCTACCAAAAACCATATTGTGCCTTACCTGGGGCGTATAGGATCACACAGCCTGTGGAACCCTCCATTCCACCACAGGACCAATGGTGGAACCTTCTTTTTTTCAACCCAGAACTAATTCAGAAATGGGTTGATATGATGCAGATGATAGTGGAAATACCCAACAAAAGTCCTTTTGTGCCTTACCTGGGGTGTATAGGGTCACACAGCCTGTGGAACCCTCCATTCCACCACAGGACCAATGGTGGAACCTAATTTTTCGATCCAGAATCAATTCAGAAATTGGTTGAAATGATGCAGATGATGGTGGAAATACCTAACAAAAGTCATTTTGTGCCTTAACTGGGGCGTATAGCGACACACAGCCTGTGGAACCCTCCATTCCACCACAGGACCAATGGTGGAACCTTCTTTTTCGATCCAGAATCAATTCAGAAATGGGTTGAAATGATGCAGGTGATGGTGGAAATACCTACCAAAAACCATATTGTGCCTTACCTGGGGCGTATAGGATCACACAGCCTGTGGAACCCTCCATTCCACCACAGGACCAATGGTGGAACCTTCTTTTTTTCAACCCAGAACTAATTCAGAAATGGGTTGATATGATGCAGATGATGGTGGAAATACCTACCAAAAACCATATTGTGCCTTACCTGGGGCATATAGGATCACACAGCCTGTGGAACCCTCCATTCCACCACAGGACCAATGGTGGAACCTTCTTTTTTTCAACCCAGAACTAATTCAGAAATGGGTTGATATGATGCAAATGATGGTGGAAATACCCAACAAAAGTCCTTCTGTGCCTTACCTGGGGTGTATAGGGTCACACAGCCTGTGGAACCCTCCATTCCACCACAGGACCAATGGTGGAACCTAATTTTTCGATCCAGAATCAATTCAGAAATTGGTTGAAATGATGCAGATGATGGTGGAAATACCTAACAAAAGTCATTTTGTGCCTTAACTGGGCGTATAGCGACACACAGCCTGTGGAACCCTCCATTCCACCACAGGACCAATGGTGGAACCTTCTTTTTTTTCAACCCAGAACTAATTCAGAAATGGGTTGAAATGATGCAGATGATGGTGGAAATACCTACCAAAAATCATTTTGTGCCTTACCTGGGGCGTATAGGGTCACACAGCCTGTGGAACCCTCAATTCCACCACAGGACCAATGGTGGAACCTAATTTTTCGATCCAGAATCAATTCAGAAATGGGTTGAAATGATGCAGGTGATGGTGGAAATACCTAACAAAAGTCATTTTGTGCCTTACCTGGGGCGTATAGGGTCACACAGTCTGTGGAACCCTTCATTCCACCACAGGACCAATGGTGGAACCTAATTTTTTGATCCAGAATCAATTCAGAAATGGGTTGAAATGATGCAGATGATGGTGGAAATACCTACCAAAAGTCATTTTGTGCCTTACCTGGGGCGTATAGGGTCACACAGCCTGTGGGACCCTCCATTCCACCACAGGACCAATGGTGGAACCTTCTTTTTTTCAACCCAGAGCCAATTCAGAAATGGGTTGAAATGATGCAGATGATGGTGGAAATACCTACCAAAAACCATATTGTGCCTTACCTGGGGTGTATAGGATCACACAGCCTGTGGAACCCTCCATTCCACCACAGGACCAATGGTGGAACCTTCTTTTTTTCAACCCAGAACTAATTCAGAAATGGGTTGATATGATGCAGATGATAGTGGAAATACCCAACAAAAGTCCTTTTGTGCCTTACCTGGGGTGTATAGGGTCACACAGCCTGTGGAACCCTCCATTCCACCACAGGACCAATGGTGGAACCTAATTTTTCGATCCAGAATCAATTCAGAAATGGGTTGAAATGATGCAGATGATGGTGGAAATACCTAACAAAAGTCATTTTGTGCCTTAACTGGGGCGTATAGCGACACACAGCCTGTGGAACCCTCCATTCCACCACAGGACCAATGGTGGAACCTTCTTTTTCGATCCAGAATCAATTCAGAAATGGGTTGAAATGATGCAGGTGATGGTGGAAATACCTACCAAAAACCATATTGTGCCTTACCTGGGGCGTATAGGATCACACAGCCTGTGGAACCCTCCATTCCACCACAGGACCAATGGTGGAACCTTCTTTTTTTCAACCCAGAACTAATTCAGAAATGGGTTGATATGATGCAGATGATGGTGGAAATACCTACCAAAAACCACATTGTGCCTTACCTGGGGCGTATAGGATCACACAGCCTGTGGAACCCTCCATTCCACCACAGGACCAATGGTGGAACCTTCTTTTTTTCAACCCAGAACTAATTCAGAAATGCGTTGATATGATGCAAATGATGATGGAAATACCCAACAAAAGTCCTTTTGTGCCTTACCTGGGGTGTATAGGGTCACACAGCCTGTGGAACCCTCAATTCCACCACAGGACCAATGGTGGAACCTAACTTTTCGATCCAGAATCAATTCAGAAATGGGTTGAAATGATGCAGATGATGGTGGAAATACCTAACAAAAGTCATTTTGTGCCTTAACTGGGGCGTATAGCGACACACAGCCTGTGGAACCGTCCATTCCACCACAGGACCAATGGTGGAACCTTCTTTTTTTTTCAACCCAGAACTAATTCAGAAATGGGTTGAAATGATGCAGATGATGGTGGAAATACCTACCAAAATCATTTTGTGCCTTACCTGGGGCGTATAGGGTCACACAGCCTGTGGAACCCTCCATTCCACCACAGGACCAATGGTGGAACCTAATTTTTCGATCCAGAATCAATTCAGAAATGGGTTGAAATGATGCAGGTGATGGTGGAAATACCTAACAAAAGTCATTTTGTGCCTTACCTGGGGCGTATAGGGTCACACAGTCTGTGGAACCCTTCATTCCACCACAGGACCAATGGTGGAACCTAATTTTTCGATCCAGAATCAATTCAGAAATGGGTTGAAATGATGCAGATGATGGTGGAAATACCTACCAAAAGTCATTTTGTGCCTTACCTGGGGCGTATAGGGTCACACAGCCTGTGGAACCCTCCATTCCACCACAGGACCAATGGTGGAACCTTCTTTTTTTCAACCCAGAGCCAATTCAGAAATGGGTTGAAATGATGCAGATGATGGTGGAAATACCTACCAAAAACCATATTGTGCCTTACCTGGGGCGTATAGGATCACACAGCCTGTGGAACCCTCCATTCCACCACAGGACCAATGGTGGAACCTTCTTTTTTTCAACCCAGAACTAATTCAGAAATGGGTTGATATGATGCAGATGATAGTGGAAATACCCAACAAAAGTCCTTTTGTGCCTTACCTGGGGTGTATAGGGTCACACAGCCTGTGGAACCCTCCATTCCACCACAGGACCAATGGTGGAACCTAATTTTTCGATCCAGAATCAATTCAGAAATTGGTTGAAATGATGCAGATGATGGTGGAAATACCTAACAAAAGTCATTTTGTGCCTTAACTGGGGCGTATAGCGACACACAGCCTGTGGAACCCTCCATTCCACCACAGGACCAATGGTGGAACCTTCTTTTTCGATCCAGAATCAATTCAGAAATGGGTTGAAATGATGCAGGTGATGGTGGAAATACCTACCAAAAACCATATTGTGCCTTACCTGGGGCGTATAGGATCACACAGCCTGTGGAACCCTCCATTCCACCACAGGACCAATGGTGGAACCTTCTTTTTTTCAACCCAGAACTAATTCAGAAATGGGTTGATATGATGCAGATGATGGTGGAAATACCTACCAAAAACCATATTGTGCCTTACCTGGGGCATATAGGATCACACAGCCTGTGGAACCCTCCATTCCACCACAGGACCAATGGTGGAACCTTCTTTTTTTCAACCCAGAACTAATTCAGAAATGGGTTGATATGATGCAAATGATGGTGGAAATACCCAACAAAAGTCCTTCTGTGCCTTACCTGGGGTGTATAGGGTCACACAGCCTGTGGAACCCTCCATTCCACCACAGGACCAATGGTGGAACCTAATTTTTCGATCCAGAATCAATTCAGAAATTGGTTGAAATGATGCAGATGATGGTGGAAATACCTAACAAAAGTCATTTTGTGCCTTAACTGGGGCGTATAGCGACACACAGCCTGTGGAACCCTCCATTCCACCACAGGACCAATGGTGGAACCTTCTTTTTTTTCAACCCAGAACTAATTCAGAAATGGGTTGAAATGATGCAGATGATGGTGGAAATACCTACCAAAAATCATTTTGTGCCTTACCTGGGGCGTATAGGGTCACACAGCCTGTGGAACCCTCAATTCCACCACAGGACCAATGGTGGAACCTAATTTTTCGATCCAGAATCAATTCAGAAATGGGTTGAAATGATGCAGGTGATGGTGGAAATACCTAACAAAAGTCATTTTGTGCCTTACCTGGGGCGTATAGGGTCACACAGTCTGTGGAACCCTTCATTCCACCACAGGACCAATGGTGGAACCTAATTTTTTGATCCAGAATCAATTCAGAAATGGGTTGAAATGATGCAGATGATGGTGGAAATACCTACCAAAAGTCATTTTGTGCCTTACCTGGGGCGTATAGGGTCACACAGCCTGTGGGACCCTCCATTCCACCACAGGACCAATGGTGGAACCTTCTTTTTTTCAACCCAGAGCCAATTCAGAAATGGGTTGAAATGATGCAGATGATGGTGGAAATACCTACCAAAAACCATATTGTGCCTTACCTGGGGTGTATAGGATCACACAGCCTGTGGAACCCTCCATTCCACCACAGGACCAATGGTGGAACCTTCTTTTTTTCAACCCAGAACTAATTCAGAAATGGGTTGATATGATGCAGATGATAGTGGAAATACCCAACAAAAGTCCTTTTGTGCCTTACCTGGGGTGTATAGGGTCACACAGCCTGTGGAACCCTCCATTCCACCACAGGACCAATGGTGGAACCTAATTTTTCGATCCAGAATCAATTCAGAAATGGGTTGAAATGATGCAGATGATGGTGGAAATACCTAACAAAAGTCATTTTGTGCCTTAACTGGGGCGTATAGCGACACACAGCCTGTGGAACCCTCCATTCCACCACAGGACCAATGGTGGAACCTTCTTTTTCGATCCAGAATCAATTCAGAAATGGGTTGAAATGATGCAGGTGATGGTGGAAATACCTACCAAAAACCATATTGTGCCTTACCTGGGGCGTATAGGATCACACAGCCTGTGGAACCCTCCATTCCACCACAGGACCAATGGTGGAACCTTCTTTTTTTCAACCCAGAACTAATTCAGAAATGGGTTGATATGATGCAGATGATGGTGGAAATACCTACCAAAAACCACATTGTGCCTTACCTGGGGCGTATAGGATCACACAGCCTGTGGAACCCTCCATTCCACCACAGGACCAATGGTGGAACCTTCTTTTTTTCAACCAGAACTAATTCAGAAATGCGTTGATATGATGCAAATGATGATGGAAATACCCAACAAAAGTCCTTTTGTGCCTTACCTGGGGTGTATAGGGTCACACAGCCTGTGGAACCCTCAATTCCACCACAGGACCAATGGTGGAACCTAACTTTTCGATCCAGAATCAATTCAGAAATGGGTTGAAATGATGCAGATGATGGTGGAAATACCTAACAAAAGTCATTTTGTGCCTTAACTGGGGCGTATAGCGACACACAGCCTGTGGAACCGTCCATTCCACCACAGGACCAATGGTGGAACCTTCTTTTTTTTTCAACCCAGAACTAATTCAGAAATGGGTTGAAATGATGCAGATGATGGTGGAAATACCTACCAAAAATCATTTTGTGCCTTACCTGGGGCGTATAGGGTCACACAGCCTGTGGAACCCTCCATTCCACCACAGGACCAATGGTGGAACCTAATTTTTCGATCCAGAATCAATTCAGAAATGGGTTGAAATGATGCAGGTGATGGTGGAAATACCTAACAAAAGTCATTTTGTGCCTTACCTGGGGCGTATAGGGTCACACAGTCTGTGGAACCCTTCATTCCACCACAGGACCAATGGTGGAACCTAATTTTTCGATCCAGAATCAATTCAGAAATGGGTTGAAATGATGCAGATGATGGTGGAAATACCTACCAAAAGTCATTTTGTGCCTTACCTGGGGCGTATAGGGTCACACAGCCTGTGGAACCCTCCATTCCACCACAGGACCAATGGTGGAACCTTCTTTTTTTCAACCCAGAGCCAATTCAGAAATTGGTTGAAATGATGCAGATGATGGTGGAAATACCTACCAAAAACCATATTGTGCCTTACCTGGGGCGTATAGGATCACACAGCCTGTGGAACCCTCCATTCCACCACAGGACCAATGGTGGAACCTTCTTTTTTCAACCCAGAACTAATTCAGAAATGGGTTGATATGATGCAGATGATAGTGGAAATACCCAACAAAAGTCCTTTTGTGCCTTACCTGGGGTGTATAGGGTCACACAGCCTGTGGAACCCTCCATTCCACCACAGGACCAATGGTGGAACCTAATTTTTCGATCCAGAATCAATTCAGAAATTGGTTGAAATGATGCAGATGATGGTGGAAATACCTACCAAAAATCATTTTGTGCCTTACCTGGGGCGTATAGGGTCACACAGCCTGTGGAACCCTCCATTCCACCACAGGACCAATGGTGGAACCTAATTTTTCAATCCAGAATCAATTCAGAAATGGGTTGAAATGATGCAGGTGATGGTGGAAATACCTACCAAAAGTCATTTTGTGCCTTACCCGGGTGTATAGTGTCACACAGCCTGTGGAACCCTCCATTCCACCACAGGACCAATGGTGGAACCTTCTTTTTTTCAACCCAGAACTAATTCAGAAATGGGTTAGAATGATGCAGATGATGGTGGAAATACCTACCAAAAATCATATTGTGCCTTACTTGGGGCGTATAGGGTCACACAGTCTGTGGAACCCTTCATTCCACCACAGGACCAATGGTGGAACCTAATTTTTCGATCCAGAATCAATTCAGAAATGGGTTAGAATGATGCAGATGATGGTGGAAATACCTACCAAAAATCATATTGTGCCTTACTTGGGGCGTATAGGGTCACACAGTCTGTGGAACCCTTCATTCCACCACAGGACCAATGGTGGAACCTAATTTTTCGATCCAGAATCAATTCAGAAATGGGTTGAAATGATGCAAATGATGGTGGAAATACCCAACAAAAGTCCTTTTGTGCCTTACCTGGGGTGTATAGGGTCACACAGCCTGTGGAACCCTCAATTCCACCACAGGACCAATGGTGGAACCTAATTTTTCGATCCAGAATCAATTCAGAAATTGGTTGAAATGATGCAGATGATGGTGGAAATACCTAACAAAAGTTATTTTGTGCCTTACCTGGGGCGTATAGGATCACACAGCCTGTGGAACCCTCCATTCCACCACAGGACCAATGGTGGAACCTTCTTTTTTTCAACCCAGAACTAATTCAGAAATGGGTTGATATGATGCAGATGATGGTGGAAATACCTACCAAAAACCATATTGTGCCTTACCTGGGGCGTATAGGATCACACAGCCTGTGGAACCCTCCATTCCACCACAGGACCAATGGTGGAACCTTCTTTTTTTCAACCCAGAACTAATTCAGAAATGGGTTGATATGATGCAAATGATGGTGGAAATACCCAACAAAAGTCCTTTTGTGCCTTACCTGGGTGTATAGGGTCACACAGTCTGTGGAACCCTCAATTCCACCACAGGACCAATGGTGGAACCTAATTTTTCGATCCAGAATCAATTCAGAAATGGTTGAAATGATGCAGATGATGGTGGAAATACCTAACAAAAGTCATTTTGTGCCTTAACTCGGGCGTATAGCGACACACAGCCTGTGGAACCCTCCATTCCACCACAGGACCAATGGTGGAACCTTCTTTTTTTTCAACCCAGAACTAATTCAGAAATGGGTTGAAATGATGCAGATGATGGTGGAAATACCTACCAAAAATCATTTTGTGCCTTACCTGGGGCGTATAGGGTCACACAGCCTGTGGAACCCTCCATTCCACCACAGGACCAATGGTGGAACCTAATTTTTCGATCCAGAATCAATTCAGAAATGGGTTGAAATGATGCAGGTGATGGTGGAAATACCTAACAAAAGTCATTTTGTGCCTTACCTGGGGCGTATAGGGTCACACAGTCTGTGGAACCCTTCATTCCACCACAGGACCAATGGTGGAACCTAATTTTTCGATCCAGAATCAATTCAGAAATGGGTTGAAATGATGCAGATGATGGTGGAAATACCTACAAAAAGTCATTTTGTGCCTTACCTGGGGCGTATAGGGTCACACAGCCTGTGGAACCCTCCATTCCACTACAGGACCAATGGTGGAACCTTCTTTTTTTCAACCCAGAGCCAATTCAGAAATTGGTTGAAATGATGCAGATGATGGTGGAAATACCTACCATAAACCATATTGTGCCTTACCTGGGGCGTATAGGATCACACAGCCTGTGGAACCCTCCATTCCACCACAGGACCAATGGTGGAACCTTCTTTTTTTCAACCCAGAACTAATTCAGAAATGGGTTGAAATGATGCAGATGATGGTGGAAATACCTACCAAAAATCATTTTGTGCCTTACCTGGGGCGTATAGGGTCACACAGTCTGTGGAACCCTTCATTCCACCACAGGACCAATGGTGGAACCTAATTTTTCGATCCAGAATCAATTCAGAAATGGGTTGAAATGATGCAGGTGATGGTGGAAATACCTAACAAAAGTCATTTTGTGCCTTACCTGGGGCGTATAGGGTCACACAGTCTGTGGAACCCTTCATTCCACCACAGGACCAATGGTGGAACCTAATTTTTCGATCCAGAATCAATTCAGAAATGGGTTGAAATGATGCAGATGATGGTGGAAATACCTACCAAAAGTCATTTTGTGCCTTACCTGGGGCGTATAGGGTCACACAGCCTGTGGAACCCTCCATTCCACTACAGGACCAATGGTGGAACCTTCTTTTTTTCAACCCAGAGCCAATTCAGAAATGGGTTGATATGATGCAGATGATAGTGGAAATACCCAACAAAAGTCCTTTTGTGCCTTAACTGGGGCGTATAGCGACACACAGCCTGTGGAACCCTCCATTCCACCACAGGACCAATGGTGGAACCTTCTTTTTCGATCCAGAATCAATTCAGAAATGGGTTGAAATGATGCAGGTGATGGTGGAAATACCTACCAAAAACCATATTGTGCCTTACCTGGGGCGTATAGGATCACACAGCCTGTGGAACCCTCCATTCCACCACAGGACCAATGGTGGAACCTTCTTTTTTTCAACCCACAACTAATTCAGAAATGGGTTGATATGATGCAGATGATGGTGGAAATACCTACCAAAAACCATATTGTGCCTTACCTCGGGCGTATAGGATCACACAGCCTGTGGAACCCTCCATTCCACCACAGGACCAATGGTGGAACCTTCTTTTTTCAACCCAGAACTAATTCAGAAATGGGTTGATATGATGCAAATGATAGTGGAAATACCCAACAAAAGTCCTTTTGTGCCTTACCTGGGGTGTATAGGGTCACACAGCCTGTGGAACCCTCAATTCCACCACAGGACCAATGGTGGAACCTAATTTTTCGATCCAGAATCAATTCAGAAATTGGTTGAAAATTAATGATGCAGATGATGGTGGAAATACCTAGCAAAAGTCATTTTGTGCCTTAACTGGGGCGTATAGCGACACACAGCCTGTGGAACCCTCCATTCCACCACAGGACCAATGGTGGAACCTTCTTTCTGTTCAACCCAGAACTAATTCAGAAATGGGTTGAAATGATGCAGATGATGGTGGAAATACCTACCAAAAATCATTTTTTGCCTTACCTGGGGCGTATAGGGTCACACAGCCTGTGGAACCCTCCATTCCACCACAGGACCAATGGTGGAACCTAATTTTTCGATCCAGAATCAATTCAGAAATGGGTTGAAATGATGCAGGTGATGGTGGAAATACCTACCAAAAGTCATTTTGTGCCTTACCTGGGGTGTATAGCGTCACACAGCCTGTGGAACCCTCCATTCCACCACAGGACCAATGGTGGAACCTTCTTTTTTTCAACCCAGAACTAATTCAGAAATGGGTTAGAATGATGCAGATGATGGTGGAAATACCTACCAAAAATCATATTGTGCCTTACCTCGGGCGTATAGGGTCACACAGTCTGTGGAACCCTCCATTCCACCACAGGACCAATGGTGGAACCTAATTTTTCGATCCAGAATCAATTCAGAAATGGGTTGAAATGATGCAGATGATGGTGGAAATACCTACCAAAAATCATATTGTGCCTTACCTGGGGCGTATAGGATCACACAGCCTGTGGAACCCTCCATTCCACCACAGGACCAATGGTGGAACCTAATTTTTCGATCCAGAATCAATTCAGAAATGGGTTGAGATGATGCAGGTGATGGTGGAAATACCTACCAAAAGTCATTTTGTGCCTTACCTGGGGCGTATCGGGTCACACAGCCTGTGGAACCCTCCATTCCACCACAGGACCAATGGTGGAACCTTCTTTTTTCAACCCAGGACCAATTCAGAAATGGGTTGAAATGATGCAGATGATGGTAGAAATACCTACCAAAAGTCATTTTTTGCCTTACAAGGCATACAGGGTCACACAGCCTGTGGAACCCTCCATTCCACCACAGGACCAGTGGTGGAACCTTCTTTTTTTCAACCCAAAACCAATTCAGAAATGGGTTGAAACGATGCAGATGATGGTGGAAATACCTAACAAAAGTCATTTTGTGCCTTACCTGGGGCGTATAGGGTCAGACAGCCTGTGGAACCCTCAATTCCACCACAGGACCAACGGTGGAACCTTTTATCCACCACAGGACCAATTGAATAGTTAGAGTGAGCTTTGATAAAATGCCTGTAATATATCTCTTAAATGCCATTATGAGTAATTAGTTCAGTATGGGGATAAATGATTGATGGAACCTTGCAATCCACCTCAGGACCTGTGGTGGTTCCTGACCTCCTGTGCAGGACAACCCCAAATATTTCATTATTTCCAGTAAACATCTCCCGTAAATGCCCAAAATGACCAGGAACATCATCTTCAACCACAGGACCAATGGTGGCACCTGACCTCCTGTACAGGGCAACCCCCAGTATTTCATTATTCCCAATAAACATCTCCCCATAAATGCCCAAAATGACCAGGAACATCATCTTCCACCACAGGACCAATGGTGGCACCTGACCTCCTGTACAGGGCAACCCCCAGTATTTTATTATTTCCTATAAACACCTCACTATAAATGCCCAAACAGACCAGGAACCTCATCTTCCACAGTAGGACTACCCTCAACATTTCATTATTTCCAATAAACGCCTGATAATAAATACCCCAAACGACCATGAAACTCCTCTTTCACTACAGAACCAATGGTGGAACCTAACTTGCAAATTCAAATAAATTCAAATTCAAATTCAAATAATTTTATTTATACTTGATTAAAAATATAATTATGCAGCACAAGACTACCCTTAATTTTTTTCATTTGCTGCAATAAGCATCTAATATTAAATTCCCAAGAGTAGGGGAGACCGGGGTAAGTTGTGCCATCTTTTGCATCAGGCTGATTTTCCGAAAAACCGAAGCCTAATCAAGTAATCTGAAAGTCAGACATCAAAATACAATACGTTGGCCAGAATCGACCAACGTTTCAGAGCAATCTGACCATTGGGAAGGTCATGGCAGGCATTTTTAAAAAGTAGGTGCCGGGTAAGTTGTGCCGCATGACAAGGTAAGTTGATCCGCTTAATTTATTCCAAAACAACCTTGTATTTCACCCGTTCCTTAAGATAGATCATTTGTATCATGTTTTTAACTTATGGCTGACATGTTACATGTCATTGAAACTTATCAAACATTTTATGCAAAAATGAAGACAAGTAAAGATGAATAAAAAATTCATTCCTATGCCATACCATCGGCACAACTCACCCCAATTATCAAAATGGCACAACTTACCCCAAATTGATTTTCTGGATGAAACTGGTTGTCAAAATAAATAAACAATGTGAGAAGAAATCTAACAACACAAATGTCGAGATATACCTCCTAACTCCATCCTACCAGAGGGACATCATCTCATTATAAAACCAAATGACAGAGAAACAAGAATGTCAGTCCTCGGCACTTCAATTTTCAGCAACAAAATTGAATTTGTGAGTGTAGCTTTTCATACCATTATATTTGGTTTTTTTTTCTTGGTGCCAAATGATGTTGACCAAGTGGGTATATATGGTAGGCATTTCCTTCTTTGCCCAGTTCTTCATTTCACCTCAACAGTGGGCGGGACAACTTACCCCGCGGCACAACTTACCCCAGTCTCCCCTACAACATTTAAATAATGCCTGGTAAATTTTACATGAACTCCGCTGCATCCAATGGGCAGATGACATTAATACAAAATCAAAATTGTGTACTTACAATTTAATCATGAATATATATTGCCTTGAACCATATATGCCACAAGATTCATGAGTCGTACAAAGAACGCTCTTTTCTTGCACTGTTTAGGACAAGCATACTTCCACTGGAGATCGAAAATTGATAGATGGTATTGCAAAAGTGTAGAGGAAAATTTGCGTAAATTATAAAAAGGTGATGTTGAACACGAAGTTCATTTTCTTTTACAATGTAAGTCTTTTGAGGAAGAATGAAATTAAAGTATTTTAAAAAGCTCAAAACAGACAAAACCACATGTATATTTTTTGAAAACTGGAGCACCTAGAAAAATTGTAATATTGATGTCAGAAATTAAAGTGACTGCTAAATCTATCCTTACTTGTAAAAGAAGTAAATTTCTCTTCAGCTAGAGCCATGTTGCTAAAGATGCAGTAATCCCTATTGTAGTAAGTTTTGTAATTACATTATTATCCTGTTTGCAACTCAATGAAACTAAATAATATTAATGCATAAAATCTTCTTGAAACATTTTAGTAATTGAATTTATCTTCTGCTGACCACATGATGATGTGTAGCAGATAAATTGATTTGAGTAACTATTATATATATATCAAATTATTCTTCTTAAAATATTTAGGGGAAGAGGTTCCAGCATTGGTGCTGTGGTGGACGAGAAGGTTACTTGAATGTATAGCCTCCATCATTCGATATTTAGTACCAAGTGGTAAATTTTAAAAGTGGTCCTCTTGAGGGGAGAAGGTCCCAGCATTGGTCCTTTGGTGGAGGAAAAGTTCAATGATTTGTGTAATCTCCATAATTTTATATTTAGCTCTGTTAATAAATTTTAACAATGTCCTCTTGAGGGCAAGATATTCCAGCATCGGTCCTGCTGTATGATGAAGTTACATACCTTGTGCAAACTTCATAATCCCTACCGGGTATAAGATACAAAAATCATGGGTGATATGCTCACTCCTGCAACAGCTAAAAACTCCTCCCTTAGCGATGCCACTCTCCTAAACTATCCACCTATCCTTATTGATCAATCCTGTCCTTCTGATAACACCATAAAACAGTTCCACTGCTGTCTTATTTACGTTTTTCTATGGCAACTGTCCTCTGCCACCAGGGCGCATGAATCTGCTCAGTAGTTCCGCTTATCACATCGCCAGGGACTGGCGCCACTGCTCCATTTTCCCGCCAAAAACATCAACACACATCCACACTCCAGTGTCAGCTGCTTTCCATGCCTGCACCCTGGCTGACCTACTTCTACTCATCGTATCTTCGTGATCTTACCCTCATTTTAAAGCTCTTTCAAAGCCCTGAACGTATCAAGATGTCTCAACTATTATCCAAGCTCCTACGCGCTATCTCTCAAGTCTAATCTGCATACAATCACCAATGCATTTTTCACTTTGGCCAGCTTCATCTTCAAGCACAATCTCACAGCAGAGGACTCAGTGCATACGCCTGCTGTGTAGAAATTCGCAATGTGCCAAAATATCACTTATTCTTTTTCATCACCAATATACTTCCTGAACTCCATTCACATATTTTCCCTTCTCACGTATTTCTCTACCATTTGAATCAAAGCACATGCTTTCAGACAAACTGCAGATTTTTATCATTGCCCAGTCAATCTTTCCAGTGCCATCACTGGGAATCTACCTCTTCCCTTTCACATATAGTGGGGGTCGGGAGGGGGGCAGGCGCTCAATTCCCCCTAAAAATGTCCCTCAATGGGTATGTCTAGTATTATATATATCTATTCCAAGCTATTTTAAAAGAATCAAACAGATGGATAGAAACGGGAAAAAATGCACCCTGCTGGCCTATTTAAGTGGTATTACTTCATAGTCATGTAACAATCCTTGATTTTGATCCCACTACTTAATTGGTAAGTTGATCTAGACTAGAATTATAATTAGAATTAGAATTTATTGGTAAACAAAATACAATTACACTTCAACGAATCAACATAACAAATAGCAGAATTATAATACCAATAAAAAAAAAGAACTGACACACTGAATGTGTGTATGTTCCCTAGCAATTTCACAATATAATTGCTTAATCTTTATGGAAGAGTGAATGAATATATATTATAGGAAATAAAAATTAATAATAACACTGATAAATAAAGAACATTAATAGGCACTATCATATATACAAAAGTGGTAATGACAATAATCTTAATAATAGTTTTGTATTACAGAATAGCAAAAGATATTCTAGGTAGAGACCACAAATTCCTTAAAATATTAGTTACTTTCTTTTTAAATGTAAATTTACTACAATTTAAATCAATGACATTCACAACAGTATTCCAAATTTCCGCACCTTTAAATCTGACATGGATTTTAACAATTTCTGATCTACAAAATGGTAATCGAAGGTTATTCATATTTCTTGTTCCGTAATGATAAAAAATCAGCTGGATAATTGAACATATCTGAAAACATTCTCGGCATTTCACCTCTTACAAACTTATACATAAACATCATAATTGTAACTTTATACAATTTAGGTGGTTGTAAAATTTTTAAGTTAATTAAATATACTGTTCGAAGGTGTTCTTTGACTAACACCTTTAATTCTATGAACCGCCTGTTTTTGCAAAACTTATAGCGAATTTATATAATTAGTATAAGTATTTCCCCATATTTCAAGTGCCATCACCATACAATGGCCTTGTTATTGTAAACCTGGCCAGGCAGGTGCTGTCACCTTAGCGTTCAAAATACCATTTTGACCCAATATCCAAATACCTAACTCAAATTCATCATTCAACTAACAGAATTTGAATCTTAGATGTTGTGCGGTGACGGGGCCAGGTCTATAGAGCATTAATTATCAGGCATTTCTTATTATCCATCCAATAACTATGTATCCTTCTATTTTTTTTCCTCAGACCGACAGCATGATGTCATGCTGGTTCAGGATGGCTATTGGTCTGGCAGCTCTGTGTGATGTGCAGCTGAAGAGCTTGACATCATGCTGACAAGCGAATCAAATTGGCTGGTATAATTAGCAACAACAGAGAGTTAAAGCAAATCCTTAACAGTTCCATGTCAATGGAATTTTGTTGGTTTTTGTTATTCATTGCACCTGAGTATCCAAACAGTTGGTCAAGTTTCAGTTATAGTTTTGGGTTCCTGGTGATTGAGCATGGCGAAACACTGCATTGACAGTCAAGATGGGATTCAACCAGCTGTGAGATTTGGTGCAAGTCTTGTTTGTGTTTTACAGTTATTCACTAATCTCCTTCACCAGCTTGGTGACATGCATTCAGTTGATGCACATTGAGAACAGATATTGGGATCAGATGTTCTCTGTTACCAATTATAAAACCTTCCCATTCCTCATCTTCTTCCAATAAAATTTCAAATCATGCCTCCCTGACATCACATGGCGTGCTTAGAATATCCATGTATGCCATTGACTAAATGATGATAATAACACTGGAGCCTTCACAATGATAAGTTAGTATAATTTAAGAGAAACTGCTTGATGTCATGTTGCTGACTCTCCCGACCAGTGAGAATGTACATATAGCTTGATATCACCAAAAAAGCCTTGCATGACATATAGCTTATCTACTCACACCTCAACTGACCAATAGTCACACGGTCTAAGCATGACATCAAGCTTTCAGTCTATGAAAAAAATCTAAGGATACATAGTTATTGGACGGATAATAATAATCAAATATTGTTGCTTCCAAATATTAAGTTTGTCCTTTGCAGAAGGTCAGGTTCCATCAATGGTCCAGTTGTGGAAGTTGAGGTTCCCTGTCATCTGGGGCATTGACTATGAGATGTTTATTGGAAATTATAATTATAAAATATTAAGTGTAGTCAGGGGCAGGGGGTTAGGTTCCACCATTGGTCCAGTGGTGGATTGAAAGTTTCCTTTGTCAATGTAAGCCCATACTGGTCGAATTACTTATTATGATGTATTATAAGTGATATTATTATCGTTTTCATAGCAATGTGTTTTTTGAAAACTTCGTTTTGCAGTTAAACCGTGACATCATCGGGTATCTGTCAATGTGATTGGTCTAATCTTCAATCTGTGACATATCAGTTCAGAGTTTGACATCACAGTTAATGACAAAGGAATTTAAAACTGTCAGACAATGTTACTACTTGTGTACAACCACAACAAACAACACATATCTAAGTTGAGTGTTGCTGTTTTTCACAATACACCGGTCATCACAATTTCTAAATAAAAAAAAATTTATCAGTAATTGCAAATATCCTTTGAGGCTAAGTAGCCTGTTTGATTCATTTACAGTGCATAGTGAAACATACATCATCCATGTGTCACTGTATTTTGTCAGTTTCCTGAAATCTGTTCTTGTAATAAACGAAATTATTCAACTAATCTCTGTCATCACAGTTTAGGAATGAAGCAAATTGCAAACTTGAAAAACACGTAGCTATGAAAACGATAATAACCATGAATTTTATCAATAGTCGAAACAAAAAAAAAAATTTCTTCTGTAAAATAAAAAAGTTTGAACCACTGGTTATGCGCCTGGCATGGAACGGATGGTTTCCCAGGACATGTGACCCTATATGTGCCTAGCTAATGACTCTGAGTAGATATTTCAACCATTGTGTCAATCATTTCAACCAATTTCTGATTTAGTCCTGAGTTGAAAAAAAAGGTTCCAGCATCTGTCCTGTGGTGGATTGCAGGGTTCCTTCATTCGTATAACCCCACACTGACCTAATTACTCAAAATGACTTTTAACAGACATATAACAAGCATTATACCACACCTATGAGCCAGCAGCCAATCAGAAGCCTGTATTTGGCTGGTATATTTCATATATTCTTTGTTGTTCACTTATACGCCCATGGGAGTATATAGAATATATAAGCCTCATTGTTTAACAAAGCTCAAAACACAAACAGCAAAACTGTACCAAACAGTGAATTACTAACAAAAATTAAACAAAAGTATTATAAAACAAGACGCCTGAGACAAATCCGTAAATCCTTAAATTTGACCCCCTTCAGATTTTAATGTCAAGAACACAACTAATAAGGATAAGGGGTCAACCATATTGGATCTCTAGGAGGAGGAGGAGGCTTTGATTTTTTTAATAGATAATTTCTTGTCCAGTTTAGGTGAAATAAATAATTCCTATAGAGTCGTCTTGAATATATAAAATAATTGCTGGTGGTGGAGGTATTTCTTAACATGGTTTTGTTTCATTGGAAAATTAAAATTCCCAGCACCACCCCCCCCCCCCTTATATTTGATGGTGATCCCCAACTATCCAAATGCATATATTCTTCCTATTTTTTAACTTTTTTTCCACAATTTTTTCGTTTGCCTGCTTTTTTCCCTGTTAAATCTGTTTTTTAAATTCTTCCTCCCCTAAATTTTCAAGAAAATCTTTTGTTCCAAACTTTTTTTTTACAACTCCCTCTCCCCCCCCCCTTCCAAATTTTGTTTTCTGATTTTTTCTCAAAAATCCCCCCCCCCCCAAATTGCAAATTGTATAACCCAATTTTTTTTTTAGAATTTTTTTGTACTACCGTAATATGGGGTGAATAGGGACACTGGGGTGAATCGGGACAGAACAGGGAAACATTTTATATGATGAACGAACACCAACTTCTACTTGCCTTAGGAATTTGATTTTCGGTACATGTATAGTTAACATACCTGCGCATATTGTGATAGAATTTCATAATTCTGACTGCAGGCAGTGAGGAGCTGCGGGCCTTAAACTTGGCGCTGCAGAAATGTTATTTTGACAGCTGGTCAATACTTTGCCAGTTCCATAAAAAGTTTAAAAACTAGACTCATAAAACTTGCAGCAAACCTTAAAATCAGTCTAATATTATTTTAGGGGACTATAATTAGAAGCTGCATTAGGGAATGTGTATGTTTGGTCCCGAGTTCAGATCTGGGCCAATGGTAAAGTTTCGGGACTTCACACAAAAATAACCACACTAATTTTCATTAGAGAAAACTGGCGGGACTTTTTGATAAATATTATAGAACTTGGCATCATTTACTGTAGATTTAGTCCAGAATTATCAATAACTGGAAAAAATTGAAAAAAAGAACATTTTTAAATATTTTTCTGTTACTTATCACATTTTTTAAAATCTGTATATTATCAATCAAATTGATTTCTGATTTTACTGAAAAATTTTTTTTGGCATTTTGAACATGTTTTCTAATGTTTATTAAAAAGTAGCAATTATTCAAAGAAGGTAGGGAGTATTGATTGAGGAAATAATGCAGTGTCCCGATTCACCCCAAAGTATGGGGTGAATTGGGACAGTGGTTTTCTGGGCCCTGAGCAGTGGAAATTTCAGTTATCATACCAAGCCTCTAGGGGTACTTTGACCTTGTGCTCAGACACAATTTGACACCAAATTTTGATATCTAAATTGATTTCTGCCCATGCTGTGACTGAAAAAGGGCCAATTCTGTCCCGATTCACCCCATATTACGGTACTGTTTTTTTTGGTCAAATTAATTTTCTTTCCAAACATCCCCCCCCCCACATTTTCCGAGGGGGGCGATTTTTTTTCCACTTTTAAAAATTCAAACTGTTTCTTTTTAAATTTCCAATCCAAACATTTTCCATTATAATTTTGCAACTAATTAGCTTATTACAAACTATTGTCTTTAAAATCAATCTTTTGGATCCAGGCAGCACGGTCTTCAAGCTTTAGTGTTTACACATGTATGTTATTTGAGCTGAGCATATATATTAAAGGTAGTAATTGGGAGATATCCCTGTATTTCAAGTAACTAACACAATGTCAAGGTCCACAGTATTAAAATCAGTTGTTTTCTAAATTTATAACCAAATTCTAAAAATGTAAGGGATGTCTCTGTAGCTTTTTTATTGCGTGATTGAAAATTTCAAATACCTTTCAGATGTAGCCTTGTATATCCAAGAAAATGATCAGAATATGTATAAATATCATATCATATAATTGTCAACTGTGATTCCATTTGGATTTTTTTTCTTCAACTGATAATTTCATGTGATTAGATTAATCCCACTTGGCAAATTGTTTGTAGCAGTTTTCTTCCTCTTTCCGTAAATCCTTCTTGTTTTATTTTCTTTTTAAAATCTCTTTGTTTTGTTTTATTTTGTTTTGTTTAAGGTATAAGTTAGTTATATCCCTTGTTTTCGTGAATATGTGATAATCCTCGGCTGCGCCTCGGATATATCACATATTCACTCAAACGCGGGATATAACTGGCACTTATATCAAAAGCTGACTCAAACTATTCGATTGGTCCTGTGGTAGATAAAAGGTTCCACCATTGGTCCTGTGGTGGAATGGAGGGTTCCCCATGCTTTGTGACCCTATACGCTCCGGGTAAGGCACTGAATGACTTTTGGTTGGTATTTCCACCATCATCTCAATCATCTCAACCAGTTTCTGAATTGGTCCTGGGTTCAAAAAGAAGGTTCCACCATTGGTCCTGTGGTGGAATGCAGGGTTCCTTCATCCGTGTAACCCCACACTGACCTAATTACTCAAAATGACTTTTAAGAGACATATAACAAACATTTAAACAAAAGCTGACTCAAACTATTCGGTTGGTCCTGTGGTGGATAAAAGGTTCCACCATTGGTCCTGTGGTGGAATGGAGGGTTCCCCATGCTGTGCGACCCTATACAACCCGGGTAAGGCACAAAATGACTTTTGGTCGGTATTTCCACCATCATCTCAATCATCTCAACCAGTTTCTGAATTGGTCCTGGGTTGAAAAAAGAAGGTTCCACCATTGGTCCTGTGGTGGAATGGAGGGTTCCATCATCCGTGTAACCCCACACTGACATAATTACTCAAAATGACTTTTAAGAGACATATAACAAGCATTATATCAAAAGCTGACTCAAACTATTCGATTGGTCCTGTGGTAGATAAAAGGTTCAACCATTTGTCCTGTGGTGGAATGGAGGGTTCCCCATGCTGTGTGACCCTATACGCCCCGGGTAAGGCATAAAATGACTTTTGGTCGGTATTTCCACCATCATCTCAATCATCTCAACCAGTTTCTGAATTGGTCCTGGGTTGAAAAAGAATGTTCCAGCATTGGTCCTGTGGTGGAATGGAGGGTTCCCCATGCTGTGTGACAATATACGGCCCAGGTAATTCATAAAATGACTTTTGGTCGGTATTTCCACCATCATCTCAATCATCTCAACCAGTTTCTGAATTGGTCCTGGGTTAAAAAAGAAGGTTCCACCATTGGTCCTGTGGTGGAATGGAGGGTTCCTTCATCCGTGTAACCCTACACTGACCTAATTACTCAGATGACTTTTAAGAGACATATAACCAGGGTTGCATGATTTAAATCATTTGATTTAAATCACTTGATTTAAATCATGATTTAAATCAGTGATTTTAATCAATGATTTTTATTGAAAATCATTATATGTTAGAAAACTGCAAATAGTTTGCGTATAAATGCTATAATGGATCAGTTGACACCTTTACACTTGAATTAGTGACAAATCACAGCTACGATTCGGATGCCAGGGTAGTTTTCGGCTTACTTTAATCCAGTTTAAGATGCAATTCAATATCGCCTCTGTCATGCACCAAATTCCTAATCTCATGCCAAAAGTAGCACTCATTAAACAAGAAAACAACAATAACAAACAATAGCAACTATAAAATACTGATTCTGTGGTCATTGTTAGTAATTTCAATCATTCCTTTGCTCGGAAGTATGATATTTTACGGAAAATTGTAATTGTAAACTGTGTAAAGTCTCTTTTGAAAGCTAAGTAAAACTTTCCCTTTGTCATTGGTCATTCCTAGCAATAGTAGCTCCAAAAATTTGACAAAATTCCATACTCAAATGGATGTAAAATCCGTCTTCTGAGGGCATTTGTTGCAGCTGAAAAAAGTAAAAAATGTGAGCAATCTACAACTTCGAATTTCAACCTGATTGCATGACTTTTAGGCGGTGAAATAAATTTTCCTATTACAGAAGACCTAATTAAGTACAGTTTATCATTTATTATGACTTCAAGTTCCTTGAAATCCATTATATTTGAAAAAATATGACAGCTTGATTTAAATCTGATTTTAATCAAAAAAATCTGATTTAAATCAAATAAATCCGATTTTTTTGATTTTTTTGATTTAAATCGGATTTTTTTGCAACCCTGCATATAACAAGCATTTAAGCAAAAGCTGACTCAAACTATCCGATTGGACCTGTGGTGGATAAAAGGTTCCACCATTGGTCCTGTGGTGGAATGGAGGGTTCCCCATGCTGTGTGACCCTATACGCCCCGGTAAGGCACACACAAAATGACTTTTGGTCGGTATTTCCACCATCATCTCAATCATCTCACCCAGTTTCTGAATTGGTCCTGGGTTGAAAAAAGAAGGTTCCACCATTGGTCCTGTGGTGGAATGCAGGGTTTCTTCATCCGTGTAACCCCACACTGACCTAATTACTCAGATGACTTTCAAGAGACATATAACTAGCATTTAAGCAAAAGCTGACTCAAACTATCCGATTGGTCCTGTGGTGGATAAAAGGTTCCACCATTGGTCCTGTGGTGGAACGGAGGGTTCCCAATGCTGTGCGACCCTATACACCCCGGGTAAGGCACAAAATGACTTTTGGTCGGTATTTCCACCATCATCTCAATCATCTCAACCAGTTTCTGAATTGGTCCTGGGTTGAAAAAAGAAGGTTCCACCATTGGTCCTGTGGTGGAATGCAGGGTTCCATCATCCGTGTAACCCCACACTGACCTAATTACTCAAAATGACTTTTAAGAGACATATAACAAGCATTTAAGCAAAAGCTGACTCAAACTATCCGATTGGTCCTGTGGTGGATAAAAGGTTCCACCATTGGTCCTGTGGTGGAATGGATGGTTCCCAATGCTGTGTGACCCTACACACCCGGGTAAGGCACAAAATGACTTTTGGTTGGTATTTCCACCATCATCTCAATTTATCTCAACCAGTTTCTGAATTGGTCCTGGGTTAAAAAAAGAAGGTTCCACCATTGGTCCTGTGGTGGAATGCAGGGTTCCATCATCTGTGTAACCCCACACTGACCTAATTACTCAAAATGGCTTTTAAGTGACATATAACAAGCATTATATCAAAGGCTGACTCAAACTATTCGATTGGTCCTGTGGTGGATAAAAGGTTCCACCATTGGTCCTGTGGTGGAACGGAGGGTTCCCCATGCTGTTTGACCCTATACGCCCCGGGTAAGGCACAAAATAACTTTTGGTCGGTATTTCCACCATCATCTCAATCATCTCAACCAGTTTCTGAATTGGTCCTGGGTTGAAAAAAGAAGGTTCCACCATTGGTCCTGTGGTGGAATGCAGGGTTCCTTCATCCGTGTAACCCCACACTGACCTAATTACTCAGATGACTTTTAAGAGACATATAACAAGCATTTAAGCAAAAGCTGACTCAAACTATCCGATTGGTCCTGTGGTGGATAAAAGGTTCCACCATTGGTCCTGTGGTGGAATGGATGGTTCCCAATGCTGTGTGACCCTACACACCCCGGGTAAGGCACAAAATGACTTTTGGTTGGTATTTCCACCATCATCTCAATCATCTCAACCAGTTTCTGAATTGGTCCTGGGTTAAAAAAAGAAGGTTCCACCATTGGTCCTGTGGTGGAATGCAGGGTTCCATCATCCGTGTAACCCCACACTGACCTAATTACTAAAAATGGCTTTTAAGAGACATATAACAAGCATTATATCAAAGGCTGACTCAAACTATTCGATTGGTCCTGTGGTGGATAAAAGGTTCCACCATTGGTCCTGTGGTGGAACGGAGGGTTCCCAATGCTGTGCGACCCTATACACCCCGGGTAAGGCACAAAATGACTTTTGGTCGGTATTTCCACCATCATCTCAATCATCTCAACCAGTTTCTGAATTGGTCCTGGGTTGAAAAAAGAAGGTTCCACCATTGGTCCTGTGGTGGAATGCAGGGTTCCATCATCCGTGTAACCCCACACTGACCTAATTACTCAAAATGACTTTTAAGAGACATATAACAAGCATTTAAGCAAAAGCTGACTCAAACTATCCGATTGGTCCTGTGGTGGATAAAAGGTTCCACCATTGGTCCTGTGGTGGAATGGAGGGTTCCCCATGCTGTGTGACAATATACGCCCCGGGTAAGGCACAAAATGACTTTTGGTCGGTATTTCCACCATCATCTCAATCATCTCAACCAGTTTCTGAATTGGTCCTGGGTTGAAAAAAGAAGGTTCCACCATTGGTCCTGTGGTGGAATGCAGGGTTCCATCATCCGTGTAACCCCACACTGACCTTATTACTCAAAATGACTTTTAAGAGACATATAACAAGCATTTAAGCAAAAGCTGACTCAAACTATCCGATTGGTCCTGTGGTGGATAAAAGGTTCCACCATTGGTCCTGTGGTGGAATGGATGGTTCCCAATGCTGTGTGACCCTACACACCCCGGGTAAGGCACAAAATGACTTTTGGTTGGTATTTCCACCATCATCTCAATTTATCTCAACCAGTTTCTGAATTGGTCCTGGGTTAAAAAAAGAAGGTTCCACCATTGGTCCTGTGGTGGAATGCAGGGTTCCATCATCTGTGTAACCCCACACTGACCTAATTACTCAAAATGGCTTTTAAGTGACATATAACAAGCATTATATCAAAGGCTGACTCAAACTATTCGATTGGACCTGTGGTGGATAAAAGGTTCCACCATTGGTCCTGTGGTGGAACGGAGGGTTCCCCATGCTGTTTGACCCTATACGCCCCGGGTAAGGCACAAAATAACTTTTGGTCGGTATTTCCACCATCATCTCAATCATCTCAACCAGTTTCTGAATTGGTCCTGGGTTGAAAAAAGAAGGTTCCACCATTGGTCCTGTGGTGGAATGCAGGGTTCCTTCATCCGTGTAACCCCACACTGACCTAATTACTCACATGACTTTTAAGAGACATATAACAAGCATTTAAGCAAAAGCTGACTCAAACTATCCGATTGGTCCTGTGGTGGATAAAAGGTTCCACCATTGGTCCTGTGGTGGAATGGATGGTTCCCAATGCTGTGTGACCCTACACACCCCGGGTAAGGCACAAAATGACTTTTGGTTGGTATTTCCACCATCATCTCAATCATCTCAACCAGTTTCTGAATTGGTCCTGGGTTAAAAAACGAAGGTTCCACCATTGGTCCTGTGGTGGAATGCAGGGTTCCATCATCCGTGTAACCCCGCACTGACCTAATTACTCAAAATGGCTTTTAAGAGACATCTAACAAGCATTATATCAAAGGCTGACTCAAACTATTCGATTGGTCCTGTGGTGGATAAAAGGTTCCACCATTGGTCCTGTGGTGGAACGGAGGGTTCCCAATGCTGTGCGACCCTATACACCCCGGGTAAGGCACAAAATGACTTTTGGTCGGTATTTCCACCATCATCTCAATCATCTCAACCAGTTTCTGAATTGGTCCTGGGTTGAAAAAAGAAGGTTCCACCATTGGTCCTGTGGTGGAATGCAGGGTTCCATCATCCGTGTAACCCCACACTGACCTAATTACTCAAAATGACTTTTAAGAGACATATAACAAGCATTTAAGCAAAAGCTGACTCAAACTATCCGATTGGTCCTGTGGTGGATAAAAGGTTCCACCATTGGTCCTGTGGTGGAATGGAGGGTTCCCCATGCTGTGTGACCCTATGTAAGGCACAAAATGACTTTTGGTCGGTATTTCCACCATCATCTGAATCATCTCAACCAGTTTCTGAATTGGTCCTGGGTCAAAAATTCAGGTTCCACCATTGGTCCTGTGGTGGAAGGGTCGCGGTGCCAACTTAGTTGGATTAGGGGTTCAACCTCCCCCCCCCCCATTTGGCCTGTACATTTTAATGTAAATATAAAAAACTTGAGGATATTTTTAATACATTTGCATTCGTAGACCCCAAGCACCCGACCGACATGACATTTTCTCGATCCGCCCCTGTACCATATGATATCGAGACATTTGAATGAAAAAGAGAAGTCACAAAGCTGATTATTATAAGGACTCCATGTTCCCTTTCGATCCAGATTCAATCAAATTTCAACTCTTTCATCAAATTTTAATCTTTTTGAAGTTCCAACTGAAGTAGAACTTTCAAAGACAAAGCAACAGTAGAGAAATGCAAAGCTTTGAAAGAACTTTCAAAGTTCTGCTTGACAACACAGGACTTGTGTGGATAGTCTTGAATGTTGTAATTGAGATACATGTGTCTTTTTCACTTAATGATCTGGTCTGCAGAAATTCCTGTTAACAAGTACAAAGAAAAAACTGTTTGACAGAGAAATACTGAAAATTCAGGATGTCAGTAGATGAATAGTCCTATAATATGTCATCTGCCAAAACAGGACAGAGCCATCAATAGGTCTGTATGACCTGCAAGGCTGTTGTATTGCAATTGCTATTGGTATGTTCTCTGCTGATCTATTGTTTTCCCTGAATTAACCATTGGTGTTGGCACTTCAATCGCCTGACTCTAAGTGAAAAGATGATATGTTAGAATCATTTTCGTAATGATTTCCATGAGTTTATGTCTGGAACAATGTTAAAATATAGGGTTCTAAAATGTTTAGATATATTTTTATCTATATTTAAGTTTGTTCAATCTATTTTTTGTCGTTTTTTATCACTTTCAATTATTAAGAAAAACAAGACCAAGAAAGCTTTGCTAGAAGTTTACAGTGTCAAAAATCAACAGGGCGATCCGATTTTTAAAGTTTCATATCCACACTTTTTCATTACGTACATGACTTGTGTGGGAATGATCGCAGCATCCTTTGACAGCAAATTGCTCAAATCTCACCACGGGAACTCACTTTAGTCCGAGCCCATGGGACATTAAATGGAGGCGGGTTGTATCCAGTATTCTATGCTGGGGCAACTGAAAGACCCTGGGCATCCCTGAATTAATAGGGTATGTGCCAGACTCACAGTCTTCTCATCTCATCATCATACGGCGATCGACTGCCTCGATATAGCCCACTAAGGTGCTGCAGAGGCATAAAACACATAGAAACAAACAAAACAAACAAGACAGCAAATTGCTCTTGCTTACCACTCCATTAGAAGTAGAATTTAATTAAAATATTGTTAATGTGGTTCAGTGTAGCATTTTGCATGCCTGCCGTATGGCATACGCACATTGGATATTGGTTGGTGTCCACTCCTACAATTTTCAGGGGTATGGAAATGGGTATACAGTGGGGGAAAATAAATATTTTACCCCCCCCATATTTTCTGTATTGGTAATTTAGCATTTTCCAAAACTGTGAAACTTCTTAGGTAGATCTGGTCAAACCTTGGAAAACAAGGGATATACGGAAATTAAGGGAAAGAAGCATTTATATATATATATATCTACATAAAATTCCCTGTTATCTGCGGAAATAAGACTCATACACCTTTGTCTGGAAATGATTTATGAGCAGATTTCTCCTCCTAATTAGCCGACCAAGTGCTAAATACAGGATGTAAATAAGCCCCAATCATCCATTCATCAGTCCCGCCAATGAAACCCCCTAGCCCTGTCCCTCCTGAAAAACCTGATGTTCACCCCACTAGCATTGTTCGTTTTAAAGTGAGAACCTGGCTTAACAAAGTTCTATAAAATCTGCCTCACTGATTGACAAAGGCCTTGCAGCCCACTTGAAACGAATGAAATTTTTCAATTGAAATACGAATGTGGACACTTTCACACTTTTCTACCATTATTGGCTGGGAAGAAATGCATAACTCAAGAGTCACTTACGAATTAGATGATGCGCAGATAAGCTGATAAGTATAGGTTATTCACCACGGAAGAGGGAATATGTGATTTATCACTCGAGGGCTTTAGCCCGAGGTGTGATAAACACATATTCCTGATCCCATGGTGAATAACCGGCTTATACCTCGAGACAAACACTCAAACAGTCAAACATGAGAGGATAGCTGGACAACAAAGAATATGGGAATTATTCCCCTGAAATACTGGCATGTGATAGGCTAACATAGGTGTCGAATGGTGTAATAAAATATAGAGCCAGCAGAACAGATGAAACGACTGCTATGACAATCTTGCATATATGGGAGGTGTATTGCTGCTGAAGGCTTTCTCACTCATTTTTCATATACCTCTGTCCAGCAAAGGGATCATTGCTAAAAAATACAGATGGCTCAACAACTTTGAATTATTATGGTACACACATAGTCTACACAGTGTGTTGTTTCCGATAGACATTCAGACATAGGCCTACTACAAAAAATATACTGAGATATACTTGTACACTGAACATCATCAATAAAGACAATTCAGGCAGAAAAATAGCGTATCTTTTTGGGGAAATCATATCGGAAAAAAAGAACTGCTATCGGAAGAACACCCATGAAAACATATTAGGTAAAATATATTTGTATGGAATTGATTTATTCTAAAAAGACTTAAATTATAATCGGATATATGCTATTCCAACACCAGCTTGAAACTTGAACAGATCCCTCAATTCAAAGGAGTTTTATGTTTCTTGATATTTTCAAGATTTAAACGGACATTACGTGCTGGATTGTCAAGGCCTGATTGTACTTAGCATCTTAACACGTCTCTTTGGAGATTGGGTGTCACTTTAATCACTTTCTTGCTTTCTTAAAATCTTTGTGGAGTTTTTAGATATTGTGAATTCAAAGAAAGAAAGAGTAATGTGTTGCTTTGAAGGATCGGCCTAGTTCTCTGACATACGATGTGGGATTTCATCATTTTTTAAAAGAGGTTATACCATTCGACACCTCTGTCAGCCAATCACATTACAGTATTTCAGGGGAATAATTCCCATATTCTTTGTTGTCCAGTTATCCTCTCATGTTTGACTGTTTGAGTGTTTGTCTCATGGTATATGCTGGTTATTCACCATGGGATCAGGAATATGTGTTTATCACACCCTGACCTAAAGGCCTCGGATGATAAATCACATATTCCCTCTCCCGTGGTGAATAACCTTTACTTGACACATTGCCATTACTTTATTATTTGATACTCTTTGTCTGTGCAAATATTAGCAGTTTGACAGACAGGCAGACTCAGGTGCAAGATTGACTGGAACATACGAATCGTCAAATTGAAAGAAATATACATGAAATTACCTGGTGCCAAGTGTATACACAATGTAATGAAGAAAGGGACCCTAAAGCAGGGTTGCAAAAAAATCCGATTTAAATCAAAAAAATCAAAAAAATCGGATTTATTTGATTTAAATCAGATTTTTTTGATTAAAATCAGATTTAAATCAAGCTGTCATATTTTTTCAAATATAATGGATTTCAAGGAACTTGAAGTCATAATAAATGATAAACTGTACTTAATTAGGTCTTCTGTAATAGGAAAATTTATTTCACCGCCTAAAAGTCATGCAATCAAGTTGAAATTCGAAGTTGTAGATTGCTCACATTTTTTACTTTTTTCAGCTGCAACAAATGCCCTCAGAAGACGGATTTTACATCCATTTGAGTATGGAATTTTGTCAAATTTTTGGAGCTACTATTGCTAGGAATGACCAATGACAAAGGGAAAGTTTTACTTGGCTTTCAAAAGAGACTTTACACAGTTTACAATTACAATTTTCCGTAAAATATCATACTTCCGAGCAAAGGGATGATTGAAATTACTAACAATGACCACAGAATCAGTATTTTATAGTTGCTATTGTTTGTTATTGTTGTTTTCTTGTTTAATGAGTGCTACTTTTGGCATGAGATTAGGAATTTGGTGCATGACAGAGGCGATATTGAATTGCATCTTAAACTGGATTAAAGTAAGCCGAAAACTACCCTGGCATCCGAATCGTAGCTGTGATTTGTCACTAATTCAAGTGTAAAGGTGTCAACTGATCCATTATAGCATTTATACGCAAACTATTTGCAGTTTTCTAACATATAATGATTTTCAATAAAAATCATTGATTAAAATCACTGATTTAAATCATGATTTAAATCAAGTGATTTAAATCAAATGATTTAAATCATGCAACCCTGCCCTAAAGTCAAATAAATTAACTATTATTCTATAAGGATAGTTCAGCCATGTAAATAATAATTCAACTAGTTGAAAAACTATAATTGGTTTTGGGCTTGTCTTCCATGGCACTCCAATTACGAATTGTGGAAATGCTGTTCAGCTGCATTGCCATGTGTAAATTTTGGAGAAAACCTAACTTCTTTGGAAAAAAATCAACTATGGTTCTTTAAAAAATCCATTTAGTATTTCAGAAAACCTATAGTTTGTCCAAACACTTTTAGACTGCTCCCAATCACAAGATAGATGTTGTTCATCAACACTGGGCTTTCTGATTTTTAACCTGATGGTATTGTAAGACTGGATATATCTTAAACAAAGTGTTCATTGTCCGAAATTAATTTTATCCTGGATAGGGTTTAGATCTACTGAATGCTGCATTTGGCCTATAGGCAAAATCTAGATATGCCAATGACTTCCTGAACATTCAATTGCGCCAGCCTGCTAACAAACTCTAAGCGAACAGCACAGCTGGAGAGTCTGCCAGAAATGTGATGACCTTCAGCTGACACGGTTATCAATATGCAAGTAGGTCAGGTCAAGACCAGGTAGAGGGACCTCATCACTTGTGCTCATACGCACAGCTGAGCTGCTAGCAAAATGTAAGAAAATTGTAATCAACAATTTCAAACAATCAATGAGTGCACATGCACTTACTGTCAGCCTTTCACTATGGCCAAATTACAGCGACACATAAAATCCTGAAGTTTTAAAATCCCTTAACAGCTTTTTTCTGGCGTGATTTAAATGATTGTTTATAAATGGTTGTCTGTAAAGAAACTAATCGAAACAACAAACAGACAACAATGAAAAACTCAAGCATTCATTTAATTGCTTTGAGAGATCTGAAACTGTTAATATATGTCTATCACACCGGAGGAGAGTTAATCTTTTTGTTACACCACACAATATTCTATCCTGTGGTCAGGGTAAGCTTAACAAGCTTACACTGAGAGGGAGGGTGCTCTAGACTGTCTGGCTGGATGCCAAACAGGAACTACTCACAATTCTTAGGACAGGAAAAGCATGATTCCGCCAAAAAAAAAAAGTTCCATAACAAGTACCACTTTGCAGCAATAGCATGATTCTAAGCATAAACTGGCCGATCAAAAGTTATTAAGTATTCAATTCTAGACCCAATTTAACAAACCATATTGTTACTGCACAATAGCTATTGTTGCTGCATCTGAAATCTGTTAGAGCTCACTCACAGGAGTGTGACCTCGATTGTAGTTTCTGTTTTGAATGGGGAGCCTTAAATGAATATCCACAAGGTGGCAGCACTATCGATTTTACCATGACGTCGACTTTGTTGACACATGTTTACATGCAGTCAGCAGCTTGTCAGTGTGGCTTGCATGTCAGATTGTGACAGAATTGTGTGATTATATGTAAAAGAAACTTGAAGCATGGTTCATTATGAAACATGGACCCTCCCAGAACTCAAAGAAGAGCTCAGGAGAAGAAAAGGAAGGGTCTCTGGAAGGAAGAAGGAGCTTGTTGAAAGATAGGCATATTTATTCATGTGACCTGTCATGATGACATTGATGTGTGTGTGCATGTGCATTTATGTAATGGACACTGGTTTGTTAGACCTATTATTTACCAGTTTACCTATTATTTACCAGATTACACTTCAATACAGTGGCATACAGTGGCGTACATGTAAGGGGGGGGTACACATGTAGGGGGGGGGGGGTACGGGGGGTGGTATTGGGCCATGTACACTCAACCAGTACTGGCAGTAGTGATTCAGATTTCAGATTTTTTTCTGATTCAGGAAATTTTGTTTAACCATAAAAAGCATTTAAAAAGTTGACAAACTCGGATTTACAGTGCTGTCGTTACTGCCCCCTTTTGAAAATAGATGAGTGGCGTGTGTTGAGTTGGGCCGGGGTTCAACAATTAACTGTTTTGGGAGAGGGGGCATTGTTATTCCAGTGGGCTATGCATTTAAGGGGCCAACCAGATGATAGTTGAGGGGGGCTATGGATTTTACCCCCAGTCCAGAACATACTTTTTTTTTCGTGTGCGAAGCGTGGACCAAAATTTCTTTTCGCATGCGGACGAGCGGCAAACTTCTAAAAATTTATCGCAATTTTAACTGTGCAGTACACTAACTACAGGTGGAAACCAACTTTTTCTTTATGCGCTGAACAAACCTTTTTTTTCAGTGTCAAGTGGGAAATTTTTTTTTCACCAAAAAGATCAAGATCATCTGGTCGGCCCCTAATGGCTGTTTTGATAATGCCTGCACTACCGGACAAGTGTGTATAGATTTCATGTTGCAATGAGTCAAATTTCAAGTTTTTTATTGACTCAGATCACAACGGCGATATGGAGTACAAAAACAAATGCTGATACCGTAATACAAAAAGTAAGGCCACACATAATTGATTCTTAGCTTCCCAGACCCGCCGACACAATAGATTTCCTGCCGATGGAAAAAAAATTTTAAAAAAAAAAAAATTTTGACATCATAAATTTTTTTTCACCTTTTTTTTAATCCTACCGACCGACCCTAGAAAAGTGCCTGAACAGGATCCGAGAAGCTGAAGATCAATTATGTGTGGCCTAACAAAAAAAATATACAATATAAGAAAAATCTATTAGTATCAAACAATTAACATTTATAAATACACATCATTTAAAGCACTGGGAGATAAACAACCAGTGCTGGCACACCTGGAATTATTTACTTGACAACCATTAGGTCAGGTGACAATCATTAGATTTTCGTGGGGCGTGTTACGTTTTTAAATATTTTTCTAGATTTATCGAACGACACTTGGAAAGGGAGTATATAGAGGCGCCGCTGGATGGTAGGGGAGAGTCTACGGGAGACCTGGGCACGTTGGACTTCGGGCCACATTGGACCATCGCCAATATCTTTTTAATGAAACATGCGCAGTTATTAATACAAATCCCCAATGAAGAAACCTTTATTGGTCTGCCTTTTGTGCCAAAATATTTCATGAGCATTGAAGGAAAAGTGTGAGTTCTGTTTCAGGTCGTCTGATTTCCTGCATAAAAAGTGATTTTTTCCTCGATGGCCGGTTACCCTATTTAAAATATGGGGGATCATCCAAACAGATCAGTCTCATAAATTGAAACCGTCACTACTTAAGTAAAGTTTGATATAAGTTTCCTGAGTTCAAATTCAACCTTGTTGGTGAGGCATGGACATTTTCATAAGTGGTTGGGACGGGGCAGGTTGGACCTAGCCCTGGACCCCTGGGGACAGGGGTCATTGATCCTCCCAATGGAAAATCATGAGATTTGAAAGACATGGTTAGGGAGAATCAAGATATCTCAAAAAGTATGTAAAGTGTGTTAATTTCAATCACACCATCCGAAAGTATGCAAATTTTCCTACTGACGGCACCTATTGCCATATCTAATATGCCAACCCTTCTAAACAAGATTTATTGAAATTATCTGGGTATATCTTCCGATGCAGTCATTCTGCAATGACACACAAGTGTGTGTTGTGATGTGTGAGAATAAAATGGTGTTTGCTCACTTTCTTCTACTTTCCTGGACTTTCATTCCGTGGTCCAACCTGCCCCACATGGCGATCCAACTCAGTTTGTGCATGTCAATGATAATTTTTGCTTTTTTAGAGTCTGCAAATATTGTCATTGACGTCAGATCTGGTTTGAATTTATTTTACCCAACTTTAATCTCTGAACACAAAAAAATCTAAAGAAAGTAGGCAGTCTCACGTCACAACTCAGTTTGTTCATGGTGTAACGTATCTCGTCTTTAATCTGCAACTATTGAACACTCATAAATAATTATATTTTTTTTTAGAATATGCAAGTGTTAGTCCTTGATGATAGATTTGGATTGACCTTTTTTTCCTCAAACTTTAGAGCAGGCTTTAAACCTTTGATCCTAAAAATATGTCAAAAATCGGCCTTTTGGGTATTAACTCAGTTTGTGCATGTCAATAATAATTTTTGTTTCTTTATTGTCATTGATGGTAGATTTGATTTGAATTTATCAACTCTAATCTGTGAACAAAAGAACACCTAAAAAGTTATTCTGACGTCATAACTCAGTTTGTGAATTGTGTAACGTGTCTCTTCATACATCAGCAACTACTAGACACTCATAATTTTTTTTTTACATTTTTACAATAAACAAGAATATTTCTTAATTTGATGAAAGATTTGGTTTGAAATTGTTTTATCAAACTTTATAGCAGAATTTAAAAGCTCTGAATACAAGAATGTCTCAAAGAAGTAGAAAATTGGCCTTTTTGCGTTACAATTTAGTTTGTGCATGTTGAAATGTATTTCGTCACATATTAGCAACCATTGGACTCTCAAAAATAATTTTTATCTACTTTGAATCTGCAAGTATAGTGCTTGATGATAGATTTGGTTTCATATTTTATTTGCAAACTTCATAGCAGACTTTTAACCCCTGCAAACAAGAATGTCGGAAAAAAAAAAAAAAAATCGTATTTTCAGGGGACTTAATGCTTAATCTAAAAAAACCTTATTGAGTTAGGAGCATGAAATGTTCCTTTAAAGTTGTCCTGTAATATAGGTATCTTTTGACATCAAAACCATCTTTCTAACTCTAACCATTCAAAAGCAGTGCTTTTTCCCAAAAGTAAAAAAAAAAGTTAAATCAAGTTCACTCGCTGAATGCACGGAAAATGTTATAGAAACAACAAGTTTGATTAGTCTAGTGGTTGGGTAATATTATTTCCTCAATGTTGCTTTTTAAATTTTGCAAGTGGGATGAATATTAAAGTCTACAGGTCTGTTTTTGTCCAGAAAATCATGCAGCTGCATGCTTTTCTGGACTACCCAGCTTGTAGATCAGCAGAACACAGTTCTGTAACCCGCCAATCCTTTTTTGGTAGAACGAAAAAAATCGTTATGAAAGCAGCTACAACACTCACGTTTGTCTTAGAATGTCCAGAATTAATAAATGTCCTTGTTTATCAACTTTTTTTTGTCAGAAGTGAGCTGTCTGCTGTTTGTTTACTGATCTTCTTCACTGGAAATTCACGGCACTTGAGCCCTGCGGCCATTTTGTTTGTTGACGTTCACATGCAATGCTCACAGGGGGCAGCAGTGAGATCAATCTGGGATCCTTTGGGATGGATTTGGCGGGAAGTATCCCTGGAGAAAGTGACATGTACAGCTTGATGGACTGTACAGGGAATAGATAAAGCTAAGCTTTTAAAGCTAAATTCATACATAATTTCCACACTTGGGTCACTGCACTCAGTTTTTTCAGACTTTCTGAGTTTCAATTATATGCCATTGTAGTTCATTGTATGTCCTCCAAACTTGCAGGATATATGCAATTTGGCCTGTAAATCATTATTTTAATATAATATTACATTAAAGGGCTTCTTACTTTTATTAGGTGCATAAAAAAATAATTTTTTTAGGGGGGCCAGTATTTGATCTCAAGGAGGGTTTTTTTTTTTATAAATAATTTCTTGCTCAGTTTTGGTGAAATAAATCAACTCTTTTTAGGCAGTCTTGAATACGTGATTTCTGATGGGGGTATTTCTTGATAGGATGTTGCTTGATTTAAATTGAAAGGAATATTTAGAGACGTCATACATCTGAAATAAATAATTATACTGTCGCAGTTATGTACAATAAATAATTTCCTGTCGAGGAAGACTCCAAGCCTCCTCTCTGATTATATTTATGGTCAGCATTGGTTGCCCCCTTAACATTACCATTAATTTTTTCCTGTATGCCTATTGAATAATGTGGTTGAATTAAAAAGAAATAAATTGAAAATTAGGCCTAAAAAACTTTGTACCACCACTTCGATCAATTTCTGCTTATGCCAATCTTAGCAAAGTCTGTGATTTTTGCATAAAAAAAAGATACAGTTGAATTTCTATGTCATGCAGTGCACAACACAAAATTATGTAGTTTCTGAAGGAGTCAAGACAAGTTCCAGGTCAGGAAACAAGAGCCGTCTCCATATTTCCTGAGTGAATTCCAACATCTTTAAGCCATGGTTTGCTTTGCAAATTTTATAAAAACCAAAATTATTTGGCACTGACAATATAGGAAAAATTATGTTGGAGATCGTTACGTGCCCAGGAGAGACACTGATACAATGGGGCCGCCAAATGTCTCATCCAAACGACATCCAACGGAGATTTTGCCCATGAAGGTCCATTGAAAATTTTGCACTCCCTACCTTGGGTTCGAACCCGTATATATATACAGCCAAAGACCTCCAGCGGAACAAGCGGGAACCTTAACCACTCTGCCTTGTCCCACCCAGCTTGGTCGCGATACCAGCGAGGTCGACTCAGGTCGTGAAGGTCAATCATGTATTTCTGAGATCAGAAGCAATTCTTGGTAGTAATTATACCATCTAAAACTGCTCAGAATACTAGGATCAGCACAACCAACACCAGTTCAACAAGCAGATACTGCACATAACCAATTGTGCCTCATCAGTCAAATTCTAAACAAACTTGATATAAATGATATTAAGTATATTATTTTACATAACTAAATATTTTAGTTGCATACATATAATTGCTAACACATTGTATTGATATCAAAAATAGTTTATTTAAATAAAATTATATTTACACATTGGGGAATATTTTTTCCCCTTCCAAATGTGTGACATTTGTGTGCTAATCATACAATTGATAAGATTAAAGAGGAGTCTGTCAGCTTACACTAAGATGAGTTTAAAGTTGTCCAAAAAAGACTTTAATCTGCTGGAATTAGGCTTTAAAATTATGGCTATACGTTGGGATATGTCGAAAGTATCCTAATATTTATCACCTCAAATGTTCGTATACTACCTGTGCGAAACATCAAACTTTGAGGAAATTACATTTTTATTAAGGAATTTCCTGCCTTTGCTTGGAAAGGCATCAAACAATCATCGATGACAATATTGAATTTGAAATTTTATCACTTTCTGGTAAAAATGTTTTAAATATTTGAAGAAAATGCCTTAGGGCTATTCCATTAAAAAACCTGGGGGGAGGGGGGTGGTCAGGTTGATTTATTTTTCGTAAGATGGATGTAGGGATCTGCAGAAATTTGCTTCAGATGTATGGTGGGATGCAAAATAAATCGCTTCAGATGTATGGGGGGGGGGGGCATTATCGCTCCATGAAAGTTTACACATTGTAATAATACAATTTTTATTTGATGTGGGGTGGGTAAAAAATTTGCATTTAATGCATGGGGGGTCGAAAATAATTCACTTTAGATGCATGGGGGGGGGGGGGTCAAAAATGTAACCTGACCACCCCACCCCAGGTTTTTAAATGGAATAGCCCTTATTCGCAAAAAACTAGTTATCAACATAAAAAAAAAAGTTACTTTTTGACAAATTTGTCTTATTTCTGAGCAATCTAGCTTGCCTACTTTTAACTCATATCAGCAGGTCACAAATATACACATGTACTTCAAATTACCAGCTAGCTATCTTATTACACAGTAATTCTGCTTTAATTAATTTTTCATATAAAATGTTTGAAAATATAAATTTAATATAGGATAAGGTTCCTTGATTTGGACAACTAGATTTTAGACATCTTTAGAAAGTGATATTCGGCTTGGCCTGAGTGTTATAGGCTATTAACCAGGGCCTCAAATTAAACGTTTTTGCAAATTTTAATAGAACATTAACAATTTGTGTAACAAAAACGCTGAATACAGGATAAATTTTGTGAAAAAAAAGCAGAGAGGTATCCTTGAGTAGGACAGTTGTCTCTCTATCAGTTTTACCCCTGAAGTCTAATGAATGCCATTGGCCAGCCAAACGTCCATGCATCAATCGGACAGAATTTCACTAAAATACAGAACATTTTGATCAAGAATTAAAAAATAATCAATGAAGAAGTTAACATGCACATGACGCTTTATCGCAAGCACAACTTTAACTGACTGATATAAATCAAGTTTACTTTCACAAATCAAGACTTCGGTGTTTAATATCATGGTGAGATAGTTTCTAGCAAAAGCAAAACATATGGCACTAGCACAACAATGAATAATACCAAGAATTTAAATCAACAATAATATATGAAATAACAATCATCTAAAAAATTAAGTACAATGCTGGAGTCTCAGCCTGGAAAACCTATGTATTATCAATGCATGAGGTGAGAATATAGTTGTGTATTTTTGAGAACACATAAAATTCAAATCGAGATCTCTAATAAAAAAACATGACAAGTAATGTAAAATACAAACATCCGTCTGTGTGATCAATGGAAATAATGAGCAGGTTACACCAATAGGGGAGGGGAGGTTGGGGGGGTATAAAAAAAGTAAGACACAATTGACCCCATCTGACAAAAGTAGGCCTATGGCAAATTGACAAGTACGATTACTGATAACTAAATATCCTTTTTGGTGAAATTTACAGTATGGACAGAAACTAGGGCAATTGCACATTGTAAGTTGTCAATCTCCAAATTATAACGTTTCTTTTCTCACCATCTCATTTGAATCAATTTTTTGTACGCCAAATGCAATGAACTTGCTTGGATTACAAACAACAATGAGCAATCCTCAATAATTTCCAGTGTGATAGGGCCTAAATTCATTGGCTGATTTATCTCGAATTGCCGCCTACAATAAGTCCAGCACATATTAATAAATCATTCAGAATGGCCATCTTTACAAAACAGTCCGTTAGCATAAGTTTGATGTTTTAATTTACATCATTAGAAAACCTCTAGAATTGCTGATAATTTTACTGTCTGAAATTTAACAAATTTACACACCATGCTACACATGTATACAAAATGCCTTAAACAAGTATTTGTCGTCTAGAAAAAGACAAATGTGACACATATGAAACTTTCCTTAAGATTCAAATAGATGTTAACCTCAATTATGTGATGAATCAACTGATGATCAATATTCTTTACCAAGACAAAATGTTGAAAGTACAAAACCCTTCTTGGAGACCAACTGAGGGTTTGCAGAGAATCGCAGGCATTATCTGTTAGGGAAGGAGTTCTCGAAGCGGTGTTCAGAAGAGTTTTGCTAAAACTTGTCAATCAAGTAGTGTAATAAAATGGCATTTAGCATCGAAAACTCACTGTTGAATCTCTGTACTTGCTAGAAAAGAAAGAAACAAATCTGAAACAAATTTAGCAATGGTATGAATTAGAAACTTTGAAAATCTATTAATACCGTGGACACAGCATTATTTCACATAAACATCATTTAGTTAGCAGACAATTTAATTCCATAATCTTTACATAAGATTTTATACATGAATACATGAAAAATTCCTAAAAAAGCTAAATACAATCACATTGCTTCTAATGTATTTTTGTCAATTTCTAAAGATTATTTTCAGGAATCAGCAGTCACCATATTCATTTTTGATTTAGACTCTGACTCCATCTGAAAACCTAATTTTGTCTCTCAAAACCCACTACTCCGGCTCCAAACCCCAGGTGAAGACTGAAGAGCATATAAATTATAATATACCAAGTTACTGTTTTAGGAAATCTGAATATTAAAAAAGTCTTTTTAAAAATCTGCTAAATTTTGAAACTTCATATAGGAATGCTACCCTCCCTCGGCTAGGGTAGATCTGCTAATCTCCCCCCTCTCCTACTCTCCTCTATTACTCTCCCTCAACTAGTCTCTGTCTGATGCTCTGTTACTCTCAGTCTGCCTCTTGGCCTCTGCTACTCTCAATCTGCCATTCTAAATCTGTTAATGTCCTAGTGCTACTCTTCTTCTACTACTCTCCCCTAGCTACTCTCAAGTCTGCTATTCTACATCAGCTGCTCTCTCGCCTACTCTCCCTCTGAACTCCCCCTGCTAGTCTCCTCTCCCTCTGCTACTCTCCCTCTGCTACTCTCCCACTGCTACTCTCCCACTGCTACTCTCTCTCTCTCTGCTATTCTCCCTCAGCTACTTGTCACTCTGCTTCTCACTCTGCTACTCTGCCTCTGCTACTCTCCCTCTGCTACGCTCTCTCAGCTACTCTCCCTCTGCTACTCTCTCTGCTATGCTCCCTCTGCTACTCTCCCTCTATTCTTCCCTGCTACTCTCTCTGCTACTCTCCCTCTGCTTCTCTCTCTGCTACGCTCCCTCTGCTTCTCTCCCTCTGCTACTATCTCTGCTACTATCTCTGCTACTATCTCTGCTACTCTCTGCTACTCTCCCTCTGCTTCTCACTCTGCTACTCTGCCTCTGCTACTCTCTATCAGCTACTCTCCCTGTTACCATCTCTGCTACTCTCTTTTGCTACTTTCCCTCTGCTTTTCTCTCTACTACTCTGCCTCTGCTACTCTCTCTCAGCTGTATGTACTCTCCACTGCTACCCTGTCTGCTACGCACCCTGTCTGCTACGCTCCCTCTGCTACACTCTCCTGCTACTCTCCCTCTGCTAAGCCCTCTGTTTTCCCTCTGCTCCTCTCTCTGCTGCTCTCTCCATCTGCTATTCTCCCTCTGCTTCTCACTCTGCTTCTCACTCTGCTCAGCTACTCTCCCTCTGCCGCTTTCCCTCTCTCTGCTACTCTCCCTCAGCTATTCTTCCTCTGCTACGCTCTCTTAGCTACCCTCCCTCTGCTACTCCCTCTGCTACTCTCCCTCTGCCTCTCACTCTGCTACTCTGCCTCTGCTTCTCTCTCTCAGCTACTCTCCCTGCTACCCTCTCTGCTACTCTCCCACATCTACACTCTTTTTCTACTCTGCTGCTGCTACCCTCTCTGCTACTCTCCCTCAGCTTCTCTCTCTGCTCTCTGCCTCCGCTACTCTCTCTGATGGGGCATAAAACCAAACCCTCTGCTTCTCTCTCTGCTACGCTCCCTCTGCTTCTCACTCTGCAACTCTCCCTCTGCTTCTATCCCTCTGCTACTTTCCCTCTACTTTCCCTCCGCTACCCTCTCTCTCTGCTTCTCTCCCTTGCTACTCTCCCTCTGCTAAGCCCTTTCAGCTATTATCCCTCTGATACTCTCCTGCTCTCTTCTGCTACTCTCCCTGTGCAACTCCTAAGCTACAATGTATTCTCCCTCTGCTACACTCCTGTGCTACTGATATTCTCCCTTTGCCACTCTCCCTCTGCTACTTTTCCCCTGCTACGCTCCCTCATCTGCTCCCTCTGTGCTAATCTCCCTCTGCTATTCTCCCCTCCTACTCTCTCTGCTACTCTCCCCATTTTTCTCTCTCTGCTACCCTCCCTCTACTTCTCACTCTGCTACTCTCCCTCTGCTACTCTCTCTTTTCTACTCTCCCACTGCTACTCTCCCTACTCTACTCTCCCTCTACTACTTTCCCTCTTCTACTTACCCTCTGCTACTCTCCCTCTGCTACTCTCTCTCTGCTTCTCTCTTTTCTACTCTCCCTCTGCTACTTTCACTCTGCTACCCTCTCTCTGTGCTATACTCCCTCTGCTTCTCTCTCTGCTACGCTCCCTCTGTATCTCACTTGCAACTCTCCCTCTGCTACTTTCCCTTGACTTTCCCTCTGCTACCCTCTCTCAGCTTCTCTCCCTTGCTACTCTCCCTCTGCTACTCTCCCTTGCTACTCTCCCTCTGCTAAGCCCTCTCAGCTATTTTCCCTCTGATACTCTCCTGCTCTCTTCTGCTACTCTTCATCTGTTACTTTCCCTCTGCTACTTTCCTGTGCTACTCCTAAGCTACAATGTATTCTCCCTCTGCTACACTCCTGTGCTACTGATATTCTCCCTCTACTACTCTCCCTCTGCTACTTTCCCTCTTCTACTTACCCTCTGCTACTCTCCCTCTGCTACTCTCTCGCTGCTACTCTCTTTTCTACTCTCCCTCTGCTACTTTCGCTCTGCTACCTTTGTCTCAGCTACTCTCCCTTGCTATTCTCCCTTGCTACTCACCCTCTGCTGCTCTCTCTCTGCTACTCTCACTCTGCTACTTTCCCTCTGCTACCTTTTCTCTGTGCTAATGTGCTTTACTCCCTCTGCTACGCTCCCTCTGCTGTTCTCCCTCTGCTATTCTCCCCTGCTACTCTCTCTGCTACTCTCCCTCTGCTTCTCTCTCTGCTACGCTCCCTCTGCTACGCTCCCTCTGCTTCTCACTCTGCTTCTCACTCTGCTACTCACTCTGCTACTCACTCTGCTACTCTCCCTCTGCTACTCTCCCTCTGCTACTCTCCCTCTGCTACTCTCCCTCTGCTACTCTCCCTCTGCTACTCTCCCTCTACTTTCCCTCTGCTACCCTATCTCTCAGCTTCTCTCCCTTGCTGCTCTCCCTCTGCTACTCTCCCTTGCTACTCTCCCTCTGCTACTCTCCCTTGCTACTCTCCCTCTGCTAAGCCCTCTCAGCTATTTTCCCTCTTATACTCGCCCTGCTCTCTTCTGCTACTCTTCCTCTGCTACTCTCCCTCTGCTATTCTCCTGTGCTACTCCTCAGCTACAATGTATTCTCCCTCTGCTACACTCCTGTACTACTGCTATTCTCCCTTTGCCACTCTCCCTCTGCTACTTTCCCTCTGCTACTTCCCTCTTCTACTCTCCCTCTCTTTTCCATAGAAGAGGGAAAGTAGCAGAGGATGAATAGTAGAGGGAGAGTGGCAGAGGGAGAGTTGAAGAGGGAGAGTAGCATTTGGAGAGTAGCAGAGAGAGCATAGCAGAGGGAAAGTAGCAGAAGGAAAGTAGCAGAGGGAGAATAGCATGGGAAGAGTAACAGAGGGAGAGTAGCAGAGGGAAAATAGCCGAGGAGAGTAGCAGAGAGAGAGAGCAGCAGAGGGTGAGTAGCAAAGGGAGAGTGGCAGAGGGAGAGAAGCAGAAGCGGGTAGCAGAGGGAGAGTTGCAGAAGGAGAGCAACAGAGGGAGAATAGCAGAGGGAAAGTAGCTGAAGGAGAGAAACAATAGTGAGTAGCAGAGGGAGAGTAGCCAAGGGAGAGTAGCCGAGGGAGAGTAGCAGAAGGAGAGTGCAGAGGAAGAGTGGCAGAGGGAGAGTAGCAGAGGGAAGGTAGCAAGGAGAGTAGCAGAGAAGAGTAGAAGAGGAAGAGCAGAGGAGAGTGAGTGAGGGAGTGATTTTGTGTTTTACGTCGCATCAGCATCAGTGTGGGCTATTTAGAGGCAAGAGCAGAGAAGAGCAACAGAGGGAGAATAGTACAGGGAGGGTGGTGGAGGGAGAGAAGCATGGGAGAGCAGCAGAGGGAGAGTAGCAGAGGAGAGTGGAAGAGGGAGAGTAGCAGAGGGAGAATAGAAGAGGGAGAGAACAAGAGGGAGAGAACAAGAGGGAGAGAACAAGAGGGAGAGAACAAGAGGGAGAGAACAAGAGGGAGAGAACAAGAGGGAGAGAACAAGAGGGAGAGTAGAAAAGGGAGAGTAGAAGAGGGAGAGTAGAAGAGGGAGAGTAGAAGAGGGAGAATAGCGGAGGGAGAGCAGCACAGGGAAAGTAGCAGAGGAGAGTAGCAGAGAAGAGTAGCAGAGGGACATTGGGTGAATAGCAGAGGAGAGTAGCAGAGGGAGATTAGCAGAGGGAGAGTAGTAGAGGGAGAGTAGTAGACGGAGAATAGCAGAGGGAGAATAGTAGAGGGAGAGTAGCAAAGGGAGAATAGTAGAGGGAGAATGGCAGAGGGAGGGCAGCAGATGGAGAGTAGCAGAGGGAGAGTAGCAGAAGGAGAGTAGCCGACAGGGTGTAGCAGAGGGAGAGTGGAAGGGGAGAGTAGAAGGGGTAGTGTAGCAGAGGGGGTAGGAGAGGAGAGTAGCAGGGAAGAGTAGCAGATGGAGAGTAACAGACGGAGTGTAGCAGATGGTGAGTAGCAGACGGAGAGTAGCAGAGGAGGGTAGCAGAGCGAAGTATTAAAAGGAGAGTAGCAGGTGGAGAGTAGCAAATTGAGAGTTGCAGAGGGAGGGTAGAAGAGGGAGAGCAGCAGATGGAGAGCAGCAGATGGAGAGTAGCAGGTGGAGAGTAGAAGGCGGAGTGTAGTAGAGGAGGAGAGTAGCAGAGGAGAGTAGCAGGTGAAGAGTAGCACATGGAGAGTAGCAGGTGGACAGTAGCAGATAGAAAGTAGCAGACGAAGAGTAGCAGATGGAAAGTGGCAGATGGAATATAGCAGAGGGAGAGTAGCAGAGGGAGCACAGCAGATGGAGAGTAGACGTGGGAGTGTTGCAGAGTGAGGTGGGAGAGGAGAGTAGCAGAGGAGAGTAGCAGGGGAGAGTAGCAGAGGGAGAGTGGCAGAGGGAGGGTGGCAGAGGGGAGGGTGGCAGAGGGAGAGTGGGAGATGGAGCGCAGCAGATGGAGAGTAGCAGGTGGAGAGTAGAAGGGGGGGCATAGTGGGGGGGGTGGTAGGAGAGGAGAGTGGCAGATGAAGAGCAGCAGGGGAGTAGCAGATGCAGTGTAGCAGATGGAGAGCAGATGGAGAGTAGCAGATGGGGTGTAGCAGAGGGAGAGTAGCATAGGGAAATTAGCAGATGGAGAGTAGCAGAGGGAGAGTAGTATAGGGAGAGTAGCAGACTGAGCAAAAGGAGAGTAGTAGGTGGAGAGTAGCAGATGGAGAGTTGCAGAGGGAGAGTAGCACAGGTAGAGTAGCAGATGGAAAGTAGCAGAGGGAGAGTAGTAGATAGAAAGAGGAAGATGGAATGTAGCAGAGGGAGAGTAGTAGAGGGAGAGTAGCAGAGGGAGGGCAGCAGAGGGAGGGCAGCAGAGGGAGAGCAGCAGATGGAGAGTAGCAGAGGGAGAGTAGCACAGGTAGAGTAGCAGATGGAAAGTAGCAGAGGGAGAGTAGCAGAGGGAGGGCAGCAGAGGGAGGGCAGCAGAGGGAGGGCAGCAGAGGGAGGGCAGCAGATGGAGAGTAGCAGAGGGAGGGCAGCAGATGGAGAGTAGCAGAGGGAGAGTAGCAGATGGAAAGTAGCAGAGGGAGAGTAGCAGAGGGAGGGCAGCAGAGGGAGGGTAGCAGAGGGAGGGCAGCAGAGGGAGGGCAGCAGAGGGAGGGCAGCAGATGGAGAGTAGCAGAGGGAGAGTTGCAGATGGAGAGTAGCAGATGGAGAGTAGCAGAGGAGAGTAGCAGATGAAGAGTAGCAGGTGGAGAGTAGCACAGGGACAGTAGCAGATGGAAAGTAGCAGAGGGAGAACAGCAGATGGAAAGTAGTAGAGGGAGACTAGCAGAGGGAGACTAGCAGAGGGAGACTAGCAGAGGGAGACTAGCAGAGGGAGACTAGCAGAGGGAGACTAGCAGAGGGAGGGCAGCAAAGTGAGAGTAGCAGGTGGAGAGTAGAAGGGGGAGTGTAGCAGAGGGAGAGTAGCAGATGGAGAGTAGCAGAGGGGAGTAGCAAAAGGAGAGTAGCAGGTGGAGAGTAGCAGATGGAGAGTTGCAGAGGGAGAGTGGCAGATGGAAAGTAGCAGAGGGAGAGTAGCAGATGGAAAGTGGAGGATGGAATATAGCAGAGGGAGACTAGCAGAGGGAGGGCAGCAAAGTGAGAGTAGATTATTATTAGTAGTTATTAATATTGATTATATAAAATATCAAATTTTTGGCGCCACTTATAACAGTAAAACTAAGTGTGAAAGTGACTTGTAAGCCCAGTGGGCTGGATGCAGAAGTTGATAATCTAACCAAAATATTTATTTCTCTTTACTTGTACTAATACTGATTACATAATTATCGACTGTATGCATATGTCACTAAAATAAACATTTAACAAACAACAAACAACAGAAGGGGGAGTGTAGCAGAGGGGAGTAACAAAAGGAGAGTAGCAGGTGGAGAGTAGCAGGTGGAGAGTATCAGATGAAGATTGTAGAGGGATAGTAGCAGAGGTAGAGTAGCTGGCGTAGAGTAGCAGAGGGAGAGTAGCAGATGGAGAGTTGAGGAGGGAGAGTAGCAGATGTAAAGTTGCACAATAACATATTAGCCAGGCTGCTTACCGCACCTCCACTCACTCATTCCAATGTCAAAGATAAGTAATCGTCCACTCGTCTGAGACGAGTCAAGAAAAAAAGAGGAGGACGAGTAAGTTTGCTTGTATATCCCACAATTGGCAGTGTAGTTGTGGCAAAACACCATGTGATTCACACCATGTGGTTCATTGTTGTGATTCTCCATCCCATAATAAAATCTGAGCTGATAGTTTTTACACACTCCTCTAGGTCACAGTGACCTCATCTGACAACTAGACAGATTAGCTCAGGGAACTTCAGAAATGTATTAGATCTCATAAAGCTTTTTTCTAGAAAAGGACGAGGTAAAAAGAAGGAGAGAGAGGAAGATGAGAGGAGTGTTCTGCAGAATAAGATATAAAAGTTCTGAGTTTGAGTGTGACACTTGACGATATGGTCGAGAACGTTTGATACTTGTCGGTGTGGTCAATAATTATAAATGAATATTTGGAATTTTGCTGGAAAAACTATATGAGTCCCTAAGACCAGGAAATTAAAAATACATATTATCGTGTTCCGCGCAATGATTATCATTATCACATTCTCTCATGATCGTTCGCTTTCTCTCGCGATCTTTCACGTTCTCTCATGATCTTTGGCGTTCCCTCACTATCAGAGATTATCACATTGCCTTATGATCTTTTACATCCTCTGGCTATCATCACATTCATCACGATTATCGTGTTCCCTCACGATCATCTGCGTTCCCTCATGATCTTTCTTGTTCTTTCACGATCTTTTGCGTTTTCTTGCGATCATCACATTCTCTTGCGATCATCGCATTTCCTCATGATCACCGGATTCCCTTGTGATCATTGTGTTCCCTCGCGATCAATCATTGTGCTCTGGTTGGTTAATGCACTTTTCGTGTTTTTTGGACAGCACTGAAATGCCCTCAAATGATGCTCAATTAAAGGCATTTGTGCAGTGTTACTGTATCTTTTAATTGGAAAAAATGCTATTTTTAGCCTAAAATCTGATAAAGAAACACTAAAATAGAGGCCAAGGGATGAATTTTAACAGTAGAAATGCAAGTAAGGTATCAAATGAAAGCAGAGAAGTAGCACTATATGATGCTGGAGGCGCTTTTTTAAATTTTGGTCTGAGTACTTTTTGTTTGCCTTTTAAAGATGCCAAAAACGGCTCAGTTTCAACTAAAACCCCATGGAACAGGCATTAAAATCAAAAATTCAAAAAAGGGCCTCCACCATCTTCTAGTACTGTTTCTCTGCTTTTCATTAGACACCTTGTTTGCATTTCTACCATTAAATTCATCCCTCGGCCTTTTTTTAAAAGTTTTTTTTTCACATTTTAAGCTAAAAATAGCATTTTTCACCATTAAACTATACAGTGACCCCCCCCCCCCCCCAAAAATTTTTTTTTTCTTGACCTATTATATCAGATGACTGATGCTGAAAATTTGAATGAAATATGTGAAACTGCATTTAAGACAGCAGAATTTAAAGAAATGGCAGTGTAGCCCTCTAAAAGCTCGGAAGTGCACGAACCAACCTGAGTGTTCCCTGGCTTGAGCACATTATCCTTACAATACCATGATGGAGGGCATTGTGGCAGTACTTTTTCAGACGTTGCACTAATCCAAAATGATATAGGACAACTAGTCTTGAACATCCAACTGGTTAAAACATCACAGAGATAATCGTGAGAGAATGCGAAAGATCCAGTAAAATGCGAAAAGATCAGGAGAGAATGCGAAAGATCATGAACAGAACGCGAAAGATCGCAAGAGTATGCGAAAGATTGCAAGAGATTGCGAAAGATCACTAACTTTGTGATCGACGAAGGAATGTGATATTGCCATAATGCGAGAGAATACAAAAGATCGCAAGGGTACGAGGGCAACGCTATAATCTTTGCAAAGGAACGCAATGATCTTGAGAGAAGGAAGAAAGTGCAAGGGAAAGCGAAAAATAGTGAGAGAATGTGATAATCCTTGCTAGGGAACATGACGATATATATTTTTAAAATTCTATATACATGATATATATCCTCTTAGGGGCTGTAAAAACACTGACTCTAACTCAATTTTCCCATAGTGTATCTAAAATGTTGTTAACTATTTCTTGATGTTTCAAAATGTTCATTATCTCATGTGAAGAACTTTATTAAAAGTTATTTTTACACATTCAGGTTACATACCTTGGTAATTATCTGACTTCACTAGTTCATCACACTTTCCGGGACATCAATAGACCGAAGATGGTTAGGTGTTTCAATGATGTTTCAGAGCAGGCATAATGCATTTTGGAGCATTTTCCTGAAAATCACAGCAAAATCACTTCAGTTGTGTAATGTAAGAACAAAACTGAAGGTTGATGAAATGAATTAATGCATTTGCAACATACTCAATACATATTCTAGACTATTTATAACTTATAAGCACGCCAAGTTTTCCTAAATTTATTTACTGGTAAGGTTGTATGACAGTCTAACAGCAAACTGTTGGCGGTGGAGTAGTTGTCTCCATCACATTAGATCTGCGAGTCGGACCATTTTCTCCACTCCATGACATCAGCAAGAAAGAAACCATCGCGGAGTCGGAACTGCAAATAAATACAGACTTATCAGCTTTTAATGATACATCTATACATTATTTTAAGATGAGAAACACTGTCATATGCGTTAACACGAATCTGATGAATTGAAAGTAACCCAAAAACAAGAATCCGAGGATTCAAACACTGTGTTTAGTAATCTTAGCATGATCATTATTATAAGCAAGATTTTTAAAGATTGTATATATTTATTGATAGATAGACTTTATTTCCAAGGGTTAAAGAAATTGCTCAATTACCAGCTTATTAAACTCATGAATTTCACATGAACCTTTTTTAAAATTTAACTTTGTACACACAAATCATAAAAAACTAGATGCAGCACAGGATAGGGGATCGTTCGATGCATGTAATGCTGTCCCAAAGGGACTTAATTGTCCCCCCTATTTCCACATGTAATCCTTTCCCCCATTGGCAATGATAATCACACATACCATGATTAGTATTATTGATTGGTATCATTTATTGGTAGCATAGATTGGTATCATTGACTGGTATCATTGAGTGGTATCATTGATTAGCATCATAGATTGGCAGCATTGATTGCTATCATTGACTGCTATCATTCATTGATCGCTATCATTGATCGGTATCATTGATTGCTATCATTGATTGCTATCATTGATTGCTATCATTGATTGCTATCATTGATTGCTATCATTGATTGCTATCATTGATTGCTATCATTGATTGCTATCATTGATTGCTATCATTGATTGCTATTCTCCTGTACTGCGCAATGGAGACGTTTTTGATGGGTGACGAACGGAAGTCAAGCGGACCGCTGGAGTACACCGACCAAAAAAGATCGAAAATGCCCGCGGACGTAAGTCAGGCGGACCGCTGGAGTAGCGCGATGCTTACAAAATCGAAAACGGCCGCGGTAACATCTCGTGACACCGAAAAAACGAAGCGATTTCCGAAGTTTAAAGGTGGATTTCACTTGGAAAATGAATTGTAGAAGGGTGACAATAGATGGCATAACATACTTGATGTTAGAATGAACGAAATTAGACTAATTTTGACGGAGCAACCGCTGTGGCTTTGAAGAAAAGTGCAGTACAAAAGATTATTCCACGACGCTTCAAGCTCAAAACAGTATCCCCCTCTTACACTAAGTGTAAGGGGGGACAAAAATTTGCAAAGACTTAATGCACTTCCCAATTTCGCTTGTACTTTACTGATTGAAATAGGAAAGCCTTGTCAGGTTTGCAGATATACCACTAAATGTTGTGAACCACTTAAATTCAGTGGCGTCACAGGGGGGGGGGCTTAGTCACAGTGGACAAATCAAGAAATGCAGCCATTTTGTAGAAGCCATCTTGGAATCCTACGGGGTCATTAATCCATACCCTCAAACAAATCTCTACACATGTACCAAATTTCAAACCTCTAATATATACTAAGCTCACTGTGGGCAACTCAAGAGTGATCGCCATTTCGGCAGCCATCTTGAATTTCCCCAAATATTGATTCACACCTTCAAACAAATTTCTACACCAAATTTCAATACTCTTAAGTGAAAAACTTAACTCACAGTGGGCAAAACAAGAATAGCAGCTATTTTGTGACGGCCATTTTAGCAGCCATCTTGAATTTCTCAAAATGTTCCTGATTCAAACCCTCAAACGAATCCCTATACTAAATTTCATAACTCTTAAGTGAAATACTAAGCTCACAATAGACACTTTAAAATGTGGCAATTTGCTGCCTAAAGAGTCTGAAAGAGGAAAAAGACATGTTTTGGAATTTTGCTAAATTCTGAATAACCCCAGCACATATAGCACCAAATTACAAAATGCATTTCAGAAAGCAAGTATACTAAGGTCCCCAGTTGGTTTTTAAGCCCCTAAAACCTCCCAGTTTACCTCCACAACATTTTACAGAAAAGAACTTTGACCCATTCTCTCTCTATTACACTGGGGCAACCCAATGTAAAAATAATCACAAAAATTGAAAATTTTAAGGCTATATGTTTCACGAGGGTGGTTCAAAAAACATTAATTTCACCGAAGAGGGCAAGACACCCCCTCATTTTGTTCCATTAGCCAAATAATGTACCCATGCAAAATTTTGGATTTCTAAGTTGAATAGAACTGGATGCTCACAGAGCTTGACGTTTTCGCCAAAACAGCAAAAAATTGTTAATTTGCGAATCCGCGGTTTTGCATAACTCTGTCAATTTTAAAGTTACACAATTCTAACTACCATTTTTGAAATGGCCACAAAAAGACCTTTCATTTGAATGGTAACATGATGGGTCTGCAAGAAAATTGATTGCTCAATGTTTTCTTAAATTTCGTTTTACCAGAACTGAAAGTTTTCGAATATCATAAATTGCTATAATTACCATTTTAGTGCTAAAATTGGTATCAATAAGATATCTTGCAAGTGTGCTAGATATAATTTATACCTAAGTTCTTCAATGTATGAGACACCAGTTGCTGGGGATTGGGATGATAGTCAGAATAGTTAATAAGAGGGATTCATTCTTCTATATTTTCGCAACAGCTTCACTGATTCAGTAGCAAAAACCTCATTCACTCATTTTTATTTCAATATTAATGCTCAGGATCATTACTTCTAAAATAAATGCCATTGAGATACATGATCAAGTTAACAATAGCATGATTTAATATTTTTGCACTAATACTCCCAGGCATTTTGAATATATTGGAAACAAAATTATTTAACTTAAGGAACTCAACATTTGAACTAAGACACTTTGATGATGTCACAATGTGCATTAATATAAAATCTGTGTACAGCTGTATATGATTGTACTTATACATGGGCTTGTTTGAGACTCAATAAAAAAACTTCATGGTCATATCCTTCACACATACCAAGAATAGCATGGAAGGGAATCTTAAATCTTTCAAATTCAATAAAAGTTAATGATTATCACTTATAACTGTGCTGTGATTCATAATTTCCAGTGATTTCCGGTGATTTCCAGACAGACCTTGTCATGAATAATTGAATATTGATAGGTCTGATCATTGGCATCGTTTTGTATTTCAAATCTATTGCATTTATAACTCTGCATTTCAGTTAATTCAGCTACAAGATTATTTTCTTCTTGTAGCCCTAGTAGTGTCTCTATAATGATGCATTTTATGAGATCACCTAAGTGTACATTATAAAATGTTGTACTGATTGGGATTAAACATTAGTTCATTTTCACATACTCAAGTGTTAAGACATCAAATCAAGGAAAAGGGTAGGCTCATTGCTCAGTATCATTAACATGATTATGAATCTAGAAATAGTATATTTTTTTAAATAATGAGATGGAGCAATGATATTAAAGTCAAACAAAGGGTCTTTGCCTAAACCTGCCAAAAGGACCCACTCTTGAAATCAGGGTTGCTTGATTTAAATCATTCGATTTAAATCATTGATTTAAATCATGATTTAAATCGCTCAATAAAAATCATGATTTAAATCAAAGTTGGGATAAAAAGGCTTAAAAAAGCACAAATAAAGCTGGCAGTGAGATATTACAGCTTGCAACCTACCATTTAGCAATACTCTTTCATAAATATGTCCAATGACATATCACACAGACCCCTTGTATACATAATTCAGGGTTGCTTGATTTAAATCATTCGATTTAAATCATAGATTTAAATCATGATTTAAATCGCTCAATAAAAATCATGATTTAAATCAAAGTTGGGATAAAAAGGCTTAAAAAAGCACAAATAAAGCTGGCAGTGAGATATTACAGCTTGCAACCTACCATTTAGCAATACTCTTTCATAAATATGTCCAATGACATATCACACAGACCCCTTGTATACATATATATAAGATATAATTTTAGATATATATATGATAATATATTTCTGATAAATATATCCGAGTAGAATGACTACATACATGTAGATAAAGATTTAAACAATTTTATTTCAATCATGGCATTCTCATGATTCTCAAAACAATTTCATTGCTGCAATGAAAAACAAAGCCATGTTCTGCAAATGCAGCACTGTCTCCAAAGCCCCTACTGCTAAACTGATATCAAATACACTACATGTGAAACAATCGACAGGCATCTTGAGGCTGAGTGCTGAGACTGATGATTTAACATAGCAGTTCAGTTCATTGCAGAGTAGGGAAAATGATGACTCGTTTTGACATCCCTTTTCATCTTTTAGAAGGTGTAATTCTGTTACAAGTAAGCTGTATAGTTATGATTGATGTTCAGTGAAAAAGACATTTATTAACACATCTGTATCAAAATGTGGAACTGCTGCCGTAGCTCACATTATGATTATTATATTCAATACATCACCTGCCTTGATTTCATAATTTTGCATTATAATTTCTCTAATTTAAAAACAATATGCCTTATTGACATTCATATATGTGTTATTCATAATACGTCAATGCATAAAAATTAATAACAGTTGGTGAAATTGATCCGGAAAATGAACTTTTTCCATTAATGATTTAAATCCGATTTAAATCAAAAAAATCCGATTTAAATCAAATAAATCCGATTTTTTTGATTTTTTTATAAAAATCAATAAAAATCGCAACCCTGCTTGAAATAAAGGCGTTTGAATGTTTTCAATAATTATTTCCACTATATTATGACTTATTTGGTATTAATTTGAAGCCAACATCAGACCCATAACATAGGACAGTTGAAATCGTTTTGAAGGAATACATTGTTTCTGAGGTAAATTTTATCACTTTTTGAAAAAATATTGCTGAAAAATTATCAAAAATTGTGTGTTTCTCACAATATATTCAGTGTATTGGAATAAAAACTGCCTTGAAGACGCTGCACTATTTGCCCTATGTCATCATTTAAAGAAAATAGATTTCCTATGATGATAAATTGACATTTAGTTAAGTTTTCTTCTGTAGACATGGAAATAAAAACGTTTAAAAATTTGGTTTTATTCAGCTATTATCAGTTATTTCCACTGGTTGGAACTCTATGGTAAATATAATTTCTGGGACTTAGACATGTTCTTTACAAAACTACATGGTCGTTTGCCGAAAAAACACATTATAAAATTTTGATGGTCATATCACACTTTGGCTTCATTATTTTTGAGATAGGCCTTAACTAATTATAAAATCCAAGTGTTCTGCTCACATTAAAACTGAAAATGGTCAAAATAAATGCTCCATTAAGGGAGATACGGCCATTTAAACTTGGCATGTTTTTCAAATTTCACAAAATGGCAAAATCTTTGATTTGGAGTAGTCTTTTTTATGGAATTACCAAACTAAGGTGTTGTATTGTTCAAAACAGTACTTTTAACCTCCATTTTAAGCCACTTTGAACATTTTTTAGGATTTTCATTCAATAATGAGAGTAGGTCCAACATAGACAAGTTTTACATTGCAAAAATGTGTTTTTGGTGAAAAATACGCTCTTGAACACCTTAACTTTGAGGTCCAGTGTGGTAAGAGTACTTTGAATTTGAAAATTTTGACTTCAGTTTTCCCAGTTTAAGAGTTGTCCAGGTCCCTGAGCACATTTTCAGGCAATTCCAAGAACGTCATGGAGACAACCCGCATGACATTCTCCGAGACACCCAGTTTACCTCAATTTCTCTAAAATCCATATCTACAATTTCTGTAAAAACCTTCCAGAGATTGAAGATTTCAATGCCTGAATTTTTGTCTGGTGCAAATTCTGGATCTAAATTTTCAATATTAAGTTTCATAATCATGAGTGTAGCAACTCAAACCATTTTTTGCACATTTCCTTCTGATCATACTTTGCTACCGTGGAAATTAATTAATAAAAAATTAAAACAGCCATGCAGGTGAACTTTTTGGATATTTGCTAATATTACACAGGACACTTCAGCAGCTGAACAGAGACAGTCCCTATGGGGGGAGGGGGCACGTGCCCCCCCCCCCATATTGGACCCGTGTCCCCCATATAAACTTTCCAACTCTGGCTAAAATATACAATTAGTGCAGTGGGTGCCCCTCAGAGAATCGCATGCCCCCCCAGGTGCCCCCCTGCTCAAGCTACGTCACTGTTGAAGTGCATTTAAAGTTTTCACAATTAACTCAATGCAAATTTCTCTTTCCAAACTGCTTACTATTGTTTCTTGGTTCATCCACATCATCTAATGGAGGCTGGATAACATCAGTTGAAGCTGTAGTCCAACTTCGAATCCCTCCGCAATATCGCTCCTTGCTTTTCAGAGCAATGAGTGTAGCCCTGCAAAATCAAATATTAGTTCATTAGTCATTCACGCCTATAAGCCTAAAAAATACAACACCCGTTTTACATGCAATGATTTTTTTTTTTAAGGAAAATTGTGATTCTTTTTTTTCTTGTTTTTAAACTGTTTGGGTTTCTAAGTAATGGCCCCCCATAAATTTCCTTAATTTAATCAAAGATTTATGTAATGAAATTTCAATCATCCTTATATACATTTTAGTATCTGGATGTAAGTTGTTTCTCATATGACGTAACATTTTTAACCATTGTCTGAACTTGAAAAACTTGAACTTGAACTAATAAACTTTCACTCAATCCCACCGTGTTCTTGAAAAGGAGATACATCTTGTCAAGCACCTGGCCAATTAAACTTCTGGTTGTTGTCTACTTGTCAAGATGCTGGCAAGGGACGCGTGGGACATTTTTAGGCCTGTAATTAAAAAAAGCACATTTTAGTGACTTGCACCACCAACGAAATGTAGATCTTCATGTATTAAACTGCAATTATAACCATATATACACACTACTGAGAAAGAGTTCAAGGTTCTAAAAATCTGAATTGACCCTTTGGGGTACTAAAAATTGGCACAAACATAAGGGGGGGGTATAATTTTTCTTTCAGCAACTTCTGATAACACCCTCCTTCCCCCAGTTATAACAGTTGATATTGTTAAACTGCCGAATGGTCCCTTGACCTTGTGCATCCATATTTAAATTAAATTGTGCTTGAACATATGTGTGCTCTTGACAAGTTCAAATTCATCACAACAGTCAGTGCCAGTGATACTGTCAGTCTGAGTAACTCTCTGCCGTTTACATACATGTATGGTATTGTATAATGTATACTATACTATATTGTCACCGACAAGACCCGGGGCGTAGATTTTAAATTTTTGTAGGGGGGGTGATTTCGGGGATCGCAAAATTCGCGCGGGGCCCAATGGGCCGCAAGTTGCACAGCAGCAGATTTCAGGGGCCATTCTAGGGCCCAAAAGCCAATATATTACAGATTATCGAAGGTTAGTTTTGAGACTTGTTTTTTCCACACAACATCAACTGGCATCATGGAAAATTGCTAAATATGACAGATAATTGTCAACACCAAGTAGTAATAATTTGAATTTCTGGGGGGGGGGGGTTGATAATCATATGATCATCCCCCCCAGGTTCATCCTAGGGGGATGCATCCCCCCATCCCCCCCCCCCAGGATCTACGCCCCTGGACAAGACAATGAAATGACACTGAACCTGCTGATGACACTGATTGACATACATTATGAGCTATTAGGCCTAACTCAGTAACTGAATAACATGATTAATTTATGATTCATGCAGTCATCAGCATGACTTCTGAATACACAATTGAATTCAAGAATAGCAATTGACTTTCACACCTACGAATGTAGCCTAGGCTGAAGATCTTAATTTCAATTAAAGGTTCAAGTGGATGTTAGTGCAGTTAATACTAATGTGCTAATTCAAGCCTAATTGCAATGCTCACCTGCTTCTGAGAGTCTGTCATCATTGTCAGTGAACTTTGTTCACTCAACTCTGCACTGTCAATGTTATCCTGCAGGCAGCAGGCTGCTCATGACGCTCGTGGAGCGGCCAGCGGTCTAGTAGCTTGCACAGGCATTGATCAACACTTTACATAGCAGTTTGTTTCCCAGTTTTCAATAGAAATCGTCCTGTTTAACTCATAAATATCCTGCCAATGGCCAACCACGTGCGCCTGCTGACTCTCTGACAGCTGTCAGCTATTTTTAGAGCAACATAAAGAAAAGAAGATTGAAATCCTCAGAACACCCAGAGAAACAGAGAGCAAGTCAGCATGCGAGGTCCTGAAGGATGATCTCCATCTCAATGACCATCATGCCAAAATACTGGCAGAAGCCATCTCAAGAAGAGTCATGGAGACCGATGAAAAAAATAATACAGAGGAAGAAACCCCATGTGAAGTGAAAATAAAGGCTGAGGAAGAAGACATCAAAGCCGTAGTGGGTAAACTACATAAAAGAGCGCAGGAAATGGAAAGAGAATACAAAGTGAAAATAAGAGCAAGCAGGGAGGATCCGGACTGGATAAAAATACAAGGAAAGAAAGAAGATGTGAAAGAAGCAGAAATGGAAATAAGAAGGAGGATAGAAGAACTAAAGAACAAAAGATACCACAATGCAGAGATGAGAACCTCAAGAAGGAACACTCCATGCTTCTTCTACGCTGAAAAGAGATGCAGAAGAGGGGACGAGTGCGATTTCCTACACGATAAGAAAATCCATCAAAGAGAAGAAAGAGCTGAAAACGGAAGAGCAAGAAGAGATCAACCAAGTAGCAGAGGGAGAAAGGAAGAAAAAAGCAGGAGTCCAATAACATCAGGAAGAAGGAGAGATTGGAGAAGTAGGAGCCCAATCAGAAATGAAGTGAGAAGCCGAGAGACGAAGAAAAGCAATGATACACGTGTGGTCATATGTCAGAGAAAAGAAACAACGAAGAGCACCTGGGTGAAGTAAGACGGAAAGTGGAAGCAGCCTTCAACACAATTCTAGCAATCGCAGGGAGCACAGACCTAAGAAACGTTGAACTCCAAACCATATGGACCACCCTCAGTGCATGCATTGTGCCAATTATGACATATGGGATGGAAGCATGCACCCTCAACAAGAAGGAGAGTAACATCATGAAACAGATGATGGACAACCTACTAAAGAGGATTATAATGACCCCAAGATCAACACCATGGGAGCCGGTATATTTGGAGACGGGGCTCCAGGACATAGAGAGCATATTGCTGAACAACAAAATATCGTACATGGAAAAAATAAGACAAGGAAAAAATAACACAATCAAATCGATCCTTAACAGCCAGGAAAAAAATGGATGGGGAGAAAAAGCCAGAAAGGAAAAGGAAGAAGTGATGGGCCCAGACTGGATAGCACCAGCTTCGGAGGAAACCAGGAAAAAACGGATAAAAGCAGCAACAAACCAGAAACTGACCCTGAGAATCAAGGAAAGTGGAGCGCAGAAGTCAAAGGTCCAGTTCTACCTAGACAACAAAAAAGTAATAAAAGCGGGGAAAAGAGCCCGGTACATGGACAAACTATCGAGAAAAGAAGCAAGCACCATCTTCGCGGCGAGGACAAGGATGATAGAAGTAAAGGCAAACTTCAAAAACAAGTTTGCCAACCTGAAGTGCAGATGGTGTGACAAAGAAGAAGAGACACAGAAGCATATCCTGGAAAACTGTGAAAAGATTGACAGGACAGAATGCGGAAAAATAACAATTGAGGACTTTTTCACAGAGGAAACAGAAAAGCTGAAAAAGACGGCAAAAAGACTGATGATCATTAAGGACCAGATAAACAAAGTGCAGCCCCCCGATGGGAGGCGAACCGGCTGATCCGGATAAGCACACCGAGAGAGAGAGAGAGAGAATCCGGGCACTTGCTGGCAGGCCGTCCAATGACGTCGAAGCCAAGTTTGTTTACTTTCCGATTCGAGTTTTCGTCTGCTAATTTCTCACAAACGGCTCGGCTGATTTTGATCAGACCCGTGCTGATCGCTTAGTTAGACAATTTCTGATCGATTGATGTGTGCTGATACGGCCGAATCGTGCGCCGTCATAGTGTTTGGCGATTCTACTAACAAATGTTAAGCGGGAAACTGGACGGAGTTACTGGACTACCCAGCTTGTAACATTGATAGTGCTGCCACCTGGTGGGATAGCTGTTTAGTATTTTGTAAACCTGTTGAGCTCTAAGTTCAGAGTGCAATTGACAATTTTGCTAAATGTGTTTAGATCTGACATTGTTTTTAATTTTGTTTAGCCGAATATTAAGCGCCTGACAATTACACAGATTTAGGTATTCATTATTGTATTGGTTAATCAAGTGACAAAAATGTCATTCAGACTTCAGTTTAGAAAAAAAGGCCCATGTCAAATTATACCTGTAGCTCAAGATTAGACTTGTTTTTTTTTAATTGTCTTTAATTGAAACAGCTGGACTAGTGTGTAATTACATGTTTTCATTGAGATTTTCAAAATGTATCATTCGCTTTTAATTGCTGTTTGAATTGAGCTAAATATAAGCCTGCCTGATGGTAGAGTATTATGATACATATTTCCTTATTGGTTTGTGCTTAAATTGGCATGTTGCTCAACACTTGCATGGCTCGTTGGTCTAGGGGTATGATTCTCGCTTAGGGTGCTAGAGGTCCCGGGTTCAAATCCCGGACGAGCCCTTGTACCTTTTCTAAATTTACATTTCTACTTTTCATTCAGCCTGGCATATAACTTTACAATCTCCAAGCATGGGGAGTAATTATGGACCCAAGTTCATAACCTAATCTAAACGTCCATAGTGCATACTAATAGCCTTCATGACAGGATATATCCCTGCTGCCTTTTCTTATTCTTGTAATATAAGTTACCCCCACGATTTTCCCTCTTTTCCCACTCTTTCCCCAATTCCCCTTCCTTCAACCTGCCTCCACCAGCCAAAGCTCAGGCAAGCTGTTCTGCCTCCTTCCTAACCCTTATCGCACACATTCTTCACACTATAGTACTTGACAAAATGTATAATAGAACACTATAATACTGAGAAACTATGAAAAGATTCTTTTGCTCTATGAGGACATTCGAATGAAAAGGAGAAGTCACATAGTCGATTATTACAGGGACTTCATGTTCCTTTCAATCCAGATTCAATCAAATTTCACCACTTTCATCAATTTTTAATCTTTTTGAAGTTCCAACTGAAGTAGACATTCCAAAGACAAAGCAACAATAGAGAAATTGCAAAGCTTTGAAAAGAACTTTCCAATTTCTGCTTCACAAGCAAGACCAGTGTGGATTAGCTTGAAGTTTTGGAATTGAGATATCTTCTTCACTTAATGATCTGGTCTGCAGAAATTCTGGTGATGGGAAAAGTATAAAGTAAAATTGTCTGCCAGAGAAAAAACTGAAGATTTATGATGTCAGTAGATGAACAGTATAATATGAAATCTGCCAAAACAGGAGAGAGCGGTAAATAGGTATGTATGGCCCAAAATGGTGTTTCATTGCAATTGCTATTGGTCTGTTCTCTGCTGATCTATGGACCATTGGTGTTGACCCTTCCATCGGCTGACTCTGTGAGTGAAAAGTTGAACTAAAATTCTGTTAGAATCATTTCGTAATGATTGCCGTGAGTCTATATCTGGAACAACATTAAAGTAGAAAGGTTCTAAAAAGCTTAAATTTATATTTATCTATATTTAAGTTTGTTCAATCAAATTTTTGTAGCTTTTTATCTCTTTCCATTTTTACAAAAAACAAGGCTAAGAAAGCTGTGCCAGAAGTTTAGTGTCAAAAAACAACATGGCGATCAGCCCATTTCTTTAGAGTGTCATCTCCACTCTTTTTCAGTATGTACAAGACTAGTGTGGGAAGGATCGCAGAATCCTTTGGTGGCAAATTGCTCTCGCTTACCACTCTATTATAGGTAGAATAATTATTGAATTGAAATATTTTTAATGTGGTTCAATGTAGCATAGTGCATGTCTGCTCCTCGCACATTGCATCTGGGCTGGTGCTCCACTCCTGCAATTTTCAGGGGTGTAGGTATGGATATACAGTGGGGGAAAAGTATTAGACCCCCCCCCCCCGCCATATTTTCTGGACGGAGAATTTGCACTTTTTCCAAAACTTTGGAATAACCACATACAGAAAGCGCTCAGGGACACATTCTTTTATTATAAGGCAATCTTCCAATATATTATACAAATCTACCCAGAACCAAGTCTACCCTGCTTGTGTAATATATTTACATAATACTCCGAGTTGATAAGTATTTGACCCCTTGCCATATTTTCTGTTTGGGAGAATTTGCACTTGCTCCAAAATTTCTCAGGTCGATCTGGTTCAACCTTAGAAGGCAAGTGATACACGGGAAATTGGGTGAAAGAAGCTTTATGTAATATTATTTATTTGATATTCCAAATAGTCTGCAGAAACAAGTATTTGACCTCTTTGTTCGGAAAGGGTTTATGAGCAGACTTCCCCTCCTAATTACCCTACTAAGTCCATAAATACTCGATGTAAAGCCCCAATCATCCATCCATCGAACCCACCAAGGAAAACTCAAAGCTTCGCCCCTCCTGAAAACCTAATAGCCACCCCCAATCAGTCTTTGTTTTAAAGTGAGCACCTGGTTTAACAAAGTTCTATAAAATCTGCTTCACTGACTGACAAAGGCCTTGCAGCCTATTTGAAAAGGATGGCATTTTTCAATTGAGGTTTTCTTGTTATGCCTGTCTGCTGTTTTTATTTGTTGCCCTTTGAACTGATTTGTGTTCTGATTATGATAATGGGCAGCACATGGTGTAGGAAATGCTATGCAGGCTGAAGTTACTGAAGGGAAAATATTTTCCAACCAGTTACAGTGCAGAGCTTCCCCACAAAATATTAAGTTGTTTGCTTGAAAACATAACAAATAAAATTGCAGACAAAAATATATACACACGCGGGTCATGGGAATATGGACACTTCCACACTCTCCTGTCATTATTGGTCTGGACTATATGCATAACTCAAGAGTCACTTGGGAAATTGATGCTTCGCAGAACAGCTGATAATATAATAGAGCCCGTAGGACAGATGAGACCAATGCTATGACAGTCCTCCATATTCTATGGGATAGGTATTGCTGCAAAAGTCTTTCTTACTCACTATTTGATAGATCTCCATCCTACAAAGGGATCATTGCTAAAAAATACAGATGGCTCAACAACTTTGAATTATTATGGTACACACATAGTCTACACAGTGTGTTGTTTCCGATAGACATTCAGACATACTAGAAAAAATATACTAAGATATACTTGTGCACTGAACATTATCAATAAAGATTATTCAGGCAGAAAAATAGCATTTGTATCTTTTTTGGAGAATCATATTTGAAAAATATAACTGCTATTGGAAGAAAACCCATGAAAACATATAAGGCCAAATTTATTTGTATGAAATTGATTTATCCTAAAAAGACCTTATATGATCGAATATATAATATTCCAACACCAGCTTGAAACTTGAACAGATCCCTCAATTCAAAAGGAAATGTTTCTTGCATTTTTCAAGATTTAAATGGACGTTATATATGTACTGGGACCTCCAAGTGGGAAGATTGACAAGGCTTGAGTGTTCTGAGCATCTTAGCACTTCTCTATGGAGATTGGATGTCATTTCAATCACTTTCTTCACTTTTTACCTTCAGCGAACGAAGTTCGAAGAAGGTATTGTAATCACTTGGGTAAAAATGCTGTCCGTCCGCCGGGCGGGCGGGCGGGCGGGCGGGCGGTCGGGCGGCGGGCGGATAGATCGTTTCCGGCCCGGCACTCGGCCTCTATTGAATGTATGGGGATGAAATTTGGTACACATCTAGCCTGTATGGTCTAGTTGTGCCTTTTGATGGTCTGATGAATAGATCTTAAATACTTTTTGAAATAATTAACAAAATATAAAAATAATTTGTTTTTCGTTTCCGGGCCAAGGCTCGGTCACTATTGCATGTGCATGGATGAAATTTGGTACACACGTGGCCTATATGGTCTAGTTGTGCCTTTTGATGGTCTCATTGACAGATATTCTGTACTTTCTGAAAAAATGAGAAAAGATATAAAAACATATTTTTTTTGTTTTTTGGGCTAAGACTCGCTCACTATTGCATGTACATGGATAAACTTTGGTACACATATGGTAAATATGGTCTAGTTGTGCCTTTTGAAAGGTCTGATGGTAAATATTATATACTTTTTCAAATATTGAAAAAAAACATAAAAATTATTATTTTTGTTTCTGGCCCAACATCCGGTCACTATTCCATATACATGGATGAAGTTTGGTACACATATGGCTTGTATGGTTTAGTTGTGCCTTTTCATGGTCTGACAGATGGCTATTCTATAGTTTTTGTAATATTGGAGCCAAAACTTCCCCACTATTGCATATACAGTAATGCATTTTTCTAAACAAATCACCTATGCAATTAATTTAGCAGTGCTTTTTGATGCATATAACACTTTATGAATCATTGGAAAAATAGAGATAATGGAAGGCCACTAATCGACCGCTATTGCATACCTATAAACAATTTCGTAAACGCACCAATTTTATGATATTATTGTAATCTTCAAAATGTGTTATTCGCTGAAGGTTTGCTGCTGCGCAGCCTATGTTTAATCTTTGTGGAGATTTAAGATATTGGGAAATTCAAAGAGTAATGTGTTGTTTTGAAGGATCAATCTGCTTCTCCGAAATATGATGTAGGATTTCACCATTTTTAAAACTTGACAAATTACCATTACTTTATAACTTGATACTCTTTATCTTTGCAAATATTAGTAGCTTGACAGACAGGCAGACCGAGATGCACGATTGACTGGAACATACAAATCATCAAATTGAAGGAAATATATATGAAATAGCCTGGCGCCAATTATATGCACAGTGTAGAGAAGAAAGGGACCCGATTTAAAGTCAAATATATCAACAATATACAAACATAAAAGTGCTATCTCTCTTGGGTCCATGTCTCAAGCATAACTCTGTCCCTGTTCTCATCACACTCATCAAATGTTGCATGTGCCACATCACTGACATTTACTTTGTTTTGTAATAGTAACAGTGCTTAAAATGTTCCTACCTTCTTTACAATACACCTTCATTTGACACTTTTCCGTTCCACTTTTGATCAATGTGCAGAACTGGGTCATATGCTTTCTGTCAGGTCATCCAGGAGGCAGCATGGTCCAGACAGACAGACAAGTGCTGCCACCACAATATGTCTCGTACATATACAAAGGGTATTTGTTTTCCAAGCCCAATCTGACATCAATTTTAGCATCAACAATACATATCACCTAAAAGTTATATTTGCAAAGTGTTTCATATTACTGTCCATTTATGCTTGCCAATTTGGACCAGCATCCACTCCTTCACTGCCATATTCAGGTATACACACATCCTAGCCTAAATCGCTCAAATACCTGCTTGCAAGGAGTTCTCTATTCTTCTATATAAGGATCTTTCGGCAATCTGAATAGTAAAGCTAATTGAAAACTATAATTGGTTTTGGGCTTGTCTTCCATGGCACTCCAATTACGAATTGTGGAAATGCTGTTCAGCTGCATTGCCATGTGTAAATTTTGGAGAAAACCTAACTTCTTTGGAAAAAAAAACCACTATGGTCGTGAAAAAATCTTTTAGTATTTCAGAAAACCTATAGTTTGTCCAAACACTTTTAGACTGCTCCCAATCACAAGATAGATGTTGTTCATCAACACTGGGCTTTCTGATTTTTAACCTGATGGTATTGTAAGACTGGATATATCTTAAACAAAGTGTTCATTGCCTGATATTACTTTTATCCTGGATAGGGGGGTCGATCTACTGCATGCTGCATTTGGCTTAGGCATAATCTAAATATTCCAAAGAATGATGAACAGTCAATTGAGCAAGTTTTGCAAATGATGTATTGATCTGACACTGTTTTTAAATTTGTGTGGCCAATGGGTATAGTATAATGATATAAATCTGAGGTCCAGTTTAATATCATTCTTACAACAACGTGTGACAATTATCATAAATATCTCTGGTTTGTCAAAAAATACGATTTTAAGTAAACGTCTTTAGATCCTCCTGAAAACAGAATATTTTAGAGAATATTTTAAGGTGCTTGACAATTACACAAATTAAGGTATTTATTATTTTTAAATAAGGTGACAAAAATGTACATACAGGCTTCAGTTTAGAAAAAAGGCCCATGTCAAATTATACCAGAAGTTCAAGATTAAACTTGTTTTTAAAATTATCTTATATTGAATCAGCTGGAGTAGTGCGTAATTACATGTTTTCATTAAGACTGTCAAAATTTATCATTCACTTTTTTAATTGCTGTTTGAATTGAGCTAAATATAAACCTACGTGAAGGTGAAGCTTGTACAGTCCTGGACATAAGTTCTGTCGCTAGCACAAGTCACAGATACAATTGTCAATAATTTGACTTGTACTGAACAGATTTTAATGAGTAATGGCTCAAATGAAAGCCAATTCCTTCTACAACATGCTTACGAAAATAAAGTTTTGTCTCAATCTGAATATCACAGAAATTAATATTGACAGTGTGTCTAAAATGGGCCTGGACAAAAGTCCTGTCGCATGCAAGAAGTTATGATGAAAAAAATTCTAAATTAATTGTGAAATTGCTAGAGTGATGAAATATTGTCAGAGCATTTTGTCATGATGCAGGAGAATAAAAAAAACTCACTTTGTTCAACTTAACAATCTTGTTGAACAATATCCATGGGGTTCTACGAGCTAGGACTCAAGTGAAATTTTAACACAGTATCAGTAATAGTCATCAAAAGTGAGAGATAAGACAGACCGATGCTTCTAAAATTCATCAATATTCTTTGGAATTGTCTTCCCTGCCCTCCAACTTAATTTGGAGAACATTGGATCATGGAAATTGAGATTATAGCATACAGATAGGAGAGCAGGTACAATGGAACATGCCACCTCAATGAGAAAAATTAAAGTTAGCGCTGAACTTTTACAAACTATGCCTTTTGGCTTCAAAGTCTCACCATAGCAGAGGTTTACAATAATTTGGGACTAAGATTTGTTCTTTCTAAAGCTACTGATAATTATATGGTCCCCTTGCCATCTCGATCAATTTTTTGCTCCAAGACAGTATTTTGGTTTTTCACTATCATGGTCTTTTCAGTTAAATTTTATTTATGTAAGCTTTAACAGAACATTTGCTTTATTGGTACAACTTTGTGCAGTTATAGTGTTGTTTTTTATTTAAAAAAAATAAAAATTAATCACTGTGCTGCTCGGCCTGTGTCACCTAGAGGTACAACCCATGTGCAAGAAGTACAAAAGCCCAATTCATCCCTAACAAAGTGCATATAATTGTTCCTTATCACAAACATCATCAAATGCAGGCCCAAAATAATGATCATAGGAATACATCAGTGCCAACTTGGCCCCTATGTTGATTTTTCCATCTTCTCCATCACCTGAAATGATGTACCCTCAGCAAATGTCCAGCAAAATGGGACAGGAGGTAGGGAAGATCATTCCGAAAGATATTTAGCAACTTTTGAAGATATTTTACTGCATTATCTGCCATCCTTAATGAATTTTACTCAGAAATGTTGCTATTTTAACCAAACCCCATGGATATTGTCTTCAAAGATCAGGAATTAATGCGAAGTGATATTTTTACATTCAGTTACACCGTGACTACATTGTCCATCATTTTTGCATCCTTTTTGCAGTTTCACTATTCATTAAAACAAATTTTCAGCATTAAGTTGTGTATGCGACAAGACTTTTGTCCAAGCACTTTTGTGACAGACTCTTGTTATTAATTTCTAGAATATTCAGAGTAGGTTAAAACTTTACTTTTGCAATATAAGCAAGTTGCAGAAACCTTTGGCTTTCATTCAAGCCATTTCTTGCTAAAATCAGTCAATCACAAGCCAGGTTATTAACAGTTCAGTCAATTACACTTGGATGCGACAAGACTTATGTCCAGGACCGTAGTATATAATTATACATATTTCCTTTCTGGTTTGTTCTTGAATTGGCATGTTGCACAACATTTGCATGGCTCGTTGGTCTAGGGGTATGATTCTCGCTTAGGGTGCGAGAGGTCCCGGGTTCAAATCCCGGACGAGCCCATGTATCTTTTCTAAATATACATTTCCACTTTTCATTAAGCTTGGCATATAACTTTACAAATCTCAAAGCAAGGGAGTAATTATGGACCCAGATTCATAACCCAATCTAATTGTCCATAGTGCATATTAGTTAGCCCTGGACCCCTGGGGACAGGGGTCATGAATCCTCCAATTGGAAAATCATGAGATTTGAAGGACATGATGTCAGAGAACTAAATTTTCACTCTTTTCCCATCTGTTTTATAATGAATTATTGATACATTGTGAAAGTACACATGTTTTGCTGCTGACTGCACCTTCGTTTGTCGCAAATAGTCCGTGGAATAAATGTTTAATCTTCCTCTGAAACTGGAGAAGTGATTTTCATCCTTATACATTGAAGAAATGGCTCCCTCTCATTGGCTGAGAGAGGGTGATGTCATAACAAACGTTTATGATGTCACAGGTGATTGTGGTGATGTCACAATGGTGACATCACACACCAAAGTGAGGCTGATGGCTTTCACTCACACTTTTCTCACATTACTTTGATTTAAAAGTAATTTTTACCATGGAAATATTTGTGAAATTGCTTTCAAAAGTAGTGCCGTCAGCAGTTAAATATATAGGCTATCCAAATCCAAAATTTCATCAAATTTAGATAAGAATTGTTTGTTCTAGACCAATTCTCCCGATACCATGTCAAAATCTCAAGATTTTGAATGGGACGACCCATGACCCATGCTCCGCATGGGTCCCAGGGCTAGTATTAGTAGCCTCATGACAAAATACCCCCTTGCTGCCTTTTCTTATTCCTGTAATATAAGTTACACCACAATTTCCCCTCTCTTCCCTTCTTTCCCCAATTCCCCTTCCTTCCCCCTGCATCCACCCACCAAAGGTCATGCAAGCTTTTCTGCCTCCTTCATAACTCTTATCGCACCCATTCTTCGCACTACAGTACTTGACAAAATGTATAATAGAACACTATAATACTGAGAAACAATGAAAAATTCTTCTGCTCATTACAACGACATTCGAATGAAAAGGAGAAGTCACAAAGCCGATTATTATGGGACATGTTCTTTTCAATCCAGATTCAATCAAATTTCACCACTTTCATCAATTTTTAATCTTTTTGAAGTTCCAACTGAAGTAGAATTTCAAAGACAAAGCAACAATAGAAAAATTGCAAAGCTTTGAAAGAACTTTCCAATTTCTGCTTCACAAAGCAGGACCCGTGTGGATTAGCTTGAAGTTTTGTAATTGACATATCTTCTTCACTAAAATGATCTTGTCTGCAGAAATTCTGGTAATGAGACAAGTATAAAGTAAAATTGTCTGCCAGAGAAAATACTGAAGAATTATGATGTCAATAGATGAACAGTATCATATGTCATCTGCCAAAACAGGAGAGAGCAATAAATAGGTCTGTATTGCCTACAACGGTGTTTTATTGCAATTGCTATTGGTCTGTTCTCTGCTGATCTATGGACCATTGGTGTTGACCCTTCAAGCGGCTCACTCTGTGAGTGAAAAGTTGAACTAAATTTCTGTTAGAATCATTTACACTAGCATAACACCCGTGAAGGCATGTGAGGAGAGGGACGAATATTTATAGCAAAAATATCACGTCAGTTTCTTTGACTGTAATTGCACACACCAAACCTGGCTAAGGACCTTGTAGGCAATGTCCTGTATATAGGCAAGTTGCATGCTTGTTTGAAAACTGATCAATGAGTAGTTAGGGAGGGGTAGATTGAGGAGTCAATGAATTAATAGTATGGGCCTATGAGATAATAAGAGCAAAGTAAGTTACCCGTAGATTGGATGGAAAGAACATATAAAAAGATAGATAGATACGAGGGGCGTTCAGAAAGTTCGAGGCTTTTTTTCATATGGATACTTATTTTCAATCAAGAACTATCAATTTTTCACAGTATAAAATTCAGCATATTTGGAATGGATTTCCAAAATTTTGCTCAATTTGGACATTTTTAAGTCATTCTGTGGTTGCAATGGAAACTGAAAGTTCAGCTTCTTGGGGCAGGTAACACTGAAACCAAGAATGCCAAGAAATTGTGACTGTGACAGACTTCTCTCTGTCACTTGTATTAGTGAGATTGACAATATTTGACATAAGAAATATGGTATTAGCTTCTAAATATGCTTTCAAGCACACCAAACGTGTGTATTCTTACACTGAACCCTTGTAGGAAAGCACTCCTGCATGCCAGATTTGGCGAGGGAAATTCAGGAGGCAAAGGTGTGTTTCCCTGACTAAATAAGGACTTGTGAAAGCATGGATTCACTTGTATGAACAAGAGACCAAAATGGACAGCATTATCTATCCTAGCTATTAATGTGACATGCTGCTTTGCATAAGTCCTGCTTTTCCCTTACTTTAGTCCAGGGTTGCAAAAAAATCCGATTTAAATCAAAAAAATCAAAAAAATTGGATTTATTTGATTTAAATCGGATTTTTTTGATTTAAATCAGATTTAAATCAAGCTGTCGTATTTTTTCAAATATAACTTTTTTCAGGGAACTTGAAGTCATAGTAAATTATAAACTGTCCTTAATAAGGTCTTCTGTAATGGGAAAATTTATTTCACTGCCCAAAAGTCATGTAATCAAGTTGAAATTCGAAGTTGTAGATCGCTCATATTTTTTAATTTTTCAGCTACAACAAATGCCCTCAGAATATGACTTTTACATCAATTTAAGTGTGGGATTTTGTCAACTTTTTGGAGCTACTATTGCTAGGAATGACCAATGACATAGGAAAAGTTTTACTTGGCTTCCAAAAGAGATTTAACAGGGTTTGATCCTATTCAAAGTCACAATTTTCCATAGAATATGATACTTTGGAGCAAAGGAATGATTGAAATTACTAACAATGACCACAGAATCAGTATTTTATAATTACTTTTGTTTGTTATTATTGTTTTCTTGATTAATGAGTGCTACTTTTGGCATGAGATTAGGGATTAAGTGCATGACAGAGGAGATATATCGAATTGCATCTTAAACTGGATTAAAGTAAGCCAAAAACCGTCCTGGCATCTGAATCATAGCTGTGATTCGTCACTAATTCTAGTGTGAAGGTGTCAACTGATCCATTATAGCATTTATACACAAACTATTTGCAGTTTTCTAGCATGTAGTGATTTTCAATAAAAATCATTGATTAAAATCACTGATTTAAATCATGATTTAAATCAAGTGATTTAAATCAAATGATTTAAATCATGCAACCCTGCTTTAGTCCATGGGGGCTGTAGTTTCAGGCACTGGAGGAGAAAAGACTTTGGATGACCGAAATTCTTTCACAGAAGTTTGTTTGGAGGACTTGAAGGACCATTTACTTCAATGGGTCAGGTGTATGAATCAATGCTTTTGGTGAACTTGGGAGTATTTTTTAAGGCTAATATTATATTTCTTGTGTCAAATATTGTCAATCTCACCAATGCACAGTGATAGAGAGAGGTCTCTCACAGCCAAAATGCATTGGCTTTAGTGGTTTCAGTATTATCTGCCCCAAGAAGCTGAACTTTCAGTTTCCATGGCAACCACAGAATGACTTAAAAACGTCCAAATTGTCCAAAATTTTGGAAATCCATTCCAAATATGCTGAATTTTATCCTGTGAAAAATTCATAGTTCTAGATTGAAAATAAGTATCCATATAAAAAAAAGCCTCAAACTTTCTGAACGCCCCTCGTACCTGCATTTTTATGTTGTTTAGCATATAGATGTACTGCATTGATGAATTAGTTGCAGATTACCCGTAGATGCAGATTGGAACAGAAGAGAACAGAGCAGAAGAAAAGGGACAACTGGTAGATGCCTTGCAGCTGCTGCCCTCTTGTGTATTGTACATTAGGTTAATAGTAATTATCATTAATTAGGACATTCAAAGGAATGCAATGGCTGTGAAAAGGGGAGACTTTTGCCGTAGAAGGTCAAGGAAGGTTGAGTGTAAATGAGAAGATCAGGCATTGAGTATAACTTGAGATAAATCCCGTACGTTATCATTTTAATATAAGAGATAATGATTGCCATCAATCTATGTTTGGAAAAAGTTAACAGTGTCAAAATAAAGACATGGGTATCAGCCCTCTTTGTTTAGAGTTCCATAAACTGTCATATCCACACTTTTTCGGTACGTACAAGACTATAGTGTTGGAAGGATCGCAGAATCCTTTGGTGGCAAATTGCTCTCGCTTTCCACTGTATTAGAAGTAGAATAATTATTGAATTGAAATATTTTTAACGTTGTTCAATGTAGCCTAGTGCACGTCTGCCCCTCGCACATTGCATCTGGGCTGGTGCTCCAATTCTGCAATTTTCAGGGGTATAGGTATGGTAATACAGTGGGGAAAAAGTATTAGACCCCTATTTTCTGGATGGAGAATTATTATACATTTCTACCCAGAACCAAGTCTACCCTGCTTGTGTAATATATTTACATAATACTCCGAGTTGATAAGTATTTGACCCCTTGCCATATTTTCTGTTTGGGAGAATTTGCACTTGCTCCAAAATTTCAGGCAGATCTGTTCCAACCTTAGAAAACAAGGAACACGGGAAATTAGATGAAAGAAGCATTGTGTAATATTATTTACATTATATTCCTAATAGTCTGCGGCAATAAGTATTTAACCCCTTTGTTCGGAGAGGGTTTATTAGCAGACGTCTCCTCCTAATTTGCCTAACAAGTGCATAAATACAAGATGTAAAAACCTGATGATCCATTCATCCATCCCACCAAGGAAAACTCCAAGCTCAGCCCCTCCTGAAAACCTAATGGTCACCTCCAAACAGTCTCTGTTTTAAAGTCAGTACCTGGTTTAACAAAGTTCTATAAAATCTGCCTCACTGACTGACAAAGGCCTTGCAGCTTACTTGAAAAGGATAGAATTTTTCATTTGAGGTTTTCTTGTCATGCTTGTCTCGCATTTTTCTTTGTTGCCCTTTAGACTGATTTGTGAGATTCCCCACAAAAGATTAAGTTGTTTGCTTGAAAATATAACAAATTGTAGACCAAAATATATACACACATGGGAATGTGGACACTTTCACACTCTTCTGCCGTTATTGGCCTGGACTATATGCATAACTCAAGAGTCACTTGGGAAGTTGATGCTTCGCAGAACAGCTGATAATATAATAGAGCCAGTAGGACAGATGAGACCACTGCTATATGACAGTCCTCTCTATTCTATGGGAGTGGTATTGCTGCAAAAGTCTTTCTTACTCACTATTTGATAAATCTCCATCCTGCAAAGGGATCATTGCTAGAAAATACAGATGGCTCAACAACTTTGCTTTATTATAGTACTCAGTGTGTCTTTCAGATAGACACACAGACACACTATGAAATATACTTTGATACGCTGTTATCAATAAATACAATTGAAGCAGAAAAGTAAAATTTGGCTCTGTTCTTTGTTTTGGCAAACCCTATCAGAAAAAAGAACTGTCTTCAGAAGATTACCAAATAAAACAATATGGCAAGTGACTTACATGATCAGATATACTAGTCTGGCACAAGCTTGAAACTAATACAGATTCCTCAATTCAAAAAGGATTTTTTCAAGATTTAGCAGGTTTTTGGAATCGGGTGAAAAGTGAACCGACTCCAATTCCTGACTCCTCTGGTTTTCTGTAAAGCTACTCCAACTCTGACTCGACTCCTTGGGTCCTGAATTACGACTCCGACTCCCGACTCTGATGACATTATTGCACATAAATATTACAGGGTTAACAGAGAAGAAAGAGTCATTCTACAAAGCTTTCATAGAATTTTGTACAAAAATATTTGCTTAGGAATTTGGGATTCATTTCGCATTTTTGTAACTGTGGATTGCGAATTATATTAATTATTTTTAGGATTCAGGAGTAGCCACTTTAATTTTTGACTCAGACTCCGACTCCACCTGAAAATCAAAGTTCGTCTCCAACTCCGACTCCACCCAAAAACCTCAAATTCCAAGACTTCCACTCCATACTCTGACTCCGAAGCTTTGGATTTTAGTTAGTTGGACATCATTTGCTGCGACTTTTTAAAAAATGGAAGATTGACAAGGCTAGAATATTATTAGCATCTTAGCACCTCTCCTTGGAGATTGAATGCCATTTCAATCACTTTCATCACTTTTTAATCTTTGTGGAGTTTTAAGATATTGCGAAATTCAAAGAAAGGAAAAGTAATGTGGTGCTTTGAAGGCTCCATCAGATTCTACTTCTTCGACGTACAAATATGAGATTTCATCATTTTAAGAATTTGACATAAAACCAAACTATGTACTTTGATAACTGTGTCTTTATAAATATCAGCAGCTAGGCAGACAGGCAGTCTGAGTGCTGTAACATAAAAATTTTCAACTTGAAATAAATAAACACAAATTGTCTGTTGTTATACACAGCATAAAGAAGAAAGGCACCTTATCATCAAATTCTATGAATTACAGGTGCTATCAGGAATTTTCCTTGTGAGGTCATATCCATACTCTTGCCTTGCGATTCAGTGGCGCAGCCAGGATTTTTTCCTGTGGGGGGGGGACAAATCACCAAGACAGTTCCCAAAAATTAAAATTGTAATCGCTACCAATTAAGTTAGCAAAGGCAGCAGTGCTTCCCGTGTTGCGCATTGTAACACAATGGTAAAAAATTCTTTCAGAATCTCATTACTCTTGTGGTTCTCCCTAAATTATTATTCAGGTGAACTGAACAACTGGATTTGCACCTCATTACTTGAAGACGTCTGTAAAGGTTCCATTATGACATAATATAGACAGGCTGTTAAACCAACAATTTTGAGTGTTCCAGAAGTCTGTAATTGCCCTGAAATGTAGCTCTAATGCCATCTGACCCCATCTGGAAACACAGAAATTAATTATTTCTGGACTTTCTATATTGGCCAAATATAGTCAATCAACAGACGTCCCATGAGGTCACAAAAGTTCTGACTTTAGACACTAAAGACGTCTGTAGGGCCCTTATTTTGGGATCAGTTTATAGCTGGAAATCTTGGGGAAAGTTTTAATAAAAGTTTGGTAATTTTTTTTTTTAAATTTGTAAATTTAAGGGAAATAAGGTGCAAATTAGTAAAAAAAGTCAAATCAGAAAATTACACACATTTTTATAAAAAAATATTTGCAAACAACTTAGGCCCAGCATTCTGAAATTTTTGAGATATTTGATAAAACCATCCCCTTTTGTTTCAATTTCTTTTTATTTATTTCATTCGATGATGTTGTAGCTTGTCTGTGTCAACATTTTGCCCAAAGCTCATTCAAAATGTGCAACACGAGTGGAAAGGGGAACAACGTCAATTTGATTCTGGTTGCAACATTGGCTACAATCGACAAGATGATGTTTTCGTAATTAATCAGGTGATTTGCCTAACTACATACACACTCTCACTTTCAGTAATGTAAAACAAAACTACCAGTATACACTTCGATAACTATAATAGTCCTAAAGGCACTGTATTATCACTTTCTTGCAAGGATGAGTATATGCACTTACTATACTGTTAGTAATAACAACACATAATCCGGTAATGGTTTAAACAACACATAATCTGGTAATGGTTTGCTGTTCAGACACAAACAAACTTTCTTTCTTTTTTTGTAGTTTGGAAGACATTATTGTCTTTGCCAGATCAAAACATTGATACACCTACTTGCATATCTGGAAAATGCTACCTTATAGATACAACTCTTTGGCAGAAAAGGTCAGAAGTGAGATAATACTCTTGATTCTTCCAAAGTCCTCTCTTCCCTGGAGGTCCCGGATTATAGCTAAACTAAAGCCACAACTACAGGCAATAGGCCTACAAGACATACAATCTTACACAACTTTTAGATTTGTTCGTCTCTCCAACTTTTATGCCAACTTGTGCCCATACATGATGATATACAGTGTACGTATCTTTACTAATAAAAACAGAAATGGGGTAACTAAGACGGCTAGAAAATTCAAGCATACTTATAAGTAAAAACTGGCTCTGACATGCATATTTTTTTAAAGCCTGTGTATCTTAACTGGTTTACTGGTTTTTTTTTATTCTGCTTCTCGCAAATGGCCACACTTTCTCAAATAATCAATTCTGTTACTAGGGGCAGGAGCGTATCAACTGACCTGCCTCTCCCCTACATGCAGGTTTCAGTTTAGAATATTGGCCTATGTCTTGTCAAATTATGGCAGTTCAAGATTAAACAAATCAAATCACATCAATTTATTTATAGTTGTATGAAAGTAAACTTCTTTTTCAGGTTATGTTATTGAAACAGCTGGACTAGTGTGTAATTACCAGGCTACAGTAGCCTGCTAAAGCAGTTGCGAGCGTGAGCGTGCAGGCTACAACATTTCACTGGGGGTGCTCTACTTCACGTCCTCGCTTACATGCATTTTTGAAGCAGCCAGCTCAGTTCTGCTGAGTTCTGTTGAGCGCGGACCTGAGGGGCAGCAGCGCGGACTTTAGAGGCAGCAGTTCTAATGACCTAGAAGCCAATTCGATACCCAATTCGATGTGAATTTCATCAGTCTGCAGCCTCGCTCGCTTGCCTGCTTTACAGCAGACTGGCTTGTCAGTCAGTGTAATTACATGTTTTGGTAAGATAGTCTCACTAATTTTAATATACATGTTGCATTCACTTTTAATTTCTGCTTTAATTGAGCTAAATTAGACCTAGCTGATGGCAGGAGTATTGATTTATATTTTTGCTAATTGGTTTACTCTTAAATTGGTATTTGACACAACACTTGCATGGCTCGTTGGTCTAGGGGTATGATTCTCGCTTAGGGTGCGAGAGGTCCCGGGTTCAAATCCCGGACGAGCCCGTGTACATTTTTTAGATTTCTGCTTTTTAGACTGGCACATCTCTTACGATCCCTAAGCATAGGGCGTCATATTAAATAGTTTAAGGGATCTAGGTTTAAAAACCAAATCTTGAACGTCCATAGTGCATACCAGTAGGCCTCATGATAAGATGCATCCCGCTCAGATTCCCCCTGCTGCCTTTTCTTATTTCTATAATATTATATACCCCCATAATTCCCCCCTTCCGCTTCCCCTGCTTCCCCCCTCTCCCACTCCATGCCCCCACTTGCACCGCTTTACCTCAAAATTCCTTTCCCCCATTTTCATAAGTATTACATGATGCATGGATCTGATTGAAAGAGAAGGAACCGGCCACTCTAGGCAGACCACTCACAACAATGTTGTTCTGTTTAATGATTTTTTTTGCTTGATCGTTCAAAGGTCATGCGTCCCGGTTTGCCTGCTTCCAAACCCTTATTACACACATTGAGACTCGCTGATAAGCACAACATCATGCATAAGTACATACATGGATTTAGAAGTAAACTCTCTTGTGAAACTCAAATTGAATTTATCGATAATGTGGTGGACAAGATGAACAACAAGACCCAAACTGATGTTCTAGTAATGGACTTTTCAAAAGCCTTTGATAAGGTTGGACATCAAAGACTGTTATTAACCCTAGAACGATACTGGATAAAAGGTGAACTGAACAACTGGATTGGCACCTTCCTTCGCGACAGGACTTGACAAGTGGTACTTGATGGACAGGTGTCATACGTTGGTAAAGTCATATCCGGCGTGCCGCAGGGATCGATACTTGGTCCGTGCCTCTTTCAATTTTTCATCAACAACATGGCAGACAATAAAACTTCATCAGTCAGACTTTTTGCAGATGACACCATTGCCTACCTTGTGATGAAATCTGCAGCAGTTGCATCTGTCCTGGAAAAGGACTTGGACGAACTTGGTGGGAGTTGCTGTGGCAGATGGAATTCCATCAGGACAGATGCCAGCATCACATGCAATCGTAAAAACATCATTAACACCGACTATCATCTTCATGGGCACAAGCTCCAATTGGTCAATGACACAAAGTACCTTGGCATTGACATCTCCAGTGATGTGGGACAGGCATGTCGATGTTATCACCAATCAATAGGGCAAACAGCAATCTCCAGGGGTGCCGGAACAGGGGGCAGAGGGGGCAATTGTCCCTCCTGCCCTTGTTCAAGGGGGGCAGAGGGGGCAAGGGTGCCCTTTAGATCTTAATGAAAAAAATTATTAGGCCTCATTTTCTAATTTTAGGCACAAATTAGTAAGTACATAATCCAAAATTATTATAGACTCTCTATTCAAATTTTGTCACGCGAAATTGACACAAATATAATTTGCCCTTTTTCGTCTGACCGCCCCTGCCGTCCGCGATTCCTTCCGGCACCCCTGGCAATCTCGCATTCTTGAGACGTAACTTACATATCCCCTGCCCGCGTATTAAAAGCATAGTGTACAAGTCACTAGTACGACCACATGTAGAGCATGCTTCTTCAGTCTGGAACCCTTTTACCATCAAATACATTAACCAAATCGAAGCTCATCAACATCACATGCACGTGAAGTAAACAATCTCATACCATTGCAATTCTGGGCTCTCTTACTAATTACCATAACAATTCCTTCTTTCCCTGTACCGTCAGAGATTGAAACCAACTCCCAACTTAAATAACAGCAGTTAAATTAAAATGACACAAAAAATAGCCACAATATCATAATTCACGTTTTTATCTAGCACTGCACAAAGTTTGAGCACTTTTTTTATCATCTTTATTATCTATACTTTCTCTTTTCTCTCTAGCAGACCTACATTGACATAATACTTAACTGTTGAATGAGTCAGTTACTCGGCAGAAGCAGCATTCTTCACACTATACTTGACAAAATGTATGATTGAACATTATGATACTGAGCAACAATGAGAAACTCTTGTGCTTTGTTATACTGATTATTATGACATTCAAATGAAAAGGAGAAGTCACAAAGCTGATTATTAGGGACTCCATGTTCCATTTCTATTAAGATTCAATCAAATTTCACCACTTTCATCAAGTTTTAATCTTTTTGAAGTTCCATCTCATTGAGATTTTCAAAGATAAAGCAACAAGAGAAATTGCAAAGCTTTGAAAAGAACTTTCTTGTCTTATCTTGAAGTTTTGTAATTGAGATATCTTCTTCACTTGCAGATGATTTCATAATTGTAGACACTGAGAATGAATGTGAATGTTTTTCTAAGACATGATCTATAAGGAAAAATGATTTCATAGGTTTTTATGTGGCTTTTCCCGTTGGGATATATGTCTAAGAAATAAAATAACTTTCAGTCTCAGTGTTTACAATAATGAATGTGTATACTTTTTGGAGAAAACCAAACATTTCTAGAGTGCTCCCCATTACAAGCCAGATATTGTTATCCTCAACATAAAAGCTGGGCTTTCTGACAGTGATACGTTTTTTGCACCACAGACTGAAGGAGACTGTGTTTTTATCTGACTTTTTAGATAACTTTTTTATTCAGTTTAATTGATTTTTTTTATAGTTACCCCCCCCCCCCTGATTCATCAAAAATGTCTTTTTTTTGCTGGTGCCCCCTCCCCAGTTAGAGCTCCAAGATGCACTGGTGCATGAAGGAGGTCAAGAGGGGGTGTACCAAAAGGAGGGGCAGAATTAGGAGAATGGCGCCATGGACCATTAGGACAGTGGACAAATACAGTGAAAATATGACAGTTTTTACTCATTTATGGACATTTGGGGGCTCTGATATTATGTTTTAAGGTCTCACACAGAGAATGGTGTCCTGGAAAATCTTTACAATCTCAGCTTTCCAGTGATATGAAATTAAATTTTATTGGTATCTACAGCACTTGCAGGGAAACATTGGGTTGCCAAGCAGCCAAAGTCATTTTTTTTGGTGACTGGGGAAAAAGGTGAAAATGCTATTTTTCTTGTTTCATCAGAATTTCATCAAATACGGTAAATATGTTGAATTCAACATCTTTCTATGGGTTGTGGGGGTATAACTGAGAAAAAAATGCTTTTTTTGAAATATTTTGAGTTCACAATCTTTCTACGTAAGTCAATTTTCCAACATATCTGTAACCTTGTTGGTGAGGGTATCTGCATCAAGAGAATCAAATGTTTTTCAGAGAATGAGCACAATGTATGTTTGGTTAGCAAATGCATAGCAGATTCTAGAATAAAGCATATGGCAAATAGAATAATAATGGTGTATCTGACTGATTGGTATTATGTATAGTTGGTAGGGTGGGACTGGTGCCCCAGTGTTTGCGGATCAAACCTGACTTTTTTTTGCAGGTGAGGTTGGTATATGAGAGTATGTGTGTAAAATTTCAGCTCATTCTATTAAAATTTAGAGGTGGCACATTTCACTTGAAGTTTATAATGTAAATCCCCATTGGCGAGCCCTGAAAAAAGGAGAAAAAAGCATGATTTTCCAAAAAATCTGGCATAATTTTGCATTTTGCACTTCTCATCTCTGCACAATGTAGTGCCCTATATGACGAAAATGCCTCGAAAATGCCTCGAAAACGCCTAAATTTAGAGATTTTCCCACCTTATAGTGGCCTACCTATATATATTATAGCAAAATGGATGTCAGTTCTGAACTGCCCTCCCAAAACCCTCCCCCATGGTTTTTGAATGGTCGAAAAATATTGATTTTAAGTCTCATTTTTGGAAAATCATGCTTTTTTCTCCTTTTTTCAGGGCTCGCCAATGGGGATTTACATTATAAACTTCAAGTGAAATGTGCCGCCTCTAAATATTAATAGAATGAGCTGAAATTTTGCACACATACTCTCATATACCAACCTCACCTGCAAAAAAAAGTCAGGTTTGATCCGCCTAAGATTTCCAAAATGTTGGGCGCCAGTCCCACCCTAATAGTTGGTCTGTGTGAACACTCTTGGAAGTTGCTTAGCTGTTGATGAGTCTGTCTTCCCTCATTCTTATACGGAGTTCAAACATTCAATGATGTTGTTGCATGTCTGTGTCAACAGTTTGCCCAAAGCTCAATAGAAATCAGCAACATGAGTGAAAACGAAAACAACATCAATTTTTTATCACCAGGCATTGAAGCTATAGCCATTGATATCGGCTGCATGTTTGGTCACACTGGACTAGGGTGGGTGATAATCATCAAGGTCAGATTTTCAATGACCCGTCATCCTAACTTTGTTATTGTGGAAAATACAAGTTCAACAGTGTATGACACAATAAAAAGGGCATACCTTCATTATTGATGCCCCCCAAGCTGCATTGGAAATTGTACAAGCAGCTGGGTGGTGTAATGGTTAAGGTTCCTGCCTGCTCCGTAGAAGGTCTTTGCCTGCATGGGTTCGAACCACAGGTGGGGAACCCGAAATTTTCAGCTGGATGTCGTTCGGATGAGAGGTATATTGGTGGCCCCTTGTATCAGTGTCTGTGCTGGTTAGGTAAAAGATCCCTCAAATGGGGTAAATGTGTTACATGTTGAGGATTCCTGCTCTCTCTCTCATCTCATCAATAACCCTCGTGACCGCCCAGAATTGGGCTTAGAGGGCTTCACTTACCATATCTATCTATCTATCTATCTGTCTATACAAAAATCCATGTTTTTTGGTTATTCGAATAATCCACAGTCCTCCATAACTCAAAGCTGATGGATTCATTAGAAAGCCCTGGCCAAGAGCTTCAAAATGAATACAACAAGCCATGTTTTCATGCATTTTAAGCGGTGAGATTCATCATTTTGAAAGAAGGATGGAGGCGTTTTTCATGACTTTCTTAATATTTGAAGGGGAGACAAAATAAGGGTCAGGATGGTGGGCCATCAAAATTTTGGAATTTATTTTTCTCCATTGGTTATATCAGCCCACCCCAACTGGACAAGATGATGTTTTCGTAATAAGTTAGGTGATTTGCCCAATTACTCACTCTCACTTCCAGAAATGTAAAAATACAAAACTACCAGTGCACACTTAAATAACTACAATTGTCCGAGAGCCACTGTAGGGCTTGTGAATACACCTTACATACATTTTTCCTGCTAGGATGGGTTTAATAACTTACTGTAGTAAATTTGGTAATATGTTGATTAAACATGCAACATATGATCTGATAATGGTTTGCCATTCGGACACTTTTTTCAGTTGGGAAGACATACATCACTGTCTTCGCAAGGTGAAAGCATTGATACACCTACTCGCATATCTGTAAATGGAAACCGTATAGACATACCCTGCGGGCAGTAAAGGTCAGAGGTGAGAGAATCCTGTTGATTCTGCCAAAGTCCTCTCATCCCCGGAGGTCCCGGATTATAGCAAAAAATAAAGCCACAGCTGCTAGTGCAACCAGACAAACAATCTGACACAACTTTTAGATTTGTCTGTCTCCCCAACCAAGGGTGCCAGAACAGGGGGGTGCTGATGGGAAATTGCCCCTCCGGCCAAGGCAATTTTTATGCGGTATTGCATTCACGCATGGCAATACACACATCTGTATTTGTCAAAATAAAATGAGGGACAACTAACTATAAAGTAAGTATGCTAGATAATTTAAGTAATTTGAAAGTAAAAATGATATGATTGTTTGTGATGTGATAACCATTATTCTCACAATTTCTCAGCCAAACCCATAACCAAAGGTCTATGACTCTATGTGCATTGGTTCATGAGTTATGTTTGACAAATGTCTCATTTATATTAGTCCAGTAGAACCTTGAGATAACCGTACCACCGAGAGGGTACAGCTATTTTATTGTTGATCTTGCATAAGTGGAATATGGTGATTCCAAATCTGATATTCTTTAGTTTCTCAACCTTGAGCATTTTTAGAAATTTTGGTTTCCATGGCAACCATTTTGGTAATTTGGACATCTTACTTACAAACACTTATTTGTCCATAACTTTGTTAATTAAGATTGGAAATATGTCATTTTTACACAAATTGTTGTTTGGAATATTGTCTCTCCAAAATGTGTGAAATTTACTGCATTGCACTTTTCACGAAGTTGCCATGGCAACTGATATCTCAAAAACATCGCAATTTTTGAAAACAGACTTCAGAAAGTTGTCTTCTGTGGCAATATTATAAGGTAAAGGCAGAAAATTAACATTGACAAAAAAAGTCAACTCTATGACAAAATGTATTATTAAGAAAAATTGAAACCCAGCGGTAAATAAGGTTGCCATGGTAACCAACATCCCAAATAGCAATTTTTCTAAAAATACTAATAAATATTAAAATTGTCTATATCTTGACCAGTGTTGTTGGAAACTACTTCACACTTGGCATTATTATGTATCATTTGCTCAGATTCATTATATGTGCATTTGTGGTTGCCATGGTGATTGTCATAACAAATGAAACTTCAAACAATATCAGCTAATTGAACCTGGACCGGTAGAAAATAAAATGAAATTTATCATACTTAGATGATGCTGATAAAATCAATTTTGATACCAAATGAAAGGTAATATTCACAAGAGTTGAACAAGGTTGTTGTTTCTATAATTTGTTGAGAGAACACATGCATTTCCATGGCAACAAGTCTGAAAGAAAAGTCAAGAACTCCATGAAAAAACCTTTAAAAGTGAATATCATTTGATGTATGCACACTAGAAACACCGTTTTAGTGTCTAAATATATGTTTTCAGGCATGCCGGTTTCAATGGAGCCATGCCAATATTTGTAGGGGGTCACCCTCATTTGCATATTCAACTTTTCTCATACGAAAACAACAAAATTTTCAATATATTTATGTCAAATTTTTCGAAACTTACAATTAAAACTTAAAAAATTGAAAACATGAAAAACATTGACATTTGAAATTCTCACTTTCCATGCAATACTGCAAATAGTGCCCTTCTATGGTTAAAATTAACAAACTAAGATATCACCATGGCAACCAAAAAAACTTTTATAAATCATGCTCCTAAAATATCAGGTTTTCCTGGTTTGATAAGTTTGTGTATGCATTACTTAAACATTAAGTAGTGAATAACTGCAGATATAGTTAAAAACACAAATTTATATTGAATTACTAGTCACATAACTTACAAACTAAGAATAGACCCCTCTAATTAAATTGTTGAAGTACCTCAAATATCAGATTTGACACATGAATATTCAATAGTCAGTCAGCCTTTACTGTATAATTTGTGAGCTGGTAAAAAAATAAATCTTCCAAGCTTCATCTAAGCTGGAATTGATACTCTATTCTAATCTCACAATCAACAAATAAAGTTATCCTTATTCTATCATCCTAGTATACACGGAAGGCGCCACACTAGTTGTATTTAGAAGTTCAACAAAGCTGTTGAAGTCATTGGTAATTTTAGGTCATATGAGCCATTTTTATGTAGGACCAATCTCAGAAGTTTTTTTTCTGAAAGCAGATGCATGTTTCACAATCACAATTAAGTTAAGAATAATCCATCAGAAATAACCCTTAGACCACAGACCCATTACAGTACCTGATAGTCTAGTCTTAAAAGTCAAAAGTGGTTTGGGCCTGTGCCCTTGTTGACACTCTCATTAAGGCCATGTAAGTTAAGATGAGTCTGACACATATCTGGCCTTTTTTTTTCAACCAGACTCCTTTTTTATCCTGGGTCTCCAGGTGTGGTGCATCATAAACTTTATGTGAAAAGAATTTGCAATGGTTTCCTAATACATGATACAAGATACACAATTTTATTTAAACCCGGATTTTACAACAAATAAACGTTAGCAAAGATTTATGCTATTATGTCCGAGGTAGATTACAAGGGAAAAACAGAGACTAGAAGGATTAAAATGAAACTTGATGATCAGGATTAAATTGACATAAAATAAAATTACCAGGATGAAAACAGTTAAAATCGACTAGAAGATGGAAGCATCTGAGGATGTTAAGAGTCTCAAAAGTAATGTAAATGTAAAAGTCGTATAAATTTAATTGAAGAGCTTTATATCACCACCTCAGGTTGTCGTGATTTTATGTAACTGCAGTAGTTACATCTGCAGCTTGGCCCACTCCAGTCCTTTGACATCTTCTTGAAAGTATTAATATTTGTACTGGACTTAAGCTCTGCTGGCAGTGAGTTACAAATTGTTGCGTCATAGTTTCTGAAGGAGTGCAGCCCAAAACCGGTTGTTCTGGAGTGATTTCGGGTAAAGATAGGGCCTAATCGTAGATTGTAAGATGATCTTTGAAGGTCAAACCCTTTCTGTAAGAAGGTTGGACCGATCTCATAATAGATTTTATACACTTTCAGAGCTATATGGCCCTATTCGAGGCGATTTCCAGTGATGGTAGCTTGGCCTTTGCTAGGAGTGATTCATAATCTAAATATCACAGGCCCCATTATGGAGCCTTGGGGGACACCTTTCAAAATGGTATTCCATGAGCTGGTAACCCCGCCTAATTTAATGCGTTGGGACCAGTCTGATAGAAAGTCCGCGAGGAGTGTAACTGCTTGCCTGCTGAGGCCGTACGATTAGAGTTTGGAGACTATAAGGGAGTGCGGGAAGCAGTTGAATGCCTCAGACAAATTGGCCAGAAGGACTCCTGGTATAATTTTCTGCTCTTTCAGGGATCTTCAATTATCACATAACTCCAAAAGTATGTGTTGGCTGCTATAATTCTTCTGAAAAGCTGCCAGAGAGTCATGTACAAAGTGTTCAGAAGATTTGAGCTGGGATCTTGCACCATGAGCTTCTTGAAGACTTTGAAGCTGCTTGCTATGATGCTCGCTGGTCTATGGTTTTTTCTTTGCAGTGCATCATCTTTTTTGTAAATAGGGATAATTTCTGCAGCCTTGGCTTCCAATGGGAATTTTCAAATATACTGTAATGGTCATAGCCAATTGGGAACAATTGATCTCTTTAACATCTTTAAAACTTTGTGGCTAAGCAATAGGCCGACATAACAAATGGCAAGATCAGGAAGCATGTCAATGTAATATCCAAGACATAATCAATGTTAACACAAGACTATGAATCTGGACTCATAAATTATCAGTTTCCAAAACCAAAAATTCTGGAAATACATGACATTGTGAATAAGAATTTATTCAATTTCATGAAAGCGGTGAAGCCCATAGTCAACCACACCTGGCACAACTCTTTTTGCAGCAACGCTGCATTTCCTTTAAAAAGCAATCTGATGCTATTGCAATTGGAGCTACACCTCAGGAAGGATACATGGGGTTTCCATAAATTCTGTCCAACTTTCCATAACTTTTGTTTGAATTACCGCAGACATACAATATTTGGGTCAAATAAATTAGAGGTAATTTGCAAGCAATCTTCAAGAAATAATATAATGGAAATAAAAATAAATGCTTAATCTGTTGCCATGGAAACCAGAAACCATAAAACGTGGCCCAGGTTTTTGCAGTGATCACTTAAAATGAGTTTGAAACCAACACAGTACTGGTGTCTTGACATATTTTAATTAAATAAATGAATTATATTATTTTATATATATATATACCGGTATATAACATAAACAGTTAATTGTGACATTATGTATAACAATGGAAACAATTGTATTGTTTTGATATCTCACATTATTTACCATTATTCATTTATTTACTTTAATTTTTCAAGATTATTTGTTTTTTTAACTAGCACAGAGAATACAGTCCTTTTCAGAAATACATGTAGGGAAGCTTAGAAGATTTAATTTGGACCAGCTCACAAATTTTATAGTAAAGGCCGACCGACTATTGAATATTCATATCTCAAATTTGATATTTGAGATGCTTCACCATTTTAATAAGAGATGTCTATTCTTAGTTTGTAAATGATGTGACTTATAATTCAATATAAATTTGTGATTTTAACTATATCTGCAGTTGTTTACTACTTCTTGTTTAGTCATGCATACAAACTTTTCAAACTTGGAAAACCTTATATTTTAGGAGCATGATTTATAAAAGTTTTGTTTGGTTGCCATGGTGATATCTTAGTTTGTAAATTGTAACCATACAAGGGCACTATTAGCAGTATTGCATGGAAATTGAAAATTTCAGTAGTCAATGTTTTTCATGTTTTCAATTTTTTAAGTTTTAATTGTAAGTTTCGAAAAATTTGACATGAATATATTGAAAATTTTGTTGTTTTCGTATAAGAAAAGTTGAATATGCAAATGAGGGTGACCCCCTATAAATATTGGCATGGTTCCATTGAAACCGGCATGCCTGAAAACATATATTTAGACACTAAAACGGTGTTTCTAGTGTGCATACATCAAATGATATTCACTTTTAAAGGATTTTCTGGGAGTTCTTGCCTTTTCTTTCAGACTTGTCACCATGGAAATGCTTGTTTTCACTTAGCAAGATAAAGAAACAACAACCTTCCTCAACTCTTGGGAATATTACCTTTCATTTGGTATCAAAATTGATTGATATCAGCATCATCTAAGTATGATAAATTTCATTTTATTTTCTACCGGTCCAGGTTCAATTAGCTGATATCGTTTGAAGTTTCAGTTGTTATGACAATCACCATGGCAACCACAAATGCACATATAATGAATCTGAGCAAATGATACATGATGATGCCAAGTTTGAAGTAGTTTCCAACAACACATGTCAAGATATAGACAATTTTAATATTTTTCAGTATTTTTAGAAAAATTGCTGTTTGGGATGTTGATTACCATGGCAACTTTATTTACTGCTGGGTTTCCAATTTTTCTTAATAATACATTTTGTCATAGAGTTGACTTTTTTTGTCAATGTTAATTTTCTGCCTTTACCTTATAATATTGCCACAGAAGACAACTTTCTGAAGTCTGTTTTCAAAAATTGCATTGTTTTTGAGATATCAGTTGCCATGGCAACTTCGTGAAAAGTGCTATCTGGTTAATTTCACACATTTTGGAGAGACATTATTCCAAACAACAATTTGTGTAAAAATGACATATTTCCCATCACGATTAACAAAGTTATGGACAAATTAGTGTTTATAAGTATGATATCCAAATTACCAAAATGGTTGCCATGGAAACCAAAGTATCTAAAAATGCTCAAGGTTGAGAAACAAGAGAATATCAGATTTGGAATCACCATATTCCACTTATGCAAGATCAACAATAAAATAGCTGTACCCTCTTAGTGGTACGGTTACCCCCTATTTTGCCCAAGTTCTACTGGACTATATTGGATATCAAATATACTCCATTCCATGCATGACTGTAAAACAAGTACAGCTGTAGTCTAGACTTGACAGAATGTATCCCCAAGCATCTGAAACAGATTTGTTGTAATGATCCTATTCAAGCAACGGACATGTGCTTCACATCCTCTCTCATAAATTCTTAGCACTATGAATCTCCAAAGCTAGGTGACCACATCCCAGCAAGTCCACCTGAAGAACCATTCAACAGCAGTGCATTTCCTAGGACGAACCAGCATCTTCTAATAAAAGTGGTGATGTAAAGCCTCTATCAATCTCTGCTAAAAAATAGAACGGTGCCATTGAGAAGGTTGTTGACTAAGAGACACTTCTGCCCATTCCTTTATTGCTGTTGCTCTGAAGGCCAAAGGGGCCACCATTTCTTCTAAAGGGGGGGGGGACTTGGAAGAAGGCGATGCTTGATTTAGGAATGCATATTTGCAGACTTCAACGCGCTTGAAATAAAGTATTACGGCCGCCGTTAAGGTGAAATAAATAATTTCAAAAAACTCCAAGCCTCCCTGATTATTAAATGATTCCCCCCCCCCCCCAATAAAAGATTGCTACAAATTCATCTTCCTGAATGAGTTCTATTCTGTGAATTCTGGCAAATAAATAAGCCAGAAGTACATTCACTACATTTATTATCAGAAGTACATTCACTACATTTATTATGGATGATACGTCACTAAATTGATAGAACCCGGCTTGCATACAAGAAATTAAGAATGTAAACTGAGATGCCACTGGTTACGACACACATTTGTTATATATCTTGTCAAGCTCAGAAGACAAGGTAAAATCAATTCAAGGCATATGAAAAGCAACATGAGCCGAGATTTATGGTTAATCAATGCATTAATCCAATGGGAATTCTTTGTCTTATGATCATTCAGCAGTCTCCAGACTTTCATTCATTCGCTAAGTTACGCTTAGATAGTGTTCAGTCAGTATTGTCTGATATGATGGCATATCATGCAGAGTTCAAGTGTCTCTTTGTGAAATGTCTTCAGGTATGGTAAGTACCAAGAACAGTCCTTCCTGTTGCTCTATCTTGCATGAGTTGCCACTATCTGTTGTCTGCACCCAGCATAAGGGGGCCACCATTTCTAGCGTCCAAAGGGAAAACGTAGTAAGTCACATTCAGGACATTCTGAGAAAACTGACTTTTAAATTTCCGTCCGTGCGGTAAGAGATAGACTTACAGGGATTTGCCAGGTAATGGGTCACCTCTCGAAAATCTAAACTTAATGAATATATAGAAACATGTCTCAGAAGTCCTATTTTGACCTTAACTCAAGGTAGCCCAAAATGTAACTTACTAGGTTTTCCCTTTGGACGCTACATTTCTTCTCAAGGGGGGGGGGGGGGCTTGGAGTTTTTTTTAAACAAATAACTTCTTGCTCAGTTTTTCTCGGCTGTCTTGAAATCATGAAATAGATAATTTCTGGTGGGTGTTTTCTGAAGAAGGCGATGCTTGATTACAGAATGAATATTTTGGGATTTCGCGCTTGAAATAAATAATTACGGCCGCCTTTACGATGAAATAAATAGTTTCCTGCTAAGGAAAACTCCAAGCCCTCCCTTACTATTTAATGGTTGCCCCCTAATACTACTGCCAAATGTAGGACAGAATTAAAATTGTGTAAAATATTATCCAGCCATTTTGCCATAGGGGCCTGATTGTTGGGGGATATTTGATATAGGTATCATGATTATTCAGATATTATGATTAATTCTTATGTTGCCAGAAGTGGATCTATCTACAGACAATGTTAGTAGTGGGGTCTATCGGGTTATTACATTACAGACTGCATGTCAATAAACATGACACGACTTAGCGCTAATAAAATTAGAATGTCAATATATTAAATTTTTACAAATTTTTGTTGTGTTTTATTTTTTTGTTATTTTCGCAATTTTGACAACTGGTAATAATTAGGCCTACTCAAACATTCCATTTTAAGCATGGTACAGTGCCGACTGTAAATAAGTGAAACGCATGATATTGTGCTATTACATCAATATGAAACATCCTCAACCAAACTGCGTAGGGAAGCATGAATTCTCATTCAATGAGAGGAAAACATATTGGGTCATGAAGGCCAGTATTTGAGGCATGTGGGATAACAGCGGCTGCCAATTTCCTTTGCTCTACTTGGAGTTAGGTATGGGTCAAAGTCTTTGATAAGTAAGTGAAACACAGACCCAATGTTATTTCAGTGTGAGGGGTGGTTCACTTAATTATCAAAAACTTTGACTCAGGCCTAACTCCAACCACTTGCAGTTTGGTTGAGGATGTTAAGCATTAATGAAATGACACAGTATCACTCACTTCACTTTTACGGGCGGCACTGTATATCTGAAGCCTTCTTGTCATATCAGACAATGCGCAATATTTCCTTATGCTTTGGGTTCCAATTCACTCACCTGTTATACACACACTTGTTGAAAGTTTTTGTAGGAGTAGGGTATCTGATGCAGTGTCATAAAAGTTAGGCTCAATGGTTATTTGTATTACAGCTTACACCTGTCAAATATGCGAAAATAACCTCTAAGGATAATTGTGCACAACTTTTCATATGAAAAAGCATCTGACAAACAGATGACCTTTTTCTATAAAAAAATAAAGAATGTTGCTTCATACAGCTTTTGACAGTCTATGAGTCATAATAGCCAATGAAGTGTCATCTTCTCTACATTCAACATGATAAACATATTGGTTGTTTGATTAGTCATGATCAAGAAGGCCATTTGACTTGCCAAGTTGTCATAACAGATTTTAGAGTAAAAATCAGATTATAATCCTTCCGTTTGCCTGTCACCAACAAGCCGGATTAGTCACCTTAAGTCAAATTAACGTTGAAAGTATTGGGTATGATCATGACAATTCATCAGTATGATTACTCACAAAGTGGCACTTTCACAGTTCAACATGCAGTCCACGCTGTTTGCATACTAAGGTTACAGGCCGTAATCCTTTATCAATGAACATTAAACCTCTTTGAATACACCTAGGGTTAGAACAGAAATGAAGGGAAATGAAGAGAAATGGACAGAAATGGACAGAAATGAACAGAAATGGACATAGATAAACAGAAATGACAGAAATGGACAGAAATGAACAGAAATGAACAGAAATGGACATAAATGAATAGAAATGGACATAAATGGACAGAAATGGACAAAAATTAACAAAAATGGACATAAATGAACAGAAATGGACATAAATGGACATAAATGGACATAAATTGGCATAAATGGACATAAATGGACATAAATGAACAGAAATGTACAGAAATGGACAGAAATGAACAGAAATGAACAGAAATGGACATAAATGAACAGAAATGGACAGAAATGGACAGAAATGAACAGAAATGAACAGAAATGGACAGAAATGAACAGAAATTAGCAGAAATGGACAGAAATGAACAGAAATGAATGGAGAAGAATGGAGAAGAATGCAATGGAATAGAATACTATTTATTAAAGTCGGACTGGTAAAACTGCAAACACCTTGTTTAGTGAGAGTGAAATTAAGAATAAAGGTTAATAACTTAGATAAACCAATCATGATGGTTGTTGAAATCATTTCGTAAAAATGTCTTGTAAAACTGCTTTTATAGGCACAAAACTCACCAGCTCGGCTGTCCTCCAGACACACACAAAATTATATTTTTTAATGCGTATCAATATAATATTATCCCGTGATATCATAGTATCATAAAGAATATGACACATTACTCAAATGCATTTCCAGATGAAAGCATTGATTGAAGTCTTAGTTTTTGGCCAAGTTACATCATAAAAATATATTTGGAAAAGGAATACTCATTTATATGACTTGTGGGCAGGAAAGGTCAGAGGTGGGATAATACTCTTGATTCTTCGGAAGTCCCCTTCTGCCTGGAGGTCTGGATTATCTGTGGTTAAAGATAAAGTCAAACTTAAGCCCCTGGTGCTTCCAGAAAAACTATCTGATATAACTATTTTCTCACCACTTTTAATTGTACGCTTTTTCACTTGTCAAAATGCTGAACAATGGTCCGTTTCCAATCTCAGAAGGTCTATGCTGTCTATGGGTTGACCACATGTTTCATTTCCAGTGCAGGGGGGTACTTATTTTTCACAACATGCTTAATTGTCAAATGAAATTTTAACAAAGAAAAGGGAGGTACTACAAATATTCATGAAACCAAAGGGGGGTATCACTTTTGACAGAGAATTCCATCAAAACTCCCAACGCCCCCCCCCCAGTCATAAATTCTGAATGGTCCATTAGGACAGGAGGATGATCCAGTGATGTGGTCAACATTCCCACAAAAATCATATTGGGAATCAAACAAGGGACTCAGCGATTGGTAACCCGTTGTTGTCTGAGCAGAGCCTTCCTCTGAGAAAATGTTCCTTTCATGCATTTCTTGAACTGTAAAAATAATCATTACAGTAAACGAATGATGAGTACTTACATTCAGCTGCTAGTGGCCATCAGTGACCTCACAACAAGCCCTGTCAAATATTTTGAAATGAAGTGTCAATTTCGTCATTGGGTAACTTGTGACCTCACTGATGAGTGCCGTGGAGCAGTAGGTGACTCCTTTTGATAACATTGAAAGTATAGGCTATGATGTCATTAATTGCATATGAGTAATGAAGAATAACATGGAATAGATAGGCTGTGACCTCACAAGGAACATTTCAGTCCAATTCTGTAAGCACTTGACATTCGTTTACTGCAAGTGGATCATCTGATCCCAATCATCTGAATGCATAGTATTGGACTTTGAGAATGTATGTACTAAAAAATGTGTGAAACACAAACAGAAACTGTCACTTGAAACAGCTGTAATAAGTACCCCCCTTGAAACATGCTTGAAAAATTGGCACCCTGTCAGGAAAAATTCCCATTGCCCGAAGCATGTGCAAAAAGGTGGTTCCCACTCAAGTAAAACGATACAAACTACCACCCACTGGAGGTATATATTTTTCACTATTTGGCATGTACACGAATTTGTAAAGCTGCTAAAACGAACATATACACGAATTTATGCCCCATTCTCACGGGAGATGACGGTAAGCTTTTTATCAACGGCGGCGCAGAGCCAGACGAATTCTTGCAAGATTTTCAGTTAGGACGGCGCGAAGGGCAATTATGTAATCAATTAAGGCTAATCGATAACCATGCAGCGAAAGCCACGGCGGGGTTCTTTTTGTTCCCTGCGGGGAAGAAAAGTTGTACGCCGTCATCAAAAGTTCGCCGGGGGGAAAGAAATTTCCTCCTCCTGCGGGATACTTTTATATCGCCCCGTGATATAAAAAGTACCCCGCAGGGAACCTATAACTGCCCCTCAGTGAACCTATTTCACCGCGGCGGACTATATTTTCACAACGCCGGGGATTGCTTTTACGACTGCGGGAATGGTTTTGTTCTCCACGGGGATGTCTGTAGGCCCGAGGGCACATCGCCGGGAATGAAAAGCATGACGCCGTTGTCAAGGGCACCGCGGCGGAGGAGGGCGCTGCGAAAGCCAATAAAAAGGGCCGCAGAGGGCCGCCTTGCTTCACTTGCTGCTTGACCTTTGAAGGGGACACTCCTGGATGCTGGACAGACATGATGGCTGATGAAGATGCTGGGGAAGACCTTGACGTTGCTGTTGTTGCTGCTGTTGCTGGTGCTTATTATCTAAGAAGGATACGGAGAAGGAGGAAGATGAAGAGATGGTGGATTCGGAATTGGCTGCTGCAGAGGGAACAACATGGCCATTTCTACCAGCTGCTGCCTGAATTGGCCAACAATGATGTCTCTGGCTACTACAACTTCTGCAGAATGCCTCCTGACATTTTTGCGGAAATCCTGGCTGCTGTGGCTCCTGCAATTACAAAACAAGACACCAACATGAGGAGGGCTCTGGAACCTGGATTGAAGTTGGCAGTCACCCTACGGTACATGGCGACAGGAGAGAGCTACAAGTCCTTGGCCTACGGTTTCAGAGTGGCTCCCAACACCATCTGCAATTTTATCCCCAGTGTCTGCATTGCCATCATGCGAGCTTACGAACATCTGCTGGCCCTGCCAATGGATCCAGCATCCTGGAAGGAAGTTGCCAAGGGCTTCGAGAAGAGGTGGAACATGCCCCATTGCATCGGAGCACTGGATGGGAAGCATGTTGGCATCAGATGTCCTCGGAAAGCTGGGTCAATCTACTTCAACTACAAGGGCTTCCATTCCATTGTGCTTATGGCTTTGGTGGATTCTGACTACAAGTTCCTGTACGTGCAGGCTGGATGCCAAGGAAGCTCATCGGATGGAGGAGTCTTCCTGGACACAAGGCTGAGGGACCTGCTGGAAGAAGAACGACTTGGGCTACCCCCTGCTGAACCTCTACCTGGCACAGTTGGGAATCCTTTTCCATACTTCATCGTTGGAGATGAGGCCTTCCCCCTGAAGAGCTGGTTGCTGAAGCCTGTTCCAAGAAGAAACCTTGACATCCCCTCCAGAGTCTACAACTACAGAATTTCAAGAGCCAGGAGAGTGGTGGAGAATGCCTTCGGTATCCTGTCCCACAGGTTCAGATGCTTCCTAACTACGATGCCCCAGAAACCCGGCAGAGTGGCAGCCATCACTCTGGCAGCCTGCACTCTACACAATCTTCTGCGAGACAGAATAGGAATTCATCGAGCCATGGACAACGACGTAATGGACAGAGAAGATCCTGCAACCCATGAAGTCACTGAAGGACTGTGGAGAGGAGACCCCTTGCATGACCTTGGATTCGCTCCAGCATATGGAAATGCCACAAGACAAGCCAAACAGTACCGAGACTACCTACGAGACTACGTGAACAGCCCAGCAGGAAGTGTCCCCTGGCAGATGGACAGAATTTGAAGATGAAGCAGAGCAGCAGCAGCAGCAGCAGCAACAGCAATTCAATGCCCCCCTTAAAAAACCACAAATTAACCCAGCCCTTGTAAGGGCTTACCACTTCCTCCAGAAAGAGCAGGCCTTGTACACATCTTTATGTTGACAAACCCCCCCCCCAAAAAAAAAAGCCCTCCCTGCAACAACTACATATTTTGTGACGTACATAAAATGGCAAATTTTTAGCTTTGTATCTATCTGTACAACCCATTTAAATCACTTTCACTTCCTCTCTATCTGCCTATCTATCTAGCTATATATCTGGCTATCTATCTGTCTATCTATCTGCCTATCTATCTATCTATCTATCTATCTATCTATCTATCTATCTATCTATCTATCTGTCTATCTGTCTATCTATCTATCCAAGTGCAATCCCTGCAAAGTGACGATAACTGCTTTTGTTTTCTGCAGTGTATATATGTAACGAGCATTGTGTTCCATCTATCTATCTATCTATCTGTCTATCTATCTGCCTATCTATCTATCTATCTATCTATCTATCTATCTATCTATCTATCTGTCTATCTATCTATCTATGCAAGTGCAATCCCTGCAAAGTGACGATAACTGCTTTTGTTTTCTGCAGTGTATATATGTAACGAGCATTGTGTTCCATCTATCTATCTATCTATCTATCTATCTGTCTATCTGTCTATCTGTCTATCTGTCTGTCTATGTGCCTATCTGTCTATCTATCTATGTGCCTATCCATCTATCTACTATCTATCTATCTATCTATCCAAGTGTCATCACTGCAAAATGATAATCACTCGTTTTTCTTTGCTGCAGTGTATATGCGACGTCCAAATATTTTCTTCTATATAGCTATCTATCTGCCTATCTATCTGCCTATCTATCTGTCTATCTATCTGCCTATCTATCTATCTATCTATCTATCTATCTGCCTATCTATCCATCTATCTATCTATCTGTCTCAATATCTATCTGTCTTTCTATGGTATTATATTCTTGTCAAAATTACTACAGCTGTCACCCTAGGCTGACAGCACCCCCTTCCATCCACTGCTGTCGACAGCTTGTGCTGGTGACTGTCGACTTTCAGGTGTCGACTACTGTTGACCAGGATCAGACAAACTTGCCTGTGCTTCCCTCTGTTGGAGAAAGTGCCTTCAGACCATGCTGACCCCTGGTTATAATAGGATTTAGTTTGAGTGTGAGCTTATTTGCCAAGCTGCCCACTTGAGGCAGGAGGGGCTGGGGTTCAGTGGTAGAGGGCTCGGCTGCTAACCTCTTGGGCCTTGGTTTCATCCTCAATCCAGGCAACCCATCCATGTTAGACAAACAATTCATCCCGTGCCTAGAGTGCTTATCCCCTCAATAATGTGGTCCTTGCCTGTAGTGTTAAGCCCTACCAGTGCATCAATTTATATGAAGGATGTTAGTATAACCCTATCACCGATCCACCGCTTTATTTCAGTACATCATGGACAGGCCCAAGATACATTCAACACAAGTCATAGTATTACAAGAAAATTGAAATATTAATTTCTTTTGAATAAATCACAATGACATGGTGGGTCATTAGGGTTAATATGATATATTTTGTATTTGAAAATACTCTGAATATGAAATGTTGGGTGGTTTGGGTTAAAGCATGCATCTAATTAATTGCACAATATAATTTCAGAAGGATGTTTTGAAAGTTGACGGCCTGAATATTATTTTAATGGTGTACTAATAAATTTTCTCAAAAGATAGTGCAATATAATATTTTTCTTCTTTTACGCAAATAATTATTTAAAACTTATGCAGTTGCGTCAGCATATCTCTACAGTGCCAATCTCCAAATAATCAAAAAGACTAAAAAAAAAGTTTTGATTTAGATATTGGCAAAGAACTATACATGCCCATCTCTGTAATTATTTGTATAAATTATTTGGAGAATATGATATATAGCCTAAACAAATATTTATCTTTATACCATTCGACACCTCTCTCAGCCAATCACAAGCCAGTATTTCACTGCTATAAAACCACGCATATGAATAGTATACTAGGGCTCTCACGGTTAACCGATTAATCACGGTTAACCTGTTATTTGTATTCCTGTACCTGGAAGACACTGTATGGCTTTAAAGTTCCAGGTGTTAAGAGTGAATTGCAACTGGATTTGTTCAAGTGGATTGGCTAATTGGATTGGTTATACATGATTGAAAAAGATTAGAGAGAAAGGAGTGTCAAATCTTAATTGCTATTAACATCTTCAATGGAATATCATAGGCTATTCTGTAAGACAATCATGTAAAACAGACCAGAACTTCACCTATTCTTTAGAATGGCGGGAAAACGGCGATTAATCGATTACGATTCGATTTTAGGCCTTAGATTAATCGATTTTAAAATATTGTAATCGTGATAGCCCTAATGAATACCAATAATACCCTCTATAGACAATACAAGCTTATACGAATTTGGAGATTTACTCCTGGCTCTTGGGGGTCAGACTCTGACCGTCAGAGCGTACATCTCTCTTTTAGAGCAAAACTTCTTATAATGTTCCATATGGCTAGACCTTCAAGAAAAGTTTGGGTAACATTCTGTCGGTGTGCATTTTTTCTGTATAGCCTTTTTCGTAATTGCCGTGGACGTCAAAATTACTGATAAAAAGAAATATGACTTTCATTGAATACATAAAGATAAAGAATTGATAATTCAATGATAGTGATTCATTTCAATTACAAGGGTGTAGCACACAACTTGTGAAACAATTTTGGTTCTATAGCAGTGGTACTTTGTGAAAAAAATGCAAAATTCAGCAGAATATTGACAATAAAATTCTTTAAATTTGAAGTCAACCAAATTTTCGATGCTCAGTCAAAACGTTTTATGGGTAGAGCTATCAAATTTTACCAAAAATGTCCTTATGACGTATCCTTGGCTGCAATTACTTCAATTTGCACTTTATACGCTTTTTACACAGCTTCTGGACTGATCTATGCTTCAAAATCAGCCCTACCCCAAAGTTCGGATAAATTCCGCAATTTCTCTTGAATCAACATTTTCCAAAGTAATAGCCGCAAAAGGATGATCTGCTTATGTAGTCATGTTTTATTGATATCAAATATGATTTAGTTTCACATTTAAACCTCTTTTTTAATGCAAAAACGTGTTTATTATAAGTATCAGATCTAAATTCTTAGGTTCATCATTATTTCCTGTACATGAGACATAGTGAAATTTCGGTACGGATCAATTGCAGCAAACTTCATAACTGACTCCATAAAAAAACAGCAAAACGGAAAAAGCCCCAAAATAATGGATGTGAAAATGTAAGTACAATTAACACCAATGATATATTGTGAGTATCACAAAATTAACAAGAATCCGCAGATTCAAAGCCTGGCTGGGCATTCACAAATCATCTGAAATCTGGATTCATCATCAGGTGCACCCATTACTAGAATTATGTTGAAGTGACTCAAGTTATCTGGCAATTGGCAATTTACTGTTTTTACTATTCATTCAACAGTAAAAATAAATATTTTTGTAACTTTTTGGAGGAATGGGCTTAATGTTCCATTGAAGGGGTGTTACCCCGCTGGTCATGTCTTGAGGGCAGGAGTTTGGAAAGGGGTGAAAGATCCAGTGTGGGCGAGAGTACATCATATTCTCATGTGTGATTATAATTGCCAAAGCATACAAATTATATATACCTCTATTGCTATCTGTTTATACATGTATAATTTAATGTACTTCTTTGATATATTTAATTAAATAAATAGAATAGAATGATAAAAAGAAGTGGTATGCAGGTGAGCACAGAATCTTTCCATGAATGGTGGATGGGCGACCCCATCTGCTCCTGATCTCATTTTGGACGCTTTGCTAGCACCACTGACAAATGTTTCACTCAGTTCTGTTGGGCATTTGTGTTAGGAGAGTATTATTAATCATGGAAAAGCAGTTTCAATGCACTTACACACAAAGTTACACAGCCCATTAAAACAAACAACATTGCAACACAAGAGTTCTTATCATATTGATGGAAACTAAGGACATTAATAGATAAAAAATGACACACGTCATTTCATCTATTTCTTAAACATTGTTTACTTAACTATTGACAATGAGACTATAATCCCAGATGCCATGTCTCTTTCATGACCCATGTAAACCCAATGTTATACTTGCCTAGTACAATTATTACAATTTGGCTTTGACCATAGGCTTAGCATAGTTAGCCAAAGAAGTACACTGTATATGAAGTCAATCAGTTTTGTTTGCTTGGAGAAAAAGTTGTTTAGCATACACGTACAAGAGGTGCAAGTTATATAATACATACATAAATTATGGTTTACGTTGAAGAAATTAATATATTGTCCTAAATGTAAGATTTTATTTATAACCATTTTATTTATAACCATTCAGAGGTGCTGAATAATGGAGACCTTGGGTGATTTGTCACTCTCGTAAACTCAAGCTTAAATACATTTTTTCAATGCAATAGGCCCATTATAAGCATTTAAAATAGAAAATACTTCAAAATTCTGAAAAGTAACATTCTCGCACCACTCACCATATAGGCACCTTTTACTTTTGCAACTTTTTCAGCTTCGTCATAGGCTCCCCTTCGGCCATGGACCTGGGCGAATGCCCCATTTTTCCCCATGGTGAACAAGGCCCTGAATAACATGTACTAATTCATACAATATGACATGCCAGAAGGCTACATCCAGGCTATGATTAAATTCCTTGAAGAGCAGGGCTCCTCATTCTAAATAAATGCCACAGCACTAAAGAAAACATGATTGTGAGGGCAGATAGTGCTGCCAATTTCATTTATGAGTTTATTAAAATGTTAAATTTTTTCGCTATTTAGAGCTTTTAAGTATCTTTCTCTATTGCAACGTCTTTAAAACTGTTCAATACCATTTTGCCAACTACTGGTGTGTAGTTAGTAGAGTAGCACAACAGTTGCATTGTATTGTATCACACTTAGATAGCAATGCATGAAATGTGGCTATGAAATTTGTTGTGGACCTTCACATTATTGTTATTTAAGACAACCACACAGTCATGATTTATTGACCTGATTTTACAATTTCTGCTCATGGAATGGTATGCAAAGATCACTGGTCTTCTTCATATGAAGATTTTAGGTGAGAGGTACAGCTCAACTTCATGAAGCAGACACACTTTTAAAACTTCAACAAAAATCTGGGATGTTCCAAAATGGAAGTTATAAAGCAATTTAAATGGAGTTAATTGATTCCTGAAACTATTGACCAAGTTGTTTTCCACATTAACCAATAAGCCTTTTCACACATTGTTGGTAGATTTTCCTATCTAAGAAGTAAAATAGACAAGAAAACACATTTGGGGTCATGAGAAAAAGGTTATTTGGTCAATAGTTTTAGGGCTCTTTACCCTCTTTAAATTGTTTCATACCTTCCTTTATGACACTTCCAAGATTTTGTTGTAGTTTTAAAAGTGTGTCTGCTTCGTGAAGATGAGCTGTATTGCATTCACTTTGACATTAATAAGCTTGAAAGTGTGAAATGTCACCCTGAGACACTTCCGTAACTGTAGTTCACTGCTATTGTTCATATTGGTCATGTTGGCAATTACAACCAGTATATTTCCCTAAAAGCAGCTTGTTTGATAGCCAGAATGTGTTCACCTTTTATGATGATGTTCAGGAGTCTGTAAATGCACAACAGCCGGACCTCTCGTGCACTCGTGTTATTGTGAATCAAACATTCAAACTGCATAACACCATCAAAAGTAGTATTATTGTTGTACTGTTCACTGGTGCCTCTGATCTTTTCACGCTCCTTCACTGGAGGACATTCAGCATACATGCATACATGCCAAAGAAAAAAATCTCATCTACAAAACTGATGATTTAGGCTTATGAGAGAAGACAACGCATACGCCATTTTTTGGATTGTAGCGAAAACTGCAGCACTATTCTTGAATACATTAGCCACAATTTCTATAAAAGGAAGAATCTCTCTGATGGCCATAGGTGTCATATTCGGCTGATTTGAGAAAGATCGATAGATGGGCTCTACAATGCAAATATTATATTGAAAAGCCATCACAATACACAAAATCTGGAAGCACCTAAGCCAGAGGATCTTGAATATGATCAAAGTCTATACTGATTGTATGCTTTATATATCATCCTTGGTATTTGGTCCAGACACTCGATTCGCCTTTATTTCCAGCATGATGTCATTCAAAAGAGATGTTATTTTGTGTTTGTTGTTGTCGAAGCTTATCCTGAAGCAATTTAAAGGCCAATCCGGGAATAGAATAACTTTGAGTGGCCTCTTTTCATGTCATCATTACATCTGCCTCATGGAAGACCTTCAAGAATTTTAATGTATCAGTGTTATATCCTCTAAAATAAGTGTCTCTATTCACTGTTGCTGAACGAAATTAATTTAATTAGAACAGGAATAAGTATGTAATTATCCACAATAGGCCTATATTCATCTTCAAAAATCGTTGGGTTGACAATGTCAAAGTTGACATTTTTGTAGGTTAAAAATAAATTGCATCGTACTATGATTTTATTAATTTTGGGACACCAACATTATCATTATTGGTGTAAATTGTGCTAAAATTGCCATACCAATTATTTAGCTGTTTTATTTTCTACTGTTGATATATTGATTGAGGCAGCTAAGTAATTTACTGTAATTGATCCATTATGTGGATATGATGCACTCTGACCCATACTAGATCTTCTGCCCTTTCTAAACTCTAGCCCTCAAGAAGTGACTGGCCGGTCAGCACCCCTTCAATGGGGCATTAAGCCCATTCCTCAAAATATAGCATAAAAAGTTATGTTTTACTGTTGAATGAATATTAAAAAATGTAAATTGCCATTAATATGCTATATTTTCAAATAACTTTGGTCACTTTAACATTTATAACTGGGGCAATGGGTGTACCTGATGATGAAATCCAGATTTCAGATGCTTTTGTCAGTGCCCAGCCAGGCTTTGAATCTTTGGATTCTTGTTCATTTTGTGATACTAATAATAATATAATTGGTGTAAATTGTACTTACATTGTCACATCCGTTATTTTGAGTTTTTTTTCTTTTGTTGTTCTTTTGATGGAGTCAGTTATGAAATATGCTGCAATTGATCCATACCAAAATTTCACTATATCTCATGTACAGGAAATAATGATGAACCTCATAATAATACTGATAATAAACATGTGTATGCATTAAAAAAGAGGTTTAAATGTGAAACTAAATCATAATTATTTGATATCAATAAGACATGACTACATAAGCAGATCATCTTTTAGTGGCATAGGCGTATTGCCCATAGGCTGCAGCCCCCCTGGCATCAGGGCAAATGGGATATTAGGGCAAATCCTGACCAATATCAGGGCAGACCCACTGCCCTGGTCACATTCGTACAATGTTAAAATTTCAGGGCAAAATAGCAACAGCCCTCCCGTGAAACGGCTGTCCCGTACGCCTATGTTTAGTGGCTATTACTTTGGAAAATGATGATTCAAGAGAAATTGCGGAATTCATCTGAACTTTGGGGTAGGGCTAATTCTCAAACATAGATCAGTCCAGGAGCAGCGTAAAAAGTGTATAAACTGTAAATTGAAGTAGTTGCCGCAAAGAATGCCTCATAAGGAAATTCTTAGTAAAATTTGATAGCTCTACCCATAAAATGTTTTGACTGAGAGAGTATCGAAATTTTGCATGATTTCAAATTGAAAGGAATTTATTGACGATATCCTGTTGAATTTTGCATTTTTCACAAGGTACTACTGCTATGGAACCAAAATTGTTTCATGAATTATTAATTCTTTATCTTTATGTTTTCAATGAAAGTCTTTTTTTTTTAGTAATTTTGACGTCCACACTGGACAATTCGGTAAACACTTAAAAGAAATAGTAGTTTAAACTCAGTATAAACTGCAAACTTTTGCCCATAAAATCTGGGGTTTAATCAGCGCTTTAGTAGAGTGAAAAAAGCCTCAAATCTCACTAAATATTACTAAAAATAGAAAAACCTATTTTTTGCCCCATCTTCAGGGCTATGGAAAACACACTATTCTCCCTCATATCAATGCTGATGCTTTTTTAACGAATAAAGGAAGTTTTAAGCTGAAGATAGATACCAAATACAGGGCTAGGAGAGCTCTCAATTGGCTAATTCATTACAATTTAATGTGTGACTCAATTAGACATTTCCGAAATGTCCGACTCAAAGAACATTACCCTTTACCACTTCCATTTAGCAACCAGTAGGTTCTTGTTTGACATTTTAAGTGATCTTTGTGGTCAGACTTGGCCTTCCAGTCATTAAATGGGTGTCACTGGGAGACCGATTTTGTTTCCCTTTCATGCACATGTATATGGTTGTCTGAATTTGATGTAGATGGGTACATTTCACATTGTTACAATAAGGCTACTTCTTTGCTCCATCTCAAAAATCATATATATGCTGCTTATTATGGGTTGTCTTTTTGATTTTCAATTTTCATAAATTTAAAACCTGACAAATTTCTCTCTTTTTTCGTTGTAGAAATTTGCCCTATTCCATATCAGCTCAACAGTTAACACTCATTCTGCAAGCAGAGTGTAGGGTTTATACTAATGATGAATGCAGCTAACCTGGGGGGAGCATGCATGATAGGAAGAGGTTCCTGTGGGATGACCCCAAATGCTAGGGAATTCAGTGAGGGGATTTTTTTTTGGTTTTTTCGTAATGATGTGTGTAACAATTGGGTACTGCAACCTTCTTTCTTCCTTTCTCATTTTCCTTTCTTTCTTCCTTTCTCATTTTCCTTTCTTTCTTCCTTTCCTATTTTCCTCTCTTCCTTTCTCATTTCCTTTCTTATTTTCCTTTCTTTTCCCTTTTCTCTTTCTCATTTTCCTTTCTGTCATCCTTTCATATTTTCCTCCATTTCCTCCTTTCTTTTTTAATTACTCATTTTCCTTTCTTTGTTCCTCTTTTTTATTTTCCTTTCTGCCTTTCTCATATCCTTTATCTATTTCTTTTTCAATTTCTCTAACTTCTTCTGTCTCATTTGCCCTTCTTCATTTTTAATTTTCCTTTATTTCTTCCTTTCTCATTTTCCTTTCCCTCTTCCTTTATTTCCCTTTCTTTCTTCTTTTCCTTTCTCAGTTACTTTTCTTTCTTGCTTTCTAGTTTTCCTTCCCTTTTCATTTTCCTTTCTCTCACCCTATTTTTCATTTTCCATCCTTCTTCTTTTCTTATTTTCCTTCCTTTCTTTCTCATTTTCCTTTCTTTCTCATTTTCCTTTCTTTCTCTGCTTTCTTTCTTTCTTTCTTTCCTTTCTTTCCTTTCTTTCTTTCCTTTCTTTCTTTCCTTTCTTTCTTTCCTTTCTTTCTTTCCTTTCTTTCTTTCCTTTCTTTCTTTCCTTTCTTTCTTTCCTTTCTTTCTTTCCTTTCTTTCTCTTTCTCAGTTTTTCTTTTTTCCTTCCTCATTTCCTTTATTTGTTTCTCTTTTTATTTTCCTCTTTCTTGTCTTTTATCCCTGCTTTCTTTATCTTATTACTTTTTCAACAGCAAGCAGTCAGAACACCATTTCTACACTATGCAAAATTAAGGAAGTTAAAATGTATAAGATTTACTCATGAATATAGCTGACAACAGGATGTCTTGGGGTATATATTATATAGGGGTTAATGAGATTGCACCCAAGGTCAAGCTAGCCATGTGAATCAGGTCAGTTTATCTGCTGCTGTAACCTTGCCTCAGTTTCTTCTCTGCAGTCTTCAAGTTAAGACACACTGAAGCTGACTGACAGGACTCCTAGCTGCTCATAAGATATTATGTCAAGGTAAACACTATATATATATATGTTAATTTTGCATCTAAATAATGTGTATTCATTTATTACATAATTTATGTCAATATACAACTGTTGTGTCTTGTGATTAGCTTCAGTTTAACATGGGACCTTTTGAAAATGATTTCTTGAACAGCTTATAGGCTAATTCACTTGCCTTTTTAAGAAATTTAAGAAAATAATGTTGGTGTTATTTAATATTTAAATTGTGTGTAATGGGTGATGTGCTGGCAATTACGTATATTAAATTACTCTAAGAAATTGTATATGTGTACCACAAGCTAATTTGGAAATACAGGGTTTGCAAAGATAAAAGACATGCAATCAGAACTATATTATGATTTGACATCTGTGTTGAAATTTTAAGATAATGTAGATAGAAATTATTAATGTCCTTTTCAGTTAGCCCAGTGAACTGTACTGGCTAATTATTGTTTTGTTGTTGGGGGGAATCTTGAGACTTCCTGGGAGGTCTTTTTAGATGGTAGTTTCTGCCCAGTTTTGGTAAAACTATTATTCAGTGGCGGTCATGAAATAAATTATTTCTTTGTGCTGCCAACCCACCCCCTCCAAGCCCCCCCCCAGCTATAGGTGTTGCACACACAGGGATACAAATTGTTGGGTCCTGGGTTCAAATCCTGCTCAGGCCGGTTGTCTGACCCAATGTTGAACAGCAATTTCATTCATCCTTGGCCTCATTGTTGTGTCATATTCCCGTCCTAATTAGCCCGTCCAGAGCACAAATATGAAATTTAAAGCCTAGGTGTATATCAACATGGGCCTATCATCAATCCTTCCTCCCACACTGAAAAGCTTTTTGATTTGTTAAGGGATTTGACGGTCTTGGCTGTTTAGTTTGTCCAATTCGGGGGCGACCATTTAACTTCCGCGCGGGGGGGGGGGGGGGAATTTGAGGTTTCCTCGGCTGAAAATTATTTATTTCATGGGATAACGGCAGCAGTAGGCCTATTTATTGTTTCAAGCGCACAAAAAATCCCCAACTATTCATTCTTAAATTAAGCAATGCCTTAAGAAATTTCCCAGGCAGAAATTATTTATTTCAAGACTGCCCAAAAATTATTTATTTATTTGACCAAAACTGAGCAAGAAATTATTTATTTACAAAAACTCCAAGCCTCCCCCCCCCCCCACAGATTAAATGGTCTCCCCTTTACTGACGTAGTTAGACTTTTGAGTTTGACTAATTTAGTTGCTTTCATTGAGCAGGTTTGTAATTTCACTAATTTTAATAGTTGCATTGACTTTATTTTGATCAATTTAGTGATGTGGCTAATTTTATAGTCATGAATGTGTGTAGCTCTGAAACTGAGTGTGTTGCTCTGCAACTGCAACTTGATGGTTCAGGCCTTGCCCTCGACCCCTTTGGGGTAGGGGCAACTACACTCTTGCTAATAAATATGGAATATAGGCACATGTCAAAAAGTGAGTATAAATTTGGTATCACCATTTTGTGATGGGAGCTGTGAACAGACATCTAACAATTTTTCTTGATAAATATGGGTCCACTCAACATCACAAAGTGCAATTTTTATGAATTTGGAGAAAATCTTGACAACTGGGGTCGGGAAATATTTTTCGACGGGTAGATATCACATGAAATAGTGTTGATATTTGATAATAAAAGACAGCAAAAGAATAATTGGAGTCAAATTCAGTTAGTAACATAGTCCATATTGGAAAAATACCCACTAGGGGTAATTTAGACTTCAAATTTGAATGGCACACCTATTATTTCTTGATTCTTGATTTGTGATATTTTTCTTTCTAACAGAGCTTTAGCTCTGAAATTTTAAGGGGTTGAAGGCATATGTAGGATGCTGGATGCACAATTTCATTTGTCTCAACGATGCTTGATTTTGATGCAGTCAGGAAATATCACAATGAGGCAATTCTGACAATTTCTTGAAAATTTGACATTCTTGGACATGTGATTATTAGAAATCGCTTTGGATGTACTGAAAAGTACACCAAAGAAGATGTTCTCCAAATGGCACCATCGTTCCAGCTGGAAATTGATTACATCACTCGCTATCAACTGTTTGTCACAACATCGCAATGTCTTGTTTACCATGATAGCGGATCACTGACATAACATATACAAAATCTCTTCTAGCCAGGTCTATGTGTGATGCATTTGCAAGGATGATCTTTTGTAATATTTTCTGTGAATCCACTCAGTGATTCATAATTTTTTTTCTGCTATCAATTGTAGTACTAAATTGACACTGCTGTGTTGTGACAAACAGTCAATACCGAGTGATTAAATTTTTTCTGTGGAAGCAATGGTACCATTTGGAACTTTCATGGTTGTACTTTTCAGTACAAACAAAGTGGTTCTGATGTTTACATGGTACAAATACTTTCATATTTCAAGAAATTGTCAAAATTTCTGGACCATAATAGTTCCCGATTGCATCCAAACCAAGCATCATTGCCGCCAAATTAAATAGTATATCCAATATATGCATCCTCTCTCTTTTATCCCTTAAATTTCATAGCTTCAGTCCCTTTAGAAATAAATAAATTCACAAATCACAACAAAATGGGGTCCTGATTACCCCTAGAGGGTAGTATTTCCAATATAAACTATGTTACTAACTTATTTTGACCCCGGTTATTCTTTTGGTAACAATTTTTTTCATGTATCAACAATATTTCGTGTGATTTCAACCCTTCAAAAATCTAGAATATATTTTTTTTCTGTATTTACACAATTGACTTCAGTTTTCAAGATTTTCCCCAATTTCATAAAATTTTCACTCTGTGATGTTGAATGGACCCATATTCATCTAGAAAAATAGCAGGACGTCTCTTTGCAGCTCCAATGACGAAATTGAGTTACCAAATTTCTACTCACTTTTTTATGTGTACCTATATTCCATATTTATGAGCAAAAAAGAGTGTAATTTTCAATTTGTGCGGTCATATCCTATACTTTCAATGCTATCAAAATAAGTCACCAATGGAGTATGAATAAAGTCCTGGCTTCTTAATGACAAATTATCAGTTCATTTCAATGTATTGCAATGGTTAGAGCCTGTTGCGAGGTCATTGATGTCCACTAACAGCAAATTTAATGTTTGAGTGCTTGACTGCTTGTCCTTCGTTGACTCTTAATTCTGGTCTTGACTAATTTGGAAAATATTCATTTTCATACACTTTTGCATTGATCTGAGTCAGAATTTTGCATAACTCTTTCAGATCCAGTTGGATGATGTGACCCACTGACCCAGTCATGTTAATATTCCTCTGAATACAATGGATTTGGATGCTTGCAATCATAACATATGAAGAAGTTACCATGGAATACGGAGGTTAGTAGGCACATTTTTTACCATAATATGGCATAAACAGGGACAGAATTGGGCCATTTAAGTACTGTCATAGCATCTGTACAAATCATCTCACAAATATTGCACGTCAAAAATGTGATAACGTCCCTGCTGAAAATATGCTGAAGGTCTAACCGCCCCTTGAAGGAGGCATATATTTTTCAATATTTTGCATGTAGACGAATTTGTAAACCTGCAAAAACGAAAATGTACACGAATTTGGCATTCGTGAAAGTGTCAAATATTGTCATTCACGAATTTGTAAAAGTGTATTTACGAACATACTAACCCTAAACTTGGCTAAACTAACCCTAAACCTGATTTTGACCCTAAAACTGAAAACTGTAACACCTCCACGAATGTAAGTATTGGCAGGTCCACGAATGAATAATAAACCTGATAAAGCACATCCACGAGTGTTAGCTATTACATAGACACGAGCACTTATGCTCGTTTTTACACATCCACAAACTCGAACATGTTCGTTTTTACACCTCGACAAATTCGTGAACATGCCAAATAAGGAAAAATATATGCATGCATAAAGTCTTTGAAGAAGTCTAAAATTTGATGATTAACATCGCATTTGACACAATTACGCAATGATGGTATTTAATTCAAGGTGTGGCAAAGAAAACTTGCGATCTGCACAGGCAAATGGTCATGCATGCAGAATTGCTGGTCAGCTGGTATGATATTTAAGAACAACAAAGATATATATGACCATCGGCCTGTGCACACTGCAATCTCTCTGCATGGATTCAAACAGGCCTAAGCAATATCAGCAGAGTGATAAAATTTTTACCCTCGGCAATGAATATTGCGGTCGGGTATTGTAGTTACTATGGCAAATTTTTGTCCGTCCGGCGGTTGGGTGGGTGGGTGGGCAGGCGGCGTCCAACAATGTGTATTGGCCTCTGTGCCAAAACTATTACACCTATACATATGAAATTTGACACATGAATGGGTCTTATAGTTTTAATGTGCCTTTTGGAATTCATATATACACAATGATAAAATATTGATAATTCGGAAAAAATTAATTTTATTTGTTTCCGGACCAGAACTCGGAAACGGTTATACCTATAGGCATGAAAATCTACCATAACGTGTATTAAATACCCTAGTTGTGCCTTTTGGGGGTCTAAATACTCTTAATAAAATTCATTACAAACAATTCATCAAAAATGTAAAAAACTGTGTTTTTCTTTCAACCCTCCGTAATTCCATCAATTTTGGGCGTAGACTTTTGGAATTTAGCAGTTAGTTGTCTAAAGTATAGCCCTCTAAAACTTTAATCATTTAGAGGGTCCATCTAACCAGTTTTGCGTAAAAACCAAAATACTGAAACAATGTTCAATTTTTTACATTTTCTTGAATTTTGGTCTCTCACATCAAAACAGTAACAAATATATTGGTAAAAACCAAAAGGATTATAGTAAAACTTATCAAAAAGAAAATTTTATGGCCATTATGTAGTTTATGCCATTTATTAGGCCAACACAACAAGTTTAAAATTCACAAAAATGTGAAAATACCGACTTCTTGACCAGTTTGTGTCTAACAAAGTCATGCTATGTTGTTGACCAGAACAAAATGAATAAACATGAATAAAATGTACATGCTTTTCTTGCATATATCTATTAAACCATCTAATATTTGAATATGAAAAGACATAAATTGCCAAAAATAGGCAAAAAACTGTAGACCTTTGAATTGTCACATTTTAGTCAAATTTGCATCTTGGTTACTCAGAGTGCCATACAACGTGTCACAAATATAATTTTTTATCACATTCCTCTTCAGAATGTATGTAGTTTTATCTATAGGCCTATATAGACAAATATGCTTTATGCACATAGTTCTGACTCATGGGGCTGACTATTTAAAACTTTTGATAAGAAATCTCAAAACCCCCACTTATTACCCTTTTGCTCAAATATAACTTCAGTGATGTAAATTAAAACATAGGCTGTGCAGCAGCATACCCTCGGCTATTCTGCAGACTAATCTGCAGTTGGTGAAATCAATTGTTGAATTACTGGTGGGGAGGGTTGGCAGCAGGACGCCCAGACCCCCCACCAAAAAAACGTGAAACATGGGCAAAGACTGAAAAATCTGGATAATGAAATTCTGGCAAGTAGGGTTTTAATCAAACTTAGATGTGAAAATCACCAGAGTTATATTGCAGATATGCTTATTTGGGTCATTCTCAAATTTTGGGACAATTTGCGTCACTCCAGTTCCCTGACATTAATTTGAATGCAATTGATATCTGAAGCGTCACTCCACATCTGTTATTCATATTTCTATTTAGAACCACTGCATTTGGAACAAAAAGTCATTTATTAGACCTTTTTTGGTGCATTGTGTCCAGTAATCCATGCCAAATCAGTGGTTTTTCCCTGTCACTGGACCTGACATGACAAAATCATTTGTTAATTTTCCTCCTAAAGTACCATAATTTCCAAAGTTTCTATGCACTTGAATTGATAGATAGATCTATTGATTAGTAATTAGATAGATAGATAGATAGATAGATAGATAGATAGATAGATAGATAGATAGATAGATAGATAGATAGTTTTTAACTGTGAAATTTTTTTAATTTAGTATCTGTGATATGTTTGTATTTTAAAATTGTACTGTCTCCCATATCTCTTCTTAGAGAGGCCTGTTTTTTATGATGTCACTTGTTTTTAGTTTGTTGTATACAGGGTGAGACATAAATAAAATATTTATCTATCTATCTATCTATCTATCTATCTATCTAGATAGATAGATAGATAGATAGATAGATAGATAGATAGATAGACAGATATATAGATAGATGGATAGATAGATTGTTTTTGATAGTCTATAATTATATTGTGTTGTCTTATACATCCAGAGAAGCATGGATGGATGGATGATTGGGACTTTACCTCCTGTATCTAATCTATGCAATTGGTGGGCTAATTAGGACAGGAGGAGGACATAGCAATGAGGTGACCTTTTTATTTCATTGCAACATTTCTTTTCTGTACCTTGAATTTGTTGAATGCCTGAGCAGGGTAATTTGTCAAAATAAAATAAAATAAAAAATCATGCAAAATAGAGAAATGGATGTTTCGTTGATCTTACAACATTTTCCGTCATCCAGAAAAAGTAAATAAGCATATCTGCAATATAACTCTGGTGATTTACTCATCTCAGTTTGATTAAAACCCTTCCTGCCTGAATTTCATTATCCAGATTTTCAGAGTCTTTGCCCATGTTTTTTGGGCGGGGGCTATGGGTGTCCTGCTGCCAACCCTCCCCATCGGCACTACAACATTGGATTTCACCAACTGCAGAGTGCAGAATAATGTGCTGAATAGCCAAGGGTATGCTCCTGTGCAGCCTATGTTTTATAATGAACCATCAAGTAATTGGAATTATCAGTCAAATGTATAAACAAATGCTAACCAGGTCATTAGCAATTTAAGCTAGATTTACTTCCTTTTTAATGGAGGTGTGTACACACCTCCATTTATGTAGTTACAATAAGAGAATTGCAGTTTTGGAAGAAACAAATTTGATAGTTTTTATAGTCAAGAAAGCCGGCTAATTGGCCGTTTTGTTTGGAAATGTTCGGAGTCAAGAAAGCCAGCTAACTGCATTATAGAGCATGCATCTGGCAGAGGAATGAATAGCAGACATGTTGTAATTTTGACGTGACTTCCGTCTAAATCTTGCTAGGATCCACCGCGGGTAACATCACATATTGTGTATCATGTGTATTGGCCACTGTGCCTTAACTATTGCACTTGTTTGTATGATTTTTGGCAAATGAATGGGTCTTATAGCGTATGATTATACGTCTTTTGTTGTTCATACTAGAGCAGTAGCTACAGTTTTTTTAAATATTGAAATGTTAAAAAATTAATTAAAAAATTATTTTTTTCGTTACCAGTGCAGAACTCTGCTCAGAAACAGTAATACCCATACCTAATCTGCCATATTATGTGTTAAATACTCTCAATGTACCTTTTGGGGGTCTAAATGCTCTTACAAAAATTAATTACAGCAAATTCAGTAAAAATGCGTAAAAAAAGAAATCCGTCAATTTTGGAGTTAGACCTATGAAATTTTGCATTTGAATGTCTAAATTATACCTCTTCAAATGAGTTAACTCATTTGGAGGGCCAATCTTATGAAATTTTCAGAAAACCAAAACTGAAAAAAATTTAGGATTTCAGATATTTTCTCAAACTTCCGTTTTTCACAAATTAATAGTAAATGAATAAATTGTTATCTTCAACAAATGTTATATAGTTAAACATATTAGGAAGTAACTTTTGTAGCCATATATACACACTGCGTTCCCAATTAGACATGGGACCCAACTTAAAATATGAAAATCAGCTGGCTACCAAAGAAATAGGCTGGCTAGCTGCTTAGCTAGGCACTTCACTGGAGATGGCTGGCTTACCAAATTAGTGGCTGGCTGCAGCTGGCTGCCGCTGGCAGCCATGAAATAATGAATTTTGAAGCTATTGTTTCATGATTTTTTTGCACATCATATCTGGGTTTTTGTTGGGGTGTTCCAAATAGATGTCTTTGGATCCAGTGAAGCCTTAGAAAGTTATGTCACAACAACCAAGACTTTCTTGGTCAGAGATTAAAAAATATATAATTAATAAACCACCACTTTTAATGACCCAATGTAGTTTGCTATTTTTAGCCTTAATTCATTTTCTTGTATCCCAACTTTCCAAAACAGCTTAAGAAGTGCTTGTGTCAATGTTTACCAGGTAAATCAAAAAGTAAAATTTGTTTCCTTTTTTAAAGACGGGGGTAGAGGGGGTACCAATATACCCGGGTACATCAATTAAATGGAATTCTTCTCTGATTGGGTAACTAGGATAGGGTATTGACCAATCACCTGGCTTTGATTCCTGCTATATTTCTAGTGCAATGGTCAATATACCATAACTTTTTTTAATAATGCTCCGATTTTAATGAAAACTTCAGGATTTATGTTTAGTGGCATATCATTCATTTTCCTTGAAGTAAACATTATTATCTGCATTATTCTTAGTTTTTAGTTTTTTAAGAAAGGCCGATTGCTGCTAATGAAGGGTAATTAAATAGTCATTAGGGTTTCTAATTTCAATGTAATTCGGAATTCCTTTGATGTGGACAGTCCTAATGACTCTCTAGTTGTAATTTTTCATAACCAATCAGCTCACAACAGTTCATGTTGAATTTTTAGCTATGATTTTGATTAAAATGCTATTTTAATGGTCTTACAAAGTCCTGATTTGCTCAAAATTATAGTAATGTATTCCTTCGTTACGAAATATCATGTGGTTGAAAAATTGAGTTGTTTCATGCAGTAGTATTGCTGGTATTGATGATTTTAACTGAGGAAAATGGGAGATGTTGACTGTTTGAGTGCCAGATTCAGAATGAAGGCTACCTGGGTTGGGTCCTTTTATACGTCTACCCCCGTCTTTAAATGCAATCCTGTATCTTGATTATTTACTTTTTTTCATGTACATGTATGTAGTCCCATAGTATGGACAAATTATATTTAAAATTAGGTGCTGACAAGACAATGAATTGAAATGACTTGAAGATACAGTTAATGGAATATCTCCTCAAAAGTTGGCATGCTCTGTTGGTATAATGGTATTGAGAAGTTTGTGGAAAAGGTGTGAATTGCAATTGAAAACGTAGGCTGCGCAGCAGCATACCCTTGGCCATTTAGCCGACTATTCTGCAGCCAGTGAAATCCATTGAACATGTTGAAGTACCGGCGGGGAGGGTTGGCAGCAGGGCACCCAGAGCCCCCCGCCAAAATAACGTAAAACATGGGCAAAGACTCTGAAAATCTCGACAATGGAATTCAGGCAAGTGGACCTATTGGTGGCCTATAGCAAAATAGCGGTAATGTAACTACAGCAAATTGGTATGGATGTTTTTGCCATGTTATCGGGTTTTGATAAAACTGAGATGTGTAAATCACCAGAGTCATATGGCAGATATACTTGTTTACTTTTTCTGGCTGACAGAAAATGTTGTTAGATGAACGAAACATCCATTTCTTTATTTTATATTTTTCTATTGTATTTAATTTTGACAAATTTCCCTGCTCAGGCATTCAACAAATTCAAGGTACTGAAAAGAGATGTTGCAATGAAATAAAAACCTCATTGCTATGTCCTCCTCCTGTCCTAATTAGCACACCAAGTTCATAAATACAGGAGGTAAAGTCCCAATCATCCATCCATCCAAGATTCTCTGGATGTATTAGATAACACAATATAGACTATCACAAACAATCACATAATCTATATCTATCTATCCATCTATCTATCTATTTATATGACAACTAATCAATATATCTATCTATCAATATGTTTTATTGCATACAAAAGTACATTTGAACTAAGAGCATGTTTAATATGACTGAAATCTTTCAATATCGAACATATCAAATCTTAGGATGTAATGGTACGAAATTAGGGCAATATGAAAATCTATTGGCAGGGATAAATTCATAATGGATCTATCAGTCAAACAATCAATTAATTAATTATTCATTAAATCAGTCAAACAATCTCCAATCATTTAAACATCTATCTATCAATCTATCTGTCTATCTAATCTACCTATGTAATCTACCTACCTATCTATCTATCTATCTATCTATCTATCTATCTATCTATATCTATCTATCTATCTATCTATATACAGTCAGCACAGAAATGATTTGCACACTTTATTTTTCATCATATTTCACAGAAAAATGCCAATGTGATACAAAAAGCTGTCGTGTGTTTTCACAGGTGGGATTACAGGTGTTGTCCGAGGAATACCCTATTTTCACATTTTTGTTAAGTTTAAACTTGTTCTGTCGGCCTAATAAATTGTATCAACTACATAATGGCCATAAAAGTTCCTTTTTGATACATTTGTAAGTTAAACTATAATACCATTTGGTTTTTACAAATATAGTTATTACTGTTTTGGGGTGAGAGACCAAAATTCAAGAAAAGTTTTTTTATTTTTACGCAAAACTGCTTAGATGGACCCTCTAAATGATTCCAGTAGTTTAAAGGGCTATATTTCAGACAACTAATTGCTAAATTTCAAATGTCTAAGCACAAAATTGATGGAATTATGGAAGGTTGAAAAAAACCCATTTTTAGGTAGTCGTTCGTGAACGACTACCTCTTGCAATGACAAGTGAGAAAAAAGTCCGCGAAAATCGGAAATTCGAAATACCATAATGCCTATTTGCCTCTCACATCATCTACGTAGTCAGAAACCATCGAAAAACCACTTTTCGGGAGACTAATGACTAAAAGGAATAGCTGACAATCGTAATTGAGAAGCAGGAAAGCCAATTCACGTAGCGCTGCTTTTGTAAACGCAACGTGCGCGCAACGCTCAGGCAAGCGAGCGCGACCAGTGATGCTGTTTGAGATCCCGTTGGGTTATTCCTAGTGGGAGCGCCGGGGAGCAATCAGTGATTTTAACTGAATTAACCAACGCTACTAATGCTTCTAAAACATCATTTCCTTTAGGAATTTTAGTGAATAACTACCCTAATGATTACTCACTACAATCCTTCAATTAGAAATAACAAATTTAAGAAATTCAAACAATTTACTTATTAATTTTAAGAGAATTGAGATTATTAACTGCTCCCTCTGTAGATAGATTGCTTATAATAGACCAAACTATTAAATGCCATTAGATTAATATTTGTGGCTGTCAAAGCATTTAGTAACAGACTTTATCTTTGCTGCTTATGCTATAGCAAATATGGGGGGGTGAATAAAAAATAAATAAAAAGCCTACTCTTTTATTAGCACCAGTTTAGATTTTCATGTAATATAAGCACCAGGTGAGGCCCAACTTAAAGATTGTCTCTGAGCATGATATATACATTCTAGGCTAGTCTGGTAGGATGGGTAGGTGCTAATGGACATCTACTTAAAAACAACAACAAAACACAAGATCACTTGGCTAAGTAGAAATTATAACATAGGATCATTTTTTAACTTACCTTATTTCCTTGAGATTAATTTTTCTTTTGATGCCTCTTTTTTTCTGAAAGCATGTCTTGTTGAACACTGACTGAGAGATACCAAAGCTGGTCTTTACATACTAATAATACTATTTATTAAGCAGTGGCACACTCACATAGCTTTGGCAGGTAGTGTGTAATGATTACTATTACTCGTTGAGCAGTGTCAAAGAAGATATCAATTGATCCGCTCAATTGGCTTGAGTTGGCAGGTAGTATCTCATGATTGCAATTATTAATTGAGCAGTGGCAAGATAAAATATCAAATCATTGCAATTGGCATGCCAGATTATCAGAATATCTTGGAAGTATGACACAATGCTTTTAATTAATTGTAATTATTTTATGTTTTATATATTGTAAATTAAACCACAGTGTGAGTGACAGTAAATGTTTTCTAAAGTGTTCATTTGTGTAATAGCATATCCAATTGAGCTAATAATAATAAATAATAATAATAGTTCATTTATATAGCGCTAGATTCAATTATATTGCTCTCCAGCGCTGTATCCAAACGATTATTTATAGTATTTTTCTGAATAAATGAGTCTTCAAATGTCTCTTAAAGTTTTCCAGTTTTTCATATTTCCTCAAATATCGTCCGGGAGGCTATTCCAGAGTTTTGGAGCCGATCTAAAAAATTCTCTGTCCACGAGATTGTTGTGGATTTTTACATAGAATAAGTGCCAATTCAAGTGGACAAATATATATTCTTTGATTTATTTTGTTGTCATGTCGAGTACAATTATAGCAACAATTTATGCAATATATGTTCTTTATTTTGATTGATCAAAACATGTTATAACTAAATAATTTAGATTTTTACCATATTCCATGTAACTTTACTATTACAGCTATACTTCCTAATATATATATTTCCCATTTTACCACATCAAAATAATAGCTTGTTGATGTTATTTCTGTTTTTCACCCAAAACTTTTTTTTAACCAACAAATTTCTAATGTTTTCTTTGAATGACAAAATTAATGTTAATGTCTGTCTCTGTTTGGGACTGACGAATGGCTGCAGAACGCTGTGAGTCCCTTGAAATCGAATTGGATCAACATCAATTTGACATGTTTTGGACAGATCACAAGATCAGGTCGCACAACAGCTGTCCGTATTACTACGCCAGACTACTTTCACAAAGCATGGTTGCTGGCAAAGATACTCTGCTTTGAAAATGTTTGGAAATCATGAAACAAAAGAAAATTTTGAAACTTAAGCATAAACTTTGCTTACGACAGGGATGATTTTACTCATCAGAAGTTTGAATGTATTCAATCTACTTATAGGCGTACCCTTTATGCATGTTAAGTTATTGTCAGAAAAGTGTCCAAAAAGAATGCTCTCTCACTTATTCACATGTCCATATGATAACCATGTGTCCAAAAGAGACGTAATATAGAGGAATATTGCTGTCACCAACTCCATATTATTCAATCTCCTTCAATATAATCCGGAAACGACTACCTTTGAATCCCTGGATTCTTGTTTTCCATTTTTGATGAATTTTGTAATAAATTTTAGTCAGAGCATTTAGACCCCCAAAAGGCAAAACTAGGGTATTTAATACATGTTATGGTAGATTTTCATGCCCGTAGGTATAACAATGTATAACCGTTTCTGAGTTCTGGTCCGGAAACGAAAAAAATTAATTTTTCCAAATTTTCAATATTTTACAAAAACTGTGGTCATTGTGTAAATATGAATTCCAAAAGGCACATTAACAATACAAGACCCATTCATGTGTCAAATTTCATATGTATAGGTGTAATAGTTTTGGCACAGAGGCCTACACATTGTGTGACGCCGCCCGCCCGCCCGCCCGCCCGCCCACCGGACGGACAAAAATTTGCCATAGTAACTACAATACCGGACGGCAATCTTCATTGCCGAGGGTAAAAAGTGTGAAGCCAGGAAGATGTGTCAAGACAACCAGGGATGTTCTGATTGCAATTCTGGATTGTTTCTGTGCTTGTCAAAGTGTTTCTAGTTGATTGAAATTGACAAAAATCGGCGGCTGCAGCCAGCAGCATCAACTAGTGATGGTTGGCTGGCTAATCAACAATATCAGAGGCGGCTGACTGAAGCAATAAATTGATGACTCGGCTGGCTATCAGTGGCGGCTCCCATGTCTAGCAGAGATATGACTTTTTATTAGGGCTGTGCATCGTTGCTCAGATTTGATATGATACAGAGTTTGGATTATCGAAACGTATCGTCGATATCATAATGACTTGAAAATCTCCACAAACAACTTTTTATGAAAGATATCTTCTGAAAAATTTGCACTTTTAAGTATGCAAAACTTTATAATGCACAAAAAATCTATATAAAACGATGAACTGCTACCCTCCATGGAACACATGTGCAATGCCCACATAAGGTCGCGAACTATTGACGTACTCTCGCGATATCTCATGGGGAATCCCCATGGACAACGGAAGTGAAATACAATTGCTCAACCCCTTCAGTAACTAGAGAACCTTAACAAGAAATATAAGATCAAGTCATCATTTCAAAGTAGGCCTACATGCTACAATCCATAAAATATCCCATGCATTACAATATTGCAAAATGTATTTAGAATTTATTCATGTAATAATTATGACAATACAATGAGCCAGCAACACAGATATGCTGTTTAATTTCTTAATATCAACTGACCAGTCAGATGACATTCAGTCACACAATATTTACATGCTACAAAGTCACTCTTCATTTAGCCTAATATAAATATTCTGTTTAGTATGAAATACTAGGCATGAATACAGCTTCTATCAGTGTCGATTGTTCCTAAGGCGACACTTAATTGATCTTTAGCTTCGCGGACCCGCCGACACAACAGAATTTCTGCCGACCAAGAAAAAAAACATCCACTCACCAATTTATTTATTTGGCCCACCGCCGACCTTACCTGATTGTGGGCCAATTTCCGATGGTGAACAACCGGAGAAACAACACCAAACTCACCTGTATGGCACTTGAAAAAAAAAATGCATAGAATTTCTCTTTGTAACCTGTCTTATTTGCATCCCACATCAGTTATTTCATCCATATTGTGGTCACTTTTGCATTGGTATTTCTTCTCTGGTTATTACCAAAATGTCACTTTTTATTCATCAATAAGGTATATCATGCTAAGCAATGCCTGCTAACTCTAATTTGAACATCACATTTAATTCCTTTGTAACTCTTGGTGGAACCTCAGTCATGAGAGCCAATGACAGTCATGGTGGCTCCCCTCATAATTCAACATGTATATCACAGCCAGCCCACTGCTGAGCAACTTTTCCCCAAATATCTGTTACAGTGTGTTGGGTATCAAATCACTTAATTTTGTATGATATGAACTCTGGTAAAATCTGCTGAACAAAATAAGCAATATTTAAGTTATTTATCACAGAAGGTCAGATTATAGGACATTCACTGGCAGACAATTGGCACCAATCAACAAGTCATGGTTGAGTGCACACTTAAGCCCCTTTCCCACTGAGCACGTTGCTATGCGTTTGTACGCGCAGGTGCAAAACGCCATGGAAACGCAAAGGCTTTTGCAATGATATGCAGTGCTATGCAAGGGTATGCAAGGGAAGGCAATCAAATGCAGGCAAACGTGTATAACCATGCAATCAGGGCAGAAAAATTAAACATGTTTAATTTGAACGCAGTGGGGCTGCGTTTTGTTCTTGTATGCAGAGCAATGCATGTCAATTTGCAGGCCTATGTCAACCAACGCAGCTGTATTGCAGTATTATGCCTACATATGTGATGCCTATGTATCAATAGGTGTCGATATGCATCAATAGGCATTGATATGCAAGTAAACTGGAGTTGTAGTAGTAATTTGTTGAGTTTTTGGTGATGTAAGAGGCTATTTTGCAGAACAAAAGACTTCATATGCAGTCATATGTAACAATATGTGTGGGTATGCAGACATTTTGCAGTGGTATTGCAGGCCTATGCCAAACCAATGCAGAGCTATGCATTCTTCTGCAACTGCTATGCATTACCTCATTTACCATGGTTAACCAGGTGAAACGTGTACCCTTGTGCATTTGAACACATTTTTGGATTTTTGTAATTATGCAATGAAACGTGGCTGTATGTACTCAGTGGGAAAGGGCTTAAGCCCAGAGCCTGTCTTTGATCTCCCACTGCCCCACTGACTAGTAATTAAAGTGGATTAAAGCATGACAGTTACCAGATAACTGTCATGATTAAAACAACTAGTCCTGACTAAAATTGAATGGCCTCAGGGGACAGCCCCCAATTAGATTTTAAAAAAGAAAACATTGGCACATTTGGGTTTAACAGTAGGCCTATTTAAGCTAATATGATTACCTCGATATGCTGTGAATCATGCTGATAAGCAATTATAAGCAATTAAAGAATCAATCAGCAAATAAATACATTCCAAAGGTTAGTGCAGCATGTGTCAGTTGCAGCCACAGCAGCATGGTGCAATGTCACATTTGACTTTTCAGCTCTCTGGGAAGGAGCCTAATCTACCAATTCACTCATGAAACTTTATGACACACATTGAAAGGATCCTGATCATGTTTGCATCAATCACCAGGTCAGATTTTGATCAGTGGGGCTATGTTCTTGTCTTATTTTTGGCAAAATCCCAGTGCCTGTCAAATACCTAGGACAGAAATCATTGTATTTAGCTTCATGGAGCTACCACACTGTTTCTAAGGTTAGCCAGCAGGAGGAAATAAAAAGCTGTACAGGCAACTCCCGGCATTGTTCGGCCCAAGCAAGATATATAAGATCCAGCCCTGTGCATTCAGCTAACTTTTTTGACACCAGCCAACTGATGTGCCTAAAAACCACGTTCCAAATTTTTGCTCTTCTGTCATTCTTTCTGATCCCAAAATTGTACAGAAAACTTCTTATTGGCAACATGCAGAATTTGACTTTTTTTTTTTTCTTTCAACCGACCCATGAAAATTCAGATTTGAGATTTCAATTTTTTTTTTTTTCGTCCTACCGACCGACCTAAGAAAAAGAGCCTCGAGAGGATCCGAGAAGCTAAAGATCAATTATGTGTGGCCTAATTGCTGGTAGCATGCTGTGGAAACCCTGTTAAATTGTCAACAATATTTTTAAGAATCAAAACTACCAAGTGAAATTTGAGTGATTTGTTTGTCTATGTATGCTACTGCTATTTTAAAGAAGCTATCAATAACACGGTAGTGAACGAGTAACTGGACTATGTCTTGTTACCGCATTTCACTCTACATAATGTTTTATTTAATATAATCAGTGATGGTCATCTGAGAATGTTTGAAATTCTGATTTTGAAATCTATTCTAATCGTGATACCTTTTGTGTTGTTTCAAGACATATATGTCATATATATAAATGAAAGCTAAAAATAAGTAACAAGACACATCTCAGTTACCTCGCTCTGAACGGTTTTGTAACAAGACACAAGCAAGAATGTCCGGTTACGCATTCGTACATTTTTGGACACAAATCTGTCAAAATTTAGTTTTTGATGCAAAGCGTAAACTCTATCTTTACACAAGATTCAAGGTCCTCATTTTGATTTTTAATTTCACTCAAGACTAATATGGCAATGCAAAATTTAGAATGGAATAAACATCTTGTTACCATCCCTTACTGAAAATTTGCAAGGATCATGCAAGGATCATGCAAGGATCACGTAAGGCAGTCAACGCAAGGATCAAGCAAGGATAACTCATGGATTTTGCTGAAATCCATGCATGAATTTTGAGCAGCCCACCTCCTTGGAGATGCAAGGCTAAACGCAAGAATCATGCAAGGATAACGTAAGAGTGCCTTGTGTATGCCTTGCAATAGTCTTGCATTTTGCCTTAGCAATGTAAAGATGACGCAAGGATCATGCATGGCGATTGCAAGACTCATGCAAGGGTGTTCTTGCATTGTCCTTGTAAGGATCACGCAAGGATCATGCAAGGACAAGCAAGAACATCCTTGCATGAGCCTTGCATGATCCTTGCATGATCCTTGCATCATCCTTGCATGATCCTTCCCCTGATAAAAACTGCCACCAGTCAGAGACAGGCCTGCCTCAAATAGAAGCCTCGTGGATATTGAATGGCCGATCATGAAGGTTGCCATTAATTCGGACATAAAAAAATAGTAGGGATTGACACCATTTGTCAAGTTCGATGTCATTCTTTTTTTGGTTTTAAGTAAGTACCGCAATCTGCAAATCGATCCGCAATTTACAGCAAAATCCGCTCTGCAAAACCTGTAGTTTTTGCCCATTTTCCATTGAAAGTATAAGCATGTGCAGGATAAAATATCGGATTGAACCGAAAGTGCATTGCATAGTTTATCGGTTATCAAACCGGTGGAAAGAACCAGTGTGAAAGATATATCGTGAACTGGTGTCCGTCCCTAAAAAACAATTTACCTCAATCAATGAAGTCAAAATTCCTTAGAGCTCTTTGCAGATTGTTGGTCACTGGTCCGCTGCAAAAAATTGAAGTTCTTATTTTCAATTCCCTAACTGGCATTACCACGTCATTGCCAGTTTTCTATTGGCAAGAGTAATCTTCTTATTTGCTGAAGTAACTTAAGTCAATTGAATTAGTTTATTTATTGTCACCTAAGCTGCTATATAGGCACTGAAGCAACCATAACTGACACAAACAAAACATTTTTAAGCCAGTGACTCCACATGACCAAGTTGAACGTTTATTTTGAAACTGTTTGGACCGCCTATCTGCAAACAGCTATAACACTTTTTGAAGTTGGTGTTCCAAGACCGTCAACAGTCAGGGAAATTACCAGCATATGAGGACAATTGCAATTCCAGCCAAGTCCTGGCCCTGACAGGATAATTGAGTGTGTGGGGTTGATCAGTTGGGTCTCAGAAGAAAGTCTGATCTCTTTGCAGCCATCCTCACCACACTGCAGCATGTCAGTTGCGGGACTTAATTCTATCCAATTTCACGAAATACTGCAAAGTCATCAGCAGCTGATGACAATTTCCTAATTTCTGATGAGCCTTCGGGTTCTTTTCCTCATTATGTAATGGATAGGTCTGCCAAAATTCATAGAGTTAGTTGACACTGTGATACAACTTTATACCAAGTTTGGAAGAGATAGTTGCAGTAGCTCTTTTTAAATAGCCAGTCAAAGATGATTTTGAGCACTGCCAAAGTCATGGCTAGGCCGTGACACTGTGAGAGTGTCATGGGAGGGTGGTGACAGTGCTAGGGTGATTGTCACGTGGGGCTGAGGACATTGATTGTCATCAGCTGGTGGTAATTTCCCTGACTGGTCAATGACAGTCAATCTGATCAATTTTGATGATATCACTTACCTCAAAACTTATAGAGCTGTAACTCGTGAAGTCTGCTGAATTTTTGCATTTTCCAGTAGCCAGTTATGATCCACGATATCTTCCTCAGCTTCCTGAGGGATTTGTTTCTACATTTAGTCGATATTATAGCTCATATAATGATTATAATATACTGCAGGGAGCTGTAATGTTGTTCCTACAGCAAGTAGGTCTGAACTGTTGGTCAGTTGAAAAGTTATGCCAAAATTAATAAGTAGCAGTATTTGTTCGAAAATAGTCACATGTATGCAGATAACATGCCTCTCTTCTCACCATGTGCTCATCTAATAGGGCATTATATACCTGTATACAGTGGGTGTGAATTTCCATGAAGTCACAAATCTCTTGCATTATTATTTCAGGGTGCCAGGATAATCTACATTCACAACCGTCAGAAGTTGACTGAAGTTGACTGGGCACCTGCAGAAATAGACTTGAAAGGTATGGCAAAACATCATTGGGTTAAGATTCCTTGAGTTGGACATTTGTGAATAGTTAATAGTAATTTCAAGGCATTTCTTCGAGTCGGACATCACAAATAGCAAGAGAGCACTTCGTAAATGTCTATAATCTAGCTGTCCAACTCAAGGAACCTTACCCTACTTGTGACTCTTTACTGTTCAATGTCAATCCAGATGGAGTGAAGATAATTTTGCTACAACATGATAAAAATCACAAAAAATTTTTTTTTTTTTGTGAACCTTGATTTTTCCTCAAGTGGACACATTTTGAGCTCTGGTGTACTTATTTCAACATAATGACAATGTTGATATTTTTTGTCAATCTGGAATAGGGAATTTCTGGATGTATGTTAGGGCAGTGCGATGTTGGAAAATTTGATGTGTACAATTATAACTCTAAAATTGTGGCATTGATCTTTTTACAATATGAAGTTTTACCTCAATGCCACAAAGTAACTCTTGATGGTTGAATGATCTTGTGACTTGATAAACTGAGGTAACTGTTTGTCTTTTAAACAAGTACCAATGCAGTCTTGCAACCAAGGAATTTTAGAAAGTTTTGATTGAACATGTTGAACGTTTATATTTGTATACATGTGATCCCAAGGAGTTTATTTTTACTGAAGCCCCCATCATCACGTGAAAACAAAAGATCTTCAGTATTTTGATAAATTCTTTCAGCTGGCTGCAGTTTTATTATACCTCCTATCTTTTTTTTTACAGAATTGGGCTTTTCATATTCATTTTATATTAATTTTTCAGACATTCAAAGAACTTAGGACTTCAGATTTTATTTTTAGCTCTCAAGATTTGCACTTACAAATTTTTCGTTAGGTTCCAACTGAATTCCTAGTTTCCATATATTAGGGAGTCTCAATTACTTAAAGCTTTTTTCTCCAATGTCCAGAATTTCTTGTTAATCGACCTTCTCAAATTCTAAATTGGAGATCTTCTAAAGGCATTTATTGATATATACCACAATTAAAAGTAATTTAGCTATATTATTTAGTTAGATTCTCAATTCTTTGTTCCAGATATTACCAGGATTTAGGAGCCTTTTCTTGCAATTTTTTGTAGCTATTTTAGGTTTCAGATTCCTATTTGTAGATGGTTTTCAAGGTATTTTTCCCTTGATTTTGGCTTCAGATTCATAGACGGTCAGCTCTTCAGGGTTTATTATTTTCCAGAAACTCCAGTTCCAATATTCTGTAATTGTTACTTCAGAATACAAATTCCCTTTTTTTCGTTTACCTCATTTCAGATTCAGAACGCCAAACTTTTCGGAGTATAATTCAGAATCCCTAATCCTGGTTTTTTTAAGAATTTACTGGAACATTTTACTTTTCAGGCTCTTAATTTTATTTGAAGACTCCCTTTCCCAACTTTGGATTTTCTACTATTCTTCCTTGAAGCACTCTGAGATCTTTTACATTTCTGATTTACCATTACATTATCACAAGTTTTCCTGATTCGGTTTCAGACTAACAATTCCAGATCATCACAAGTTATCGTGATTATGGAATTATTATAGGACTCTCAATCTGAAGTACATTCTTCTTCTTTTTTCAGAATTAAGCTTTACAAGTTCTTATTTCGATAAATTTCAAAATTTCAGATTCATCATTCCAGATATTTATTGCTAAATTTGACCCATTCAAACTAATAACTTGCAAAGAAAATGTTTGAATATTTGTTGACTTTGTATGTTTTCTTTTGCAATGAGCATCTGCTTCAGTTACAGTTTTGTTTGGAGATTAGCTGCTTTTTTGTTAAACTTGGCGCAAGGACTAGGTTTCATCTATAACTTGAGTACCAGAAGGATTCATTAACTTGCTTTCTCCCAACCACTTCCCAAACCAGATCAGACATCCAAGACCTAACCTGGTCAGTAAAAAGCTGCAGCAAGATTGTCTTTAGTGTAAACTAATGGAACACTTATTTTACACAAGCTGAATTAAACAGAACCTGTTGTGGTTGAAACATACCAGCAGTTTCCAGCTGTCTGCTTCTGAGACCCTGCAAAGCTTACCCTTTTCATGTGTTTTCAAATTATTTTTTAGGTATCAAATTATTTTTTCAGATCTGAGATGCACCTAAGATTATTTCATGCTCCGTATAAAGGAAACTTGAATTTGCATTTTGGTCTGGTAATCCAGACTTTGGCGTTTAGGAAATTGGGCTGAGTTGTAGAATTTAAAAATGTCCATATTTTGATGATTATGTAATATATGGGTTTGTACTTCGTGTTTCAGCGCATGTGTTTTGCAGAAGTCATGTTCACAGATCACCCGATATTTCACAATTTTAATCTCTATTCCTGTTAATGCTTTTAAAATATGATAAATCTAAATTACAGATATTTAAAATTATTTTTTGAATTTTTGGTAGGATGTCCAAGTATCTTGTTCCAGTTTTGTGTAATTACTTGATTTCTTTGATTCAGCCTTTTCAAAGTTTTGATTTTTTTCCAGGAATAAAGTTTTTTCGACCTTTAAAATGACCTTAAGGAAATCAGCTACAACCCGGATGGGAAATATCATAAAAGTTATATTTTCAGGTTTATTATGACAGTGTACCCTACAATTTTCACTATCCCCTTAGCTACATAACGAAGAACCCCCCCCCCCCCCACAAAATCAATCTATTACAGTTTCAGATTCCATATTTGAGATTATCACATGTGGAGTGAACTTTTTGGCATTGCAGAAATTTTGGCACAAGGGCTGTTCTATAATTTAGTGCATCTGTAACTCTTTCCCAATTTATGTGTTATTCCAAGTTTGGCTTTTTGGGTGTATATCATTTGAGTGCCTAAGTCGATCAACAAGGTCAAGTTTATGCTAACAACTTTAGGGTGTTTAGAAAGCTTCAGTGCGTGTAACTTTTGTTTACATTACATTCCTGACAATTAGAATGGATGCCAAAAAAAAAAACCGGCAGTGTTTTGTTATGATTGAACCGTCAGACCTAACAGACTTTAATTTGATTTCAGGTTGAAAATATGAATGGCTTTCAAAACGTAGTATACCCCCCCCCCCCCCCCCCCGGCCGCCTGCCCACTACAGGCAATGCAGCTTGACATCTGTGTTAAATGTGGGAAATGTCTGCAGAGAACAATTCAATCTGGCCAATTTGTTTTCTTCACCCCATTCCCTGATTAATGCTTTATTAGGCAGAGTCTGCTGTACGTAATGTTGTGTATGATAGGTAAGCTCTGACCAACTTCATCTCATCATCTCACTGCTTTTCCTCATTCATTCCTTGATGGCCCCCTTGCAAGCGTCAGTTTCATTGACTTTATAGGTCTCCTTCATAATTACTTGCATCGCAAATATCATCATTCCATTAATTGTATGTATGAATGTGAAAATGTACACCAAAATAATTATGAAAATAAATAATGTCAGTCTGTCTGTCAATCTAGCTGTCTGCCGTGTCTGCCGTCTCTGATTGTATCTATTACACATCAAGTCCGAGTCAAGCAAATTCAAGCAAAATTGTTTGATGCAGACCACTGTCAATTCCAAATCACCAAGGTGTGAACCCTTAAAAGTGCTTGATGCATTTGTAAAATCTTAACTATTCATTCATAGAAGTTTTGCATATTTTACCCAAATGTGGCGGATGCCCATAAGACACCAATGAGGGTTCTATAATGCTTCATTGTTCCTTCAAGCATCTTTAAGGTGCCAGTTGGATAAGCAGTTGTGCTTATCTGGCTTTCTTTGCTCAAAATAAATTTATCAACCAATCTTTAACGGGTGACATGTTAAGCCTAGAGGTACTTTCTTGAAATTTTTTAATATTTTCGTGCGATAAACCTTTATAAAGGTTAAATGCAAAACTTTTTCTAATGCTCTATGTGCAGCAAGCTGAAGAATTTCAAAAGATTCCATCTTGTATAAAGCAACTGCAGGCCAGTATTTTTGGAGAGATGTTTGGTATCATGGGTGATTTAGAATACATTGGCATAGTTCGCCAGACTGTAGGAAACTCTGGTTACTATGCATGTGCACAGATTGTTGTTTGGAGATAGTGGTGATACTGGCACATTTACATCATGATCGGGATAGCTCTTTAAATGGTAACAATGCCGACACTAAGTAATGTACCTGTGCACCTAAATATCACAATCTTTTCAGTCTGCTTCAGTTGGAAGGGAAGGAGGATATGTACCACTTATGAAAGTAACGACTGTAACATATCAGATGATTAGGCAAGCCGAGTACCATTCATTATGAAAGTGATGTAGGTTGTTAAATGTTCACAAAGCCATGCCTTTATTTGCGGGTTTTGTTAAATCTGATACCTATGCACCTAAATATGGCTATACCTTTTGAAAATGTGATACACCCCTGTGGACGCCACAGTTAAAAACGGGGGAATGTGCTGTTTCGAAAGTGTCAAGTCATACTTAGTGCAATATATTACAGGGACTAGCCATTCTTGAAAGTGTGAAACGCCTCTGGCCACTTCTTGTGGAAATGGAGGAAATGTACTACTTTCAAAAGTGATGACTCTCTGTGTGCATCAACAAACGTATCAGGTGTAAAATTAATTTGATTAGGCAAGTCGAGTACCATTCATTATGACAGTGGTGTAGGTTGTTAAATGTTCACAAAGCAATGCCTTCATTTGCGGGTTTTGTTCAATCTGATACCTATGCACCTAAATATGACTATACCTTTTGAAAATGTGATACACCCCTGTGGACGCCACAGTTAAAAACGGGGGAATGTGCTGTTTCGAAAGTGTCAAGTCATACTTAGTGCAATATATTACAGGGACTAGCCATTCTTGAAAGTGTGAAACGCCTCTGGCCACTTCTTGTGGAAATGGAGGAAATGTACTACTTTCAAAAGTGATGACTCTCTGTGTGCATCAACAAACGTATCAGGTGTAAAATTAATTTGATTAGGCAAGCCGAGTACAATTCATTATGACAGTGGTGTAGGTTGTTAAATGTTCACAAAGCAATGCCTTCATTTGCGGGTTTTGTTAAATCTGATACCTATGCACCTAAATATGACTATACCTTTTGAAAATGTGATACACCCCTGTGGACGCCACAGTTAAAAACGGGGGAATGTGCTGTTTCGAAAGTGTCAAGTCATACTTAGTGCAATATATTACAGGGACTAGCCATTCTTGAAAGTGTAAAACGCCTCTGGCCACTTCTTGTGGAAATGGAGGAAATGTACTACTTTCAAAAGTGATGACTCTCTGTGTGCATCAACAAACGTATCAGATGTAAAATTAATTTGATTAGGCAAGCCGAGTACCATTCATTATGACAGTGGTGTAGGTTGTTAAATGTTCACAAAGCAATGCCTTCATTTGCGGGTTTTGTTAAATCTGATACCTATGCACCTAAATATGACTACCTTTTGAAAATGTGATACACCCCTGTGGACGCCACAGTTAAAAACGGGGGAATGTGCTGTTTCGAAAGTGTCAAGTCATACTTAGTGCAATATATTACAGGGACTAGCCATTCTTGAAAGTGTGAAACGCCTCTGGCCACTTCTTGTGGAAATGGAGGAAATGTACTACTTTCAAAAGTGATGACTCTCTGTGTGCATCAACAAACGTATCAGATGTAAAATTAATTTGATTAGGCAAGCCGAGTACCATTCATTATGACAGTGGTGTAGGTTGTTAAATGTTCACAAAGCAATGCCTTCATTTGCGGGTTTTGTTAAATCTGATACCTATGCACCTAAATATGACTACCTTTTGAAAATGTGATACACCCCTGTGGACGCCACAGTTAAAAACGGGGAATGTGCTGTTTCGAAAGTGTCAAGTCATACTTAGTGCAATATATTACAGGGACTAGCCATTCTTGAAAGTGTGAAACGCCTCTGGCCACTTCTTGTGGAAATGGAGGAAATGTACTACTTTCAAAAGTGATGACTCTCTGTGTGCATCAACAAACGTATCAGATGTAAAATTAATTTTATTAGGCAAGCCGAGTACCATTCATTATGACAGTGGTGTAGGTTGTTAAATGTTCACAAAGCAATGCCTTCTTTTGCGGGTTTTGTTAACTCTGATACCTATGCACCTAAATATGACTACCTTTTGAAAATGTGATACACCCCTGTGGACGCCACAGTTAAAAACGGGGGAATGTGCTGTTTCGAAAGTGTCAAGTCATACTTAGTGCAATATATTACAGGGACTAGCCATTCTTGAAAGTGTGAAACGCCTCTGGCCACTTCTTGTGGAAATGGAGGAAATGTACTACTTTCAAAAGTGATGACTCTCTGTGTGCATCAACAAACGTATCAGATGTAAAATTAATTTGATTAGGCAAGCCGAGTACCATTCATTATGACAGTGGTGTAGGTTGTTAAATGTTCACAAAGCAATGCCTTCATTTGCGGGTTTTGTTAAATCTGATACCTATGCACCTAAATATGACTACCTTTTGAAAATGTGATACACCCCTGTGGACGCCACAGTTAAAAACGGGGAATGTGCTGTTTCGAAAGTGTCAAGTCATACTTAGTGCAATATATTACAGGGACTAGCCATTCTTGAAAGTGTGAAACGCCTCTGGCCACTTCTTGTGGAAATGGAGGAAATGTACTACTTTCAAAAGTGATGACTCTCTGTGTGCATCAACAAACGTATCAGATGTAAAATTAATTTTATTAGGCAAGCCGAGTACCATTCATTATGACAATGGTGTAGGTTATCTTTATTGGCTTCTCTTGTTAAGTCTGATACCTATGCACCTAAATATGAAAACTTTTTGAAAACGTTAGAACCCCCCTATGTGGCATTTCAGCTGAAACCAGTGTATGTGCTGCTTCGAAAGTGTGAAACACCTCTGGCCGCTTCTTGTAATAAAAGGGAAAATGTGCTACTTTAAAATTTGATGAATCACTGTCTGCACAAACAAACGTATCTGATGTCAATAAAGATTTGATCCGGTACAGCCAACCACCATTCTTTGATAAGGTGGTATTTATCATTTAAAGTTTACGAAGCTATGAATTTTCAATCTGCAATGCATTTCTTCTTTGATACAATCAAGGTACTGTCGTACGGTCTTTCCTTGTGGTTGTTAATCCAGCAGTCGCATTGCCCTGTCATATTGGCCGACTGTGCTGCGAATTAATAGGCCAGCTTTATGTAATTTTCTAAAACCTCAAGTTATTTGATGGTTGTAATGTACATCATTTAGAAGTTAACTAATCTTGATATTGATACAAAATATGACACAGCTCAGACCTTTAGACTAACTATGCTGCTGATGAACAGGCCAATAATGTGTAGTTCTTTTTTACCAATTGTTGCCTATTACTATTAGGTGGTTGATTAAACAAGCAGCAGAGGCACGGGTAGAAGTAAACACTAAATTCATGACAGACATGATCATTGAAAGGCATGCAAATTAATACAGTGCATCTGTATGCTAGCATATAGCACAACACAAAGGAATATTGGCCAAAATGTCCTAATGTGTGCATTAATATAATTTTCACACATTATATCATTCTTCAAATTCACAATCATTGTTGGGTGTTCTCTGTTCTAATAGATGAAGAGCCATTTCAATTTTCATCAAATGTTTAACTTCTGAAATCACTTGTGGTAATAAACAATGTATAATAGTTTGTGATCACCTCTATTGACGTATGTTAATAATAAAATAAAATATATTCATTGTGACACAGAGGAACTGTGATTGTGATTATTGAATATTGATCCGAATGTGTCGCATTTCTTGCTACCTGATCCACCTTTTGCCTTTAGATGAAGAACTTTTTTCAGGTCCATTGTATGGTGTTTGGTGTGATCCAATAATTTATCAGCCACGAGTTTTCATATGATTGAGGCCTTTGCCTTTTGTGTGTAGTTTCAGGATATAGTTTGGAACCCTGTTGCCAACCCGCGCAGACCCACTCCTTTGCTTTCATATACACAGCTGAAACTGCGCAACCGCAGCCTCAGTGAACAACTCATCCAGTCCAAGCCCATGGGACTTTTTAAAAATGGAGACGGGTTGTATCCAGTATTCTATGCTGGGGCAACTGAAAGACCCTGGACATCCCTGAATTAATAGGGTGTGTACCAGACTCTCACTCTCGAACTCTGCTCAAATCAAACAAACCAATGTATCATCACATCTGCCATATCACTTAAAAGCCCAGATACTGCTCTCTCTTTCAATTCTCTTTTCAGAAAAAACAAGACACATAAGAAACGAAAAGGACACAGCCTCCCTCCGGACATCGACCCAAGGACCAAGACTCAAGACGAAGAGCCAAGACCCAAGCTGGTGACCCGATGGACCCCTTCCCAAGTGCCCCCCCCCCTAAAGAACAATGAACTCACCCAGGTGGCCCAAAAATCTAATCCTCGGAGAAGAGAACAAGGCCACCCGGGTTCCTTATTAATGACTCTATCAAGGCTGCAGGGGCTTCATGCCCAAATTAGCCTTTGGCCTTTGGCCCAATTGACATTTTGATTGATTGGTCAACAATGGCAATCGCTGCGAATTGGAGACATAGCATCTATACATGCTATAGCACCATATTGCGAAATTGAAATCTTCAAGAGAACTAGTTATCATCAAGTGACATAATATTTTATAATTACAAACTGAAATACTATGACAAAAATATACAAATATTTTCCGGCCTGTTTAACCTTGTCAACCAATAAACCAGTTGTATATTTGTCTTGAGATTGGCATAAGGGACCTTTCAGAATTTATGACTGGGGGGGGAGGATGGGAGTTTTGCCCGAGGAGTACTTACTTTTCACAAGTGTTTCAAGGAGGGGGTAATAATTTTTGACAGCACTTCCAAGGGGGAAAACATTTATAACAAGAAAAAATGTTTAAAAACATGCATAAACTCACTTTATCTAGACTTTTTTATGCGCAAAAGTCCGCGAAATGACGCGAATCTGTACGTGTGACCTTGTATAACAGTGTAAATGTGCTTATTGCTTTGTATGTCGAGGAGGGGTACTAAGAATACACATGAAACGTAAGGGTGCAGTTCTAAAAATACGCATGAAACTTAAGGGGGGTATCAATTTTTGACGGGAAGTTCCAGCAAAACTCCCACCCCCCCCCCCCCCGAGTCATAAATTCTGAACGATCACTAACTGAAAGGAATTGTTAGGGTCCTGGGACCCTTCAGAAATTATGAAACGGTGAAACATTGTAACTCAGCTGTTTACCTTTGATTGTTGATGCTAAATGAAAATTTGATGTGCATAATCCATCTATAAATAAACTAGGTCTATGTGTCAATCTATCCATCTGTATCTATCTATATTTATATAGAGAGAGGTTATCATCTTTTCAAATTTTTTTCTGCTTGGTTGGCTCAATGAGAACCATGGGCGTAGGAGGCAGGGGTCGGGAGGCTGCAGTACCCCAACAATTTTGGAACCACAGTTCAAAATTTGGGGGGGGGGGGGGGCACACCAAAAATATTGGTTATATTTTTGGGTGACCCCCCCCCCCTCAAATTTTTTACCAACTACACCTGTGATGAAAACTTTTCAGTTTTATAAGCAAGCGGCAATAACCATAAAATTTGCTGTAACTAATACTAATTTGTCAGAATTTATGGATAATTTATGAAGTTCAAAGTTGGATATGAAGTTTAAAACAGATATTATCAATTCAGACTACTTGAAGTGATTTGATACTTTTTGCATGATTCGTTTTTGTTCAAATTCTCTAATTGGACGGTTAATTAAAGGCTGTGTAATTCCCTTACTGTTGGTAAGAATTTGTTTTAAAAGAGTAGTAATTCTTTGTAATCAAAATATAATGTCACATCAACAGTGTTCCTCGAGGATCATACTCTACCCTTTATTATTAATTCTAAGGGTACTTTTTGATTTAGTTGCATTAACAGGAACAACAGCAAAGCTATCAAAAGTATAACAAGAAAAAATCGACACTGAAATGAAATTGAAAAAGTAGATTCGTTAAAGGATGTTGGGGTCATGGTACAGTTCAGTAGATATTTTTTGTCTATGATTCTATGTATCAGAACTATATGGTTGTCCTCTTTTTGAGAAGAAAAGTCAGATTCGTTTCCCTATTCTACACATAACATTGACTAAGTTCAAATTGTCAAATGTGCATGCATCTAAAAGAAGGGTATTTTACACCTAAAATTTGTCATATTCAGAATGGTTTGAAAATTTCTCAAATGGACACAATGGAAGATTTTGCTCTCCTACGGTCCACAGGGGTCTCGGAGGCCCCCCTCTAACTTTGATGCTTCGTCTTTGAAACAAAAATTGACTTACAAGTTTTACCGGCACATGTAACCTTTCCTTAGTTGGAAAGGAATCAGATGCAGTTTTAATTTAATGGTTCCTAAGGGCCTCAGAGGCCCCTTCCCCTGCCCATATCTTCCATGTCAACGTTTTACCATTTATAATTAATGATAATGGCTCAAAATATTCCTTAGGACTTAAAAGACAAAGATTCATAATAGATTTGAGCACATATTCAGTTTAAAAAGGCATGGAAGATAATTAGTATCAATCTAGAAATATCTGTTTAGCTGATACCATGCAAAATAAGAAGCTAAAACAGGTCATTTTACAATAATGTTACAGCACACAAAATCTCCATACTACAGTTCCACAATGATCTTAAATAAGGAGGCTGAGTTGTCATGAATCAAACGATTAGTATTTCACCTTCTGGAATATAAATGTATAGTGCTTGGCATAAATAGAGAGAATTCTAGAGGGGGGGCCTTAGAGTCCCCTGTGGACCGTTCGTGTCACAAAATGTGGTGGACCATAGCTGACTTTGTTTCTCTTGTAAAATGGTATGTGATGCCACCTGAATAGATGTAAATTTGATCATGGACGTTGAAGGCATAACAATGGCAATTTTATTCTAAGATCAATAAATATATGTAATTTACAATGTAGAGGGAGCTACTATTATAATTTTTAATTTAGTAGTTGCTTCATTTTTTCAGTTGTTTAAAAAAATATTGATTATAACTGTATCGGAATCATTACAATCAAAGATGGATTATGTATCAAAACATGTCAAGGAAGAATCATTGACTCAGATTAGCAGACATGTAAATTTGGACTGCAATCATAAATGCAAGTCATTGAAAGCTCGAGCAACAGCACAGGCTGTCAGGGAACTGTTGGATTGCCTAGAAGGCACCATGACATGTGGACTATCAGAAATGGAAGCATATGAACTTATAAACATGCTATGTATGTTGTGACAATTTGTATACTTTTCGTTAAATTGCCTTTCTCATAATATCTAACTGATTGTTTTGCTTGTACTTTTTGGTACGAATAAACATAATAATAATGATAATAATTACTCAATATTTGATATGACATTTGTATTACTTCTGTATTATGTGTTGTGTGATACACATGGAATTGTATGTTTGTGATTTGTCTAGCCCTTGGGCAATGTCAGAGAAAACCAAAGAGATTAAACTTAATAAAAATATTATATGAAACCAATATGAAGTTTTTATTTGTATATTTTAAATTTATACAAGCTTTCATTTTAATCATCTTCACTATATTATCTTGCAAAAATGAACTTACTGGGCAGTTTTAATTTACCCTACTTTCCAAGTTATCATTTAGAAAACATCCTGGGTAACAGTGGCGGATACAGGCTGAAACAATGCCCGTCTGAGCCCACAAATTGAGTAATGATAATAACAATTTTAACGAGAATTATTTCTAGTATCATGACAACTTATTTAAGGGACACCATATTTGAGCATACAAAACCTGTATTTGAAAAATCTATTTGTTAAAACAAGGAAGAAAAATGGGAAGAAGGGTTCTAGAAAAGTATGTCCTAATCAAGTTCATACTGATGGCAGATGCCCCAAATTTAAGTGATCGAAGAAAATGAATTACTGTTGAAGGCTGTGACAGGTCAGCACCTGTTGAAACACCTTTGTCGACGGCTGTTGACTCTCGTCGACGGCTGTTGACTCTCGTCGACGGCAATCGACAATGCATTGCCGACTGCAGTTGACTGTTGTCAACACCTGACCAACAGTTGTCAGAATTTTGACAGGGAAAAAATGCCATAACTATCTATCTATCTATCTATCTATCTATCTATCTATCTATCTATCTATCTATCTATCTATCTATCTATCTATCTATCTATCTATCTATATTAATTAAAGTGGTGAAAAAACTTTAATTAAGAAAGCAGAAATGCCACCTGTACTGGTTAAGCAGAAAGTGAAAATGGGCCAAAAAAAAAAGAAGGGAAATAGCACCTTGCTTTTATGAAGGTGTTTAAAATTTACAAGGGCCAGGACCGGATTTTTTTTTTGGGGGAATTTGTCAACTTTTTTTTTTTGGGGCTCTTTTCATTTTTGCTCTTGTTTGTCATCGCAAGAGTTTTTTTAGTCAACATAAGATGTGTACGTGGCCAGCTCTTTTTGGAGGATTTGGTGGCCCTTAAAAGGGCCAGGGTTTTTTTTTTTTTTTCAGACGACTTGAACAGGCATCACTTCCTTGGAGAGGGCATGTTGACTTGGCTCCACTGGAACGACAATGGAGTTTGCCGCTGGTGGACAACTGTCGGCTGCTGCTGCTGCTGTAGAGACTGCTGCTGCTGCTGTAGAGACTGCTGCTGCTGCTGTAGTGGTGGCTGCTGCTGCTGTAGTGGTGGCTGCTGCTGCTGTAGTGGTGGCTGCTGCTGCTGTAGTGGTGGCTGCTGCTGCTGTAGAGACTGCTGCTGTAGTGGTGGCTGCTGCTGCTGTAGAGACTGCTGCTGCTGTTGTGGCTGATGCTGCTGTAGAGGCTGGTGCTGCTGCTGCTGTAGTGGCTGCTGCTGTACTGGCTGCTGCTGCTGCCCAAAAGAGGGTCCGGGGAAGCCAAGCTTCTGGGGGCTGTCAAGCATCAGCTGGCTGAAGCTTAAAGATGACTGCTGCAGGGCTGGAGTCTGGCTTCGAATTGGCTGCAGGGACTGGAACTGGCTGCTGCTGCTTGGCTGGGACTGCAACTGCTGGCGTGGAGGCTGGGACTGCATCTGAAGACTTGGCTGCTGGGGCTGCTGGGCTGATGCTGAGTTGTTGGAGGCTGCTGCAAGTCCTCGTTGACAAAGGATGGAGCTGGACCAGGAGGAGGGATGTATTGGTGCTGCTGCTGCCCTAGGATCATCTCCACATTCTCTTGCTGCATCATCAGAAGGTTGAGGTCTGATGCACTTTGAGAAGGTAGTCCTGATGTTGTTCCTCCATTTGTAGACTTTAGCTGCTGTGATCTCCTTCCCCACTAGCAATGTCAGTTCTGCTGCTTTCTCTGCATCCAGTCTGTCCTTCTGTCCACTCTTGAAGGTGGTTGAGCCCTTGGTGTACAGCTGCTTGTTTTCCCGGTACCAGTCGATCAGGTCATCCTCCTGCTCTTCTGTGATGCCCAGTAGGTCCCTGGAGTTTGCCTTCCTGTAGCCCTTCTTCTTCTCCTTGTGGACAAACTGGCCATCGGCCTCCTGGATCAGCTCAACCTCAGATCCAGTGTTGTCAGAATCTTCCTTTGGCTGGTTCTTCCCTTGCTGCCCTTGGACTTGGCACCCTTCTTCTTGGGAGTATCTTCCTCTGTGGTGGCATCGTAGTTGGAGTCCAGGGTCTGCTGGTGGATCATTGCAGCTGTCAGAACACAGTCATCATCTTCATCATCAGCAGGAGTATCATCTGGAGGTGGAGGTGGAGGCTGGACTGCAGTCTTGGCTCGGGTCTGGGCTGGAGTGACAGGCTTGACTGGAGGCTTGACTGGAGGCTTGACTGGAGACTTGGCTGGAGGCTTGACTGGAGACTTGGCTGGAGACTTGGAGGTGGCGTGACGCTTGGCTGAAGGAGACTTGCCAGGAGTGCGAGGCCTTCCCCTTGGAGCAGTCTTGGTGGGAGTCTTGAAGACAGCAGCATCAGCCGACTGGGTGCGCTTGGTGGGAGACTTGACAGAAGCAGCAGCATCAGCAGCATCAGCAGGCCTGCCACGCTTGGTTGGAGACTTGACATCAGCATCAGCAGACTTGGGACGCTTCTTCTTGGCTGCAGCAGCAGTGGCAGGCCTGCCACGCTTGGTTGGAGACTTGACAGCAGCAGCAAGCTTGGCCAGGACTTGATCTTCAGCTTCTTCATCATCATCTTCATCCTCCTCATCAGGTTGTTGCAGCACTTTGGGTGGTGGCGGGCCCTCGAAGATGGTCTCACTGGTCACTGTTGATGTAGCAGTGGTCACTGCCACGATGCTGTCCGGCAAGCTGAACATGCTTGGAGACAATGTAACAGCTGTGTAGTCTATGAAAGGAGCTGGTGAACCAACTGGAGTTGAAGATGGAGTGGTCAGTGGAGTGTTGGCTGGATTGATGCCCTTGCTTGGTGCCCTCAAGGTCTTCTTCCCTCTTCCTCTGGGTCCCATCTTGAAGCAGGATCAATCAGAAATGAAGCAGGATGAATCAGCAATGAAGCAGGATCAATCAGCAATGAAGCAGGGATTCAGCAATGAAGCAGCAATTCAGTAGGCTGTGAAGCAGAGTGTCATTGAGTATAGATGCGTTCGTCTTGAAGTTCAGAGTGGTTATGGTGCTCTAGTGGCTGCTCTTCTATTTATATGCGAGGCGCGCGCCAGTGCGTCTCCATGGCTGACCCCCCTTTCCCGCCGTGGCACAAAAGGTCGACGCCGTGATGGTTTCAGTACCCCGCGGACAAAGGATTTTGCTAAAAATAGCCCCTCTGGCGCCACTCTGTCTGCTCCGGGAGGGGGTCCAGACGACGGCGCGAAGGTTTTGCACACGTCCCGGAGCATTTTCCTTGACGGCGGAGTGCAGAAGAACCGCGGGGTCGACCTTTTTGGCGCCACGCAGAGAATCCCGCTTGTTTTCCTAAACGGCGGGAAACTTTTTGCCCCTCAGTGGCGCGAAAACTTCGACGCAGTCTTACTTTTCTGATCGCGGCGTCGAACAATTTTGTCTGGTCTGCTCCCCCGTCGATTTTAATAAAATTTGTACTGGTTGAAACTTTTTTTCTGCTCCGTCGCGATTTGAAGTGACGGTAAGAAGCAGGATTCTCGACGGCGTGCAACCAAAAGATGTCCGGCGGGAAGCTAAAATGCCCCTGCGCGATACGTAAAAAGAGGAAATATTTTTCCGTCTCTCCTGAAAATACTTCGCCGCCGTTTCAAAAAGTTCTCCGGGAGCTGCCGTGAGAATGAAGCATTAGAATTCGTGTAAATATGAAATATTGCAATTCACGAATTTGTGTATATATGTAATTACGAACATTGCAACCTTAAACTTGGCTAAAACTAACTCTAAACCTAATTTTAACACTAAACCCTAATTATATAGCACTTCCACGAATGTTAGTATTGGCAGATACACGAATGAATAATAAAGCACATTCACGAGTGTTAGCTTTTACATCTACACGAGCACCTATACTCGTTTTTTCATGTCCACGAATTCGTACATGCTCGTTTTTACACCTCCACGAATTCGTGAACATGCCAAATAATGAAAAATATATACATGCCCACTCTCACCCAGTCTTAAAATGTAATTCCTAATAGTGTATGTTTAGCATTGATTTAAAAATCACTGTCATTTTTACCAATTCATGTACCTATTGCTCTTATTATGGCCAATAAAGAATTGCACTATACAAACATTTCTTCCAGAATATGTTATGCTCTACATATTCTGCGAAATATAATTAAGGCATCAGAAATTTCAAGTTCAGGCCCTGATTGTTAAAAAATGTGAAAATGTTTGAAGAAGAAATCGTAATGGTATCCACTTCTGCGATATATGATGTCAAACTCTGAACTGCATGCAGACATATTCAGAGATACCCTGGCGACATTTCGGGCCGGTGGCAAAATAAGTTGATGGACCCCCTCATTTCTTTTTCAGCATTATTCCATTTACACAAAGGTAAAAGGGCCCATTCCAATGCAGAGAGCTCTCATGTCAGGGCCTCAACCCCAAAGTTTGATTACAAGTACATGCTGTCACAAGCTTGGTCAAGGAGATTAATATTTTGACTTTTTTCTTGAATTTTCTTTTTTGGGACCTGGCATGTCCCCCCCACCCCCGCGTAGGCCAGTCCGCTCCTGGCCCTGATGATGTCATTGTTCAACTGTAAAAAAAAAAAATCTCCAAAAGACAAACTGCTATGAAATAATAATATCATTAAGGTTTGTTATTTCTAAAAAAAAAATCAAAAACTTCGCATGAAGTGTTGTACACCTGAAGCCTTCTTGTCATATCACGCACAACACAATCTTTCACATGGTTCCTGTTGGTTCCAATGCACGCACCTGTTACAATTGCAAAAAGTTCTGGATGGAGTCAGATATCTGATGCCGTGTTAGAGAAGTTATATTCAACGGTTATTTCTGGCGAAGAACGCTATATATGGTTTGTACCTGTCACAGGTGCGAAAACAACTTCTCAGGATAAATGCGTGCCATTTTTGATCAGTGGTAAGATATGCGGACCATATTCAATGTTGACAGGCCAATGACCCTAAAGCGCCCCGATATCTTAGAAACATCAACGACACAATATTTTTTTCACCTTTGCAGATACACCATGCAGTTGACAGATTGAGCATAATATTATTACAAGATGCAAAATTGGTCAATTGGTCTAGTGAGGCCTTTCCATGGTTTTACATACATGTACCTCTGCAGGCAGGGGGGCAGAGGGCACGGCAGCAGGCATATAGATAATTTCAGGCCAGTACTCGGCCACAATTGCGTCATATACTTACATCCAATTTGGTACACATACCAACATGGTGTGACTGTGTCTTATAAAGTTATTCACCCTAAAGTCCTAAAGTATTACCATATTTCTGAAATTGCAGTATGATGTTACTATCATGTTACTGGGCTTAAATGCTACAAATCCCACCAACAAAAAGTGTTCTATCCGCACTTGATTTTTCAGTAGGGCCAATTGAATTTACATTAAAATGTTAATAAAAATACTTAAATTATTCGTTTTTATGGATAAAAAAAAATAGCTAGAGTATTACCATGTTTTTGAAATTCTATCCCGATGATCCTTACTTTATTAACTGTAAATTGGTAAAATAACAAAGTGTTCCATCTGCAGCCGTTTTTGAGCTGTGGTCAGTCAAAGCTACACACAACAGGAAAATTTAGCTGTACTGTCTCTAATCCACCAGGGGCATGACGTCACAATGGGAGCTTGGCTACTGTGACATCAACTGTGGTGACGTCACAATTGAACAACAGACAGTCATGTGATTCTGTAGGCTTTGTTCATAGCAACCAGGAAAGCTCAAACAAACAATAAGTGTCTCTGGTGTACTTCAGGGTTAGTAACTTTAAAGATGTCTTTCTCTGAAGGTTTGCTGCTACGCAGCCAACGTTTCTCTTCCTCCCTGATGGTTTTTTTCTTCACTCATCCATATGCAGGGCTCAAATATTCAATGTTGTAATAGTGTGTATGTGTCAACATGCAGTTTGTCCGAAACTCAATAAAAAACAGCAGCATGAGTGAAAGGAAAACAACGTTGTAGTTTGTGAGTTTAGTATTCATTGGAGGCATTGATCCAAGGCGTACGAGTAAACACCCACAAGAACGTAAGGAAACTTTATAGCTACACTTGATAATATTGTGCAAGTACAATAAGTATGTAGAAATAACAAAAAATCAGCTAATGGTCTGCCCTGAAGATACAAACAAAATTTTTAGTATTTTGTTATGTATCATAGCTGAAGGATTACTAAAAAAAGTCACACATTACACTGATAAATAACCAGATGAAAGCATTGATTGAGGTCTTAGTTTTTGGCCAAGTTACATAAAAATTGTATCTGGAAATGGCATCCTCATTCATATGACTTGTGGGCAGGAAAGGTCAGAGGTGGAATAATACTCTTGATTCTTCAGAGGTCCTCTTCTACCTGGAGGTCTGGATTATCTGTAGGCCCTGGTAATTGCAAACATAAAGTCACCACCTCTGATGCAAGCAGACGAACGATAGGACACAGCTTTTAGATGTGTTTGGTAACATAAAGAAGGATTTTGACATAGAGACTTTTTCACCCATTCCTTTATTAGAGCTGGGGCACCTCACGACAGTGTGTTATTAGCATGCCTATATCAGTATAAGCTCCTGGTTGCAAATCTTTTGTGACACTTAGATTCATCTTTTTATGCAACTGGGAGAAAATGTCTGTTATGCTGCCAGCTGGGTTGCCAGCCAGCCCAATCGTCATTCAACACCTCCCAGCCAGCAGACATAAATCTTTTTTTTTTCCCAGCCAGCCACCTCAACTTCTTTCTCATTACCTGACTGCAAATTTCATCGGTTGGATGCCAAAAATTGGATCCCAGCTGAAAACTTTGCCAGCTGGGAACATCCCACCTGACAGTCTGCCAGCCAGCCAGGCGCCTGCTGCATGACAGATAATTGGTATAGCAGATCATGGGGTGCCCCTGTTAGCAGCACATAAAATATTGACAAGTGGTTTTTCAGAGTCCGTCCTACTCTCTCCCAGGCAATATTTTCCAAAACAAGCCTATCCATCAGTTGTAGTTGACAGATCTGTACTGGTCTATGTACATGCTGTGCAAAAGTGACACGTCCAGATAGGCTGCAGGGGCGGACTGGCCTATGTGGCAGAGTGGCAGCTGCCACGGGCCCATCCACTCAGGGGGCCCATTCAAGATGTAAAAAAATATGTTTTAATCGATAAAAAGCTGATAAGCAAAGCTTAGACATCAGGTTTATGATTTTGTGATGAAACAAAGTCAACTGAATTTGACAAAGCCTCTCGCATGGGCCCCCATCCTAATAACACCTTTACCAAACTAAATATGCTGTAGAATTTTGTGTTTATCTTTTGAAATAACTCTGACGGTAGGAACTTCGGGGGCCCCTAGATTTATTTTGCCACGGGGCCCGAGATGCCGCCAGTCCGCCCCTGATAGGCTGTCATGACAAAACAATTGATCTTCAATTTCCATGAATAGATATGAGATTTATTGATTTCAAAGGAATGATATTAATGTTCTTGTATACGAAATACAGTAAAAGTTATGCCAAACCGCGAATCCACGATTTCGCGTATGGTTGATTTTACAACAAAATGTTCAAGGGCAACGTTGCGGGTCTAAATCTTGTTAAATTTTGATGAAATTTGGCGTAGATCTTCCTTGTAAGTCATAGAACAAAATGTACACCCAGACAGATCAATGCTTTGAAGTTCATTTTTTTGATGCACCCTATTAAAGGACTATCTCAATAATAGAAAACAACATGTAGAATTTGGTGAAATTACTTCCAATTACTGTAACATAAACACAGGCGTACCACAAGGCTCAATCTTGGGTCCGTTGCTCTTTATTATATACCTAAATGATTTAGTTAATGCCACTACAAATTTTCATCCTATTATATATGCTGAAGACTCAGCACTCTCTGCAACTTTAAATACTTTTAGCCTATCCACGGAAACAACAGTTACTGAAGAAGCCATAAACGGAGAACTAGATAACATAAATAACTGGTTTAAACTCAACAAACTCTCTTTGAATCCTGACAAAACTAAAGCCATGTTATTTTATTCACCTCAAAGGAAAGTAGATCCAACAAATATCAATATAAATGGAGTTCCCATAGAATTTGTTGAACATTTTAACTACTTAGGCATAGTGCTAGATAGACACATATCCTGGAAATTCCACATCAACACAATATCCCGTAAAATCTCTTAAACAATTGGTATAATGTGTAAGTTTAAAAAATTTCTTCCGCTTAATATATTGCTTACTCTTTATAATTCCCTCATTTTACCATATCTAAGCTATGGCATATTAGTATGGGGAAAACAAGCGCATAAAATTATGAAACTGCAAAAGAAATCTGTGAAAGTTATTACCAATTCTAAATACAATTCCCATACAGAGACGATCTTTAAAAATCTACAGTTATTGAAAGTAACTGATCTGTGTGCGCTGCAGGAACTCAAGTTTGCCTTCAAGCTGGAAAATGGCATGTTGCCGTACTATTTCAGAGTGTCGATGTTTACAAGGCACTCTGAAATTCATAATTATTCTACAAGAAATACACAAAACTTTGCAATTCCCCTCAATCGTCATAGTTTTACTAATAAAAGCATTAGGTATCGTCTCCCTGTTATTTATAACAACAGTCCTGAATATATTAAGTCGAAGATATTTACTCATAGTATGGAGGGTTTTACCAGATATGTGAAAGCAGATATTATTTACAATTACGATATGCATTGTTCTGTCAGAAATTGCTACATTTGTCACTCCACTGACAACCTGTTGTAATCTCTATTTTTGTGTTCTTTTGTACTTAGTGTATAGGCATCCTTCATGAATCATCTTGACCACATCACTCAAATTTCATTCTCTCGATTTATCAAAAAAATTACATATTATTTAATGAAATGCTATTGAATTAGAGCACCGTGTTTGTCAGGACCTGCAGGGCATTAACAAGAACATTAAAAACGGGGAGCACCTCAGTAGCGACAGAAGACTGTCTTGGAGGGGTCTCCCCTTTACATATATATTATTAATGCTAAATGATTGTAAAAGCTATGAGTGTTTTTTTTGTTATGTAAAGGAATAAACAAGGTCTGAGTCTGAGTCTGAGTCTGAGTCACTGCATTGGAGCTCTTGTACTAGTGCATTACATTTTATGTAAGAAATTTATGCACTTGTACTAGTGCAATAGAAATATGTTTATACCAAAGAATGCAGCACTTGTACTAGTGGAGCACTTGGTACAGTTTTTGGGCAAAAAAAGGGGGAACTAGCACCTTGCTTTTATGAAGGTGATGACTTTTAATGAAGACCAGGACCGGACTTTTTTTTGGGGGGATTGTCAACGTTTTTTTGTGCTCTTTTTTGGCTCTTTTCGGTCAACGAAAGCTCTTTTTTTTTGACAACATAGGATGTGTACGTGGCCTGCCCTTTTGGGAGGATTTGGTGGCCCTTAAAAGGGCCGAGGGTTTTTTGTTGTCTTTGCTGGACCTTCTACTTCTGTGGAGAAGGAAGGATAGTCTCACCCCAACTTTGTGAAGGGGAAGGCTGGTGCTGCTGATGGGCAAGCGGTTGACCATAGCTGGGTCCAGGGTAGCCGTACTTTTCTCAGTCAGCATCAGTGTCAAGGATTCTGGGCTGGGCTGCATGATGGTGTAGCTCGGAGTCTGGCTTCCTGCCATTGGCTGCTGGTGATGGAAGTGATGGCTGCTGGTGGTGCTGCTGGTGGTGCTGCTGGTGGTGCTGCTGGTGGTGCTGCTGGTGGTGCTGCTGGTGGTGGTGCTGGTGGTGGTGCAGCTGGTGCTGCTGCTGGTGCTGCTGCTGGTGCTGCTGCTGTTGATGAGAAGGCACAAACGTCGCAGGAGGAGGAGGTGGCATCTGCTGGCGCTGATGAACCTGAAGAGGCTGGAAGGTTTCCTCCTGACGGCCGCGGATTTCCATCTCCCTTTGCTTGTCGAAGAACAGGGCAGTCTCTGCAATGGATTTCACCATTGGCTGTCTCAGTTGAGGGCTGCAGCGACGTCCCACGTTGTAGAGGTCTTGGCACTTGATTCTCCAAGCCTCCTCATCGTCGTCCTAATCCTGGTAGTCGGGGCACATCCTGCAGCCAGAGCCCGAGGTCTTCCTGGAGGTCATGGCGTGCATGCTTCCAGCTATGACGTTCATGGCGGAGGTCATGCCTTCATCTGTGGCCTTTCTCTTCCTTGACACGATGTCTCCAGGCTTTGGCACACCAGGGAAGACTTGGGATTGCTGGCTGTCAGGTCTGGACTGTGATGGCTCTTCTGGGAGGTCCTGCAGGTCATAAGAAGGTGGCAGGGAATCTTCAGGGTTGTAGCTCTCCCCGGACTCTGAAACTGGTCTGTTGATGGACAGCGGGGAAATGGCGGACAGCTCCTTGCCTGGCTTGTGGACGATGGAGTCCTTCAGGAACCCACAGTTGGCTAGGATGAACTGGTCCCTCTCTGTTGGGCTCTTCCTGCCGGCTCCTGAAGCTTCAGGCTTGACGAGTTTGGAGTAGTGCGTCCTCACTGTCTTCCTCCAGTTGAAGACATCCTGGGCAGTGAACTTCGGTCCAAGCTCCTGGGCTTTGGCCTGGTCCAGAAGGAACTTTTCGTTGCCCTTGTAGCCTCTGGAGCCCTTCATGTACAGGACAGGATGCTCTCTGTACCAAATGAGCCACTTGTTTTCTTGGTCCTCTGTGATGCCCATGTAGTCATTAATGTTCTTCTTCCTGCTCTTCCCTTTGCCCTTCTTGCCCTTGGACTTGGCTTCAGGAGCTGCAGGGCCCTCATCATCAGAAGAATGCTCTTCTTCCTCCTCGAAGGTGTCGTCCAAAATGACATCTTGAAGAGCAATGACAGGCTGGCTCCGTTGTTTCTTTGCAGTCTTCTTCAGAGTCTGCTTTGGAGTCTTCTTTGGAGTCTTCTTTGGAGTGGACTTGGCAGCAGGCTGTCCGACAGCCTTTCTTGGAGACTTGGCAGGAGGCTGTGGAGGACCCTTTGCAGCAGACTTGGCAGCAGACTAGTCAGCAGGCTTGGCAGCAGGCTTGGCAGCAGGCTTGTCAGCAGGCTTGTCAGCAGGCTTGTCAGCAGGCTTGTCAGCAGACTTGGCAGCAGACTTGTCAGCAGGCTTGTCAGCAGGCTTGTCAGCAGCTTCCCCTTCAGCTTCTGATGAGGATTCTTCTTCAGTGCTGTCATCTTGCTGGCCCTGGTAGATGGTCTCGCTGACAACAGTGGCTGTGGCTGAACTTGTCTTCGTCTGGGTGACATCTCTGGCTGAAGTAGTCGTGAACAGTCCAGGTAGAGAAATTTGTGACAGGGCTGTCATGAAGAATTCATCTAATGCAGCATCTGAAGGCTCATGGAGAGGAGTTGCAGCAGGAGTTGTCACTGGAGTTGCAGCAGGAGTACTGCCAGGAGTGTGGAGTGTAGCCCTCATGCTGAGTTTGGTTGGTGCCCTGGTGAAGGTCCCTCTTCTCCTCTTTGGTCCCATGTTGGCAAAAAGTTGCATCAAAAGTACTACCAATTGTAGCAACAAATGTAGCAGCAAATGTAGCAGTTGAGTGTCGTGAATTGTAGGTGTGTTCTTCTTGAAGATCTGGGGGGGTATGATGCTCTAAATTTACCCCCTCTATATATATGCAGGGTGCAGACCAGCTCTTTTGCCTTGCTTCGTCCCCCCTTCTTCGCTGAAGCTGCGCCAGCCTCAGCGCGGCAAGAAGTTGACACGCAGACAAAGGGTTGATGTTAAAAATAGAACAACGCTCGCACTCAGGCGCCACCCTGTCTGCTACTTTGGGGGTCCAAAAGCCACGCCAAGGACCCTCACATTTGCGGCGAACATGTGACTTACCTCGACGTGTGTCTGAAACATGTGCCATGAGGCAAGAGCTTTCTGCTACGCTGCTGTTGCCACAGCGAAGCTGTTGTTGGCGTGCTTGCATCGCCACTCTTTCCCTCGGAAAGATTCAACCGGTTGAAACTTTTTAGACTTCATCGTCAAATTTCTAGGAATTGCGAAGCAAGACTTCTTAACACGGCGCATGCTGTTCATGTCTTGCCGTAAAGCCAAAATAGACGACGTATATGCTCAAATCTTTGCCCTTGCCTGGAAATTCGTTCTACGCCGTCGCTTAAACCCTCTGTTACGTCTCCGCGTGAATGGGGCATAAGTTACAGATAAAAGTTTCTCACCAAGTGCATGCACGTTGAAACACGTTGTCATACGTCAAGGGAGTAAATAATGATAGAGCGTGCTCAATAATTTTGGACACGTACACGTGTACATTAACATGCGGATTTCATTGCTTGGTACGTTATCTATGTTTTGAGTACAATGTAAGTCAGAGGATCGTTTTGGAACAGTTATCATCGTTCTTTGGTCGTTTCTCATTCGTCTTGCACGTTTTTTATGTTTTCCATAAGTTCTTCACGTTTCTCTGTCATTTCTCACACGTCCAATTTTATTTGTAAAAAGGCACTGCTTTCTACTGACAAAAGTAGCACAAGTTTTGTGTAATTTCTATGCATGTTTTAAACACGCCTTTAACTCGTTTTATGCACGTCCTGTGGGTGAAACAACCCCAGATTTTTTTGGGACTTGGGAGCAATGTTTTTCAAAAGCAAAAATCTGGGGTTGTTTCATGTGTAAGTTCCCCATGATAGCAGTTGGTTCAACATTGGGCAGTATGAGGGGGCCAACATTGAAAAATGATTGGGGAATTGACATCAGGACAAAGCCATCTTTCAGACAAGGGTTTTTTGTTGGGACTCTGTGGCCCGATTTCACCAACATGTTTAGACTGGTCCCAACTGTTAGAGACCAGTCTCAAGTGCAAAAAACATTTCACCAACCTCTGAGTTGCCCATACTATAAAGAGAAAAAAGACCCCAAAAATAAGGGTTATTACTTTCAATCTGTCATGGATTGAGTACATACGTAATTACTACTAACAGTCAGTTGATATTTGTAAAAAAATTAATTAAAAAAATTTATAATAAAAAATTAACTTTCAATATTTCACACGGAAATTGCTGCTTGACTTCCATTGGGTAGGTACATATGCGGGAAAAATATTCCCGTATTTATTCTACCCGATTTTCATAGTAAAAATTCAAATAAACTTACTAGAGACTGGTCTCAATTAGACTGCTGGAAGAGACTCGAGTCCTAAAGCATTTCACCAACTTTTTGAAGACCAGTCTGAATGCCAGAGAGACTGGACAGCTGTTGGCATGATTTTTTGGACTTAAGCCTGTTTGTTACTGTTGTTAACTGTTTTGAAGACCTGTTATACATGGTGAAGCAAGCTGAGTCTCTGATTGCCTTGTGCATTCAATAAGCAGGGGGAAATTTCAAGTGGCAAAGAGGGAGGGAGTTAGGGGGTTAGGTGGTTGCTACCCCCCCCCCCACCTCAGCATTGACCTTTTTATTTAATTAACATATTTATTTTCTTTTTCATTCCTCAGCCCTCCGGCTTCTGATGTTTTTCCGGATCTCCCTCTGCATCAGATGAGATGTTAATCAGCTGCCCCTTGCACCAGTGTCTGTGGTGGGCAAATAGAATATCCCTCTTATGGGGTAAATGTGTAAAATGTTAAGGACTCTCGCTCTCTGTCTCTCCTATCTCAAGAATCAAACCTCGTGAGCACCAAGAACTGGGCTTAGAGAGCTGTGCTTACCATATATATATATCAATATTTTCTATCTACCTTATCTATCTATCTATCTACCTTATCTATCTATCTATCTATCTATCTATCTATCTATCTATCTATCTATCTATCTATCTATCTGTCTGTCTGTCTGTCTGTCTGTCTAGCTGTCTGTCTAGCTGTCTAGCTGTCTCTGTGTGTGAGTGTGTGCCATCTGTGTCTATGTGTCTGTCTGTGTTTGTGTGTCTCTGTGTGTGTGTATTCTGTGTCTGTGCATGTCATCTGTGTGTGTTTCTGTGTCTATGTGAATGCATGTGTGTCTGTATTTGTTTCTGTGTGTGTGTCTGTCTGTGTATGTCTGTGTATGTGTATGTGTGTCTGTGTGTCCGTCTGTTTGTGTCTGTGTGTGTCTATGTGTGTGTGTATGTGGGTGTGTGTCTGTGTCCAACTGTCCATGACTCAGACTCAGACTCAGACTCAGACTGTATTTATTTGGCTCAAACACATTTACATTTATACAACAACAATTATATACAAGATTACGCCAGGAGACCCACCGAAGACACAAACACGGTCGCTGCTGGTGGGCCACCCTCCCAAAAAAAACAAAAAAAAAAGATGGAAAAGGTAAATTATTATATTATGATGACAATCATTACATAACGCTCACTGCATGGTTGGTTAGAGAATCATAAAAATAAATGAGTAATTTCAAATCTACATATGTCGAGCAAAGAAACTGGACAACATCAGGCTTTGTGCCATTAATAATTAATTTTCACAAATATAACAATTTGGAATACTACAACTTTCACTATAAGAATTTATTATATCATTTTTAATGTAATATTTAAATCCAGAAAAACTGTGTGTCATTATTTTTTCTTTGTACTTGTCAGGCATGGTATTATATATTTTAGGATATCTATAAGAAATGCTATTTCTTGCATATTCGTGTCTTACAGCAGGGACCCTCAGTTGACCAACTTGTCTTGTATTATAAGAATGGGAGAGCTCATTTTCTGTTGATAATTTGTTAAAATAATGAGGCAATAAATTTTGAATAAATTTGTATACAAATTTTAGATCACCCAGTGCACACATATCCCCGAATTTTAGAATTTTCTCATTTTTGAAGAGAATGCTGGTGTGAGCATTATATTTTGCATTGCATATTATTCTTACGGCTTTCTTTTGTAACATTATTAAGGTTCTAGATTTTTGATTCCACACAGTTACACCATAGTTTAAGTGAGACATAATCAAGGCATTATAAATTTGTAAAAGAGCTGATTTTGGAATAAAATTTTTAAGTTTTGTCATAATACCAAGAGTTTTCGATACTTTGTTCGAAATAACTGCAATGTGGCTTTTCCAATTCAAGTTTTCATCGACTGTAAGTCCTAAGAAATTAAAAGTTTTGACAAAATCTATTTTAATGCCATCTATATAAAGTTCAGGATAATTAACTGGTCTCTGAAGAGAATGAAAGATCATTGCCTTTGTCTTTGCCACATTTAGGGAAAGCTTGTTCAGTTTGAGCCATTTGCTAACTAGACAAAGTTCCTCATTTAATGCATTTATGTTTGAATTGTTATCAAGATTACTTAATGATGCAAACAGCGTTGTATCGTCTGCATACAGAATCATCTCAAAGTGTTTAGAAATTACAGGAAGATCATTTAAATATATTATAAAAAGCAAAGGACCAAGGATTGATCCTTGTGGCACACCACAATGTATATCAAGGAAGTTTGAAGTCACTCCATTATATTCTACATATTGTTTACGCTTACTTAAATAACTGTTCATTAACTCGAGTGTTTTTCCGTTAAAACCGTAATATTTTAGTTTATGAATAAGAATATGATGATCCAGTGTATCAAAGGCCTTTGACAAGTCCATGTATATATTAATAGGATAATTGTTTTGGTCCATATCAATGATAATCCTATCAACAAGTTCTAATGCTGCAAGCTCTGTGGAAAAATTTCTTCTAAAACCATACTGACTTTTATAAAACAAATCATTTTCAGAAAAGTAACAATATATTTGATTATACAGAACTCTTTCAAAGACCTTTGATACACTGGGTAGTATAGAGATTGGTCGGTAATTATTCATTAAGAAATTTTCATCTTTTTTATAAAGTGGAGTTACTTTTGCAATCTTTAAAGAATCAGGAAAAACTCCTGAAACCATTGATTGATTTAGGATTACTTGTAGTGGAATAGACAGTTCATTTTTTAAAAATTTTAGCAACTTATTTGAAATTCTATCAATACTGTAGCTAGTTTTAGGCTTTAGGGAATCAATGGCTTTAATTATGTCTTCTTTGTTTACCTCTTTGAAATCAAAATTGCTATTAGGTTGATTTTGCAAGAATTCTTGATATGACAGATTTAGTGGCATTTGAATGCTACTTGCTAAGCGTGGGCCTACATCGACGAAAAACTTGTTAAATTCATTGGCTATTACAAAATTATCATCTATTTGCGAGCCATTTACTAAGAAATATTTGGGAAAGTCAGAAGCTTGCTTGGTTTTACATATTATATCATTTATAGTTAACCACGTATTCTTTATATCTGACCTAAATTTATTGAAACAGTTTTCATAATAGAGTTTTTTGGCAGCTCGGATAGTTTTCCGAAGAATATTATTGTATACTCTAAGGTTATTTTGGTAAACAGGAAATAGGATATCATTTGATTCAGTTGATTTCAGTTTAATATATAGTTTATCTCGATAAGCTACTGATTTTAAAATTCCATTTGTCATCCATTTACTTTTCTTATGTTTATGCTTGTTATATCTCACATACTTCACAGGAAAATGCTTATTCATTAGTGGGGATAAAACATTAGACAAGTTTTTGTAGCTTTCATTTGGATCAACACCAATAATATTTGTAAGTGCCTGGACAAGACCTGGTTGATTTAACTCTTCTTTAAACTTCATTGCGCTGTCGGCAAAAGAAGGCAGTACTTTAATATATCTTGTGTCATTTTTACTGAACTGTAAATAATCTAGGCATATAAAACAAGGAAGGTGATCCGAAAGATTATTTAATAAGATACCCGAAGTGCTATCGGAGTATCCATCAGAGATTTTAACAAAAATATTGTCGATTAGTGTGCCTTTTCGATGAGTTAATCTTGTAGGTAAAGTTATTTTAGGTATATAACTATTTGAAATCATAGAATCTAAGAATTTTTTTACTAAATTATTTTCAGAACTCTTCAGTAAGTCTAGGTTAAAGTCCCCTGTAAGTATGGCATGTTTAAAATGTTGAAGTCTGCTGGTTAATTCTTCTAACTGGCTTATAAAGGTATTGATATTATCAGATGTTGGCCGTGGCGGTCTATACAAATTTCCAAGAACAAGTGTCTTTGATTCAGAAAAGCGGTTTTCAATATCAATCTCGATAAATTGCATATCAAAAATATCTGACTCAAAAATAACATCAGAAAGTCTAAAACTAAACGATTCATGTAGATAAATAGCAACCCCCCCGTGTGCACTGGATGATTTACCAACAGAAATGAGCTGATATCCACCAATTTGTAAAAGTGAGAGGTCACTGTCTGCTGCAAGCCACGTTTCCTGCAAGCAAATAGCACAAATTTTACTTTCTTCAGAATTATACATTTCGATATACGCTTTAAGTTCATTGAATTTAGCATTAAGAGACTGGCAGTTTAAACTTAATAAAGTAAAAACATTTGATTTATCATCCATTACATTCTTGAAATCTACATCTCGATAATATGAGGAATTTTGAAAAAGTGATGGCTCATTGTTTTCATTGTCAGATTCCATACTGTTATCATTAAAAATATCAATTAAAGAAGTGGTGTTGTCAAGTAACTGCTCATGTAGATTATCACTAACTTGTCTACTCATAAAATAATAGTATCATAGAAAACAATAAGTGAAGAAAATGATAATTCAGAAACACATAATGAAATAAATAGTTCTTTACCAACCAAGCAGTAAGCGTAAGTACAACCACATCAAAACACAGTCCAAGGAGAAATACTAAAAGAAGAAAAGCATAATAACAGTAAACAAAGGTTATCTTAGTGATTGACATTTCTATTCTTTCAATCACCTCTAGGTAATTTAAGAAGTAAGTAAATCACATAGCTAAACTTGATTAATCATAATGAAAAGTCATTGTATAGATAAGTAAGGAGAACAAAATATATAATAATAAGATTTCAAAAAATCAAAAAAAAAATAAAATAAAATAAAATATGGAAAATTTTGGAAAAAAAATAAATAAATAAATAAATAAAATAATTAAAGGAAAAAAAAAGATTTAAATATCATTCTTGTCATCAGTGTCAAACATTTAATATCTAATTAAATTTAGTACTAAACAACTTTTTAACTAGAATTAAAAAGAAATATATATATAAAAAAATATAAAAAAAAGGTAAAAAATAAATTAGCTTAACCAAAACATCACTATCCATCGGTTAATCAGTTTCAAAAATTCGGAGTCTGATTAGTTTGCATACCAGAAACATTAACAAAAAAGTAAGCAAAACATAGTTAACTTATACCAAAACACTACCAAACGTCATTATATAATTGAGACATAAACGAAAACTTAATCTAAGTCTACGCAATTAAAACTTCCCAATTCAAGAATAACGGCTTAAGTAAAACGTTATGCAATACATCACAAATGCCTATATTCAGTTAAAGAAATAGTTTATATACATATATATTATATGTATCCTTAAAATTAAGAAAAAATAATAATAAAAAATAAATGAAGAAAACTTATAGCCAAACTCAAAAACCTTCATGATGCATCATTGATTCAATCAAAGCAAACATAGCACTGTATGCAAACATTATCATAATTGATGTATTCCAAATTATTACTGCTTAAAAAAAGAAAATTGATGCATTGTATAAACACCAAACATGGGATTATGAAAAACAATATGTTACGCTGTAGTTCAAAACATGTAAACAGTAAACATTTTATCATTTATATGTTATTCTAGTAGGCTACTTAACCTGTGTTAGGGATTATATATAAGTAACAGCTTAGCAAATGATAAACAGAAAAAAACTTATACACTAAGTTATGGGTATGAACGGTACGCAATGTTTGAGTCAAAACAAAAGGATAAACTTATGTATGAAAGCAAAACATAGCCATATGTATTTCAAAACATTGAAATATTATTGGTTATCTCAACTTATTTGGATCTTAAAAAAATTAACATTAAGTTATCAGAAACAGCTGTTAAAACTTATCAATAGATCCATAATTACAAATCTCACATACCTTTGACGGACACTACAGAATGGTAAATACAAAAACTTATTAATAAAGTATAATAATAAAGTACTTTTATACTGAAAAAAAAAAATAATAAAAAAAATAATAAAATAAATTCAAAAACAACAAAAAATAAACTCAAGTTATACGGGAATTAATAATGACATGAACATATATATAGAAAAGCTAGAATGTTCCCTCAATCATTAGAAACACATTTAAGCTAGATTAAGCTCATTTCTCACTGTCCTTAGTATTTTGCCAAGCAAATTTTTGCCTGGATGGTTGTCTTCTGTTGCATTAGCCAAATCTTTGTCATTAAAAGTCAATCCAGCATGTGTGTTTATGCATGTGTGTATGTGTGTATGAGTTTGTGTAGGTGTGTGCCTGTGTCTGTGTGTCTCCGTGTGTCTGTGTGTCTGTGTGTTTGTGTGTGTCTATGTGTGTGTGTGTGTCTGTGTGTGTCTCTGTGTCAATGTGTGCCTGTGTCTGTGTGTATGTGTGTGTGTCTGTGTGTGTGTGTGAGTTTGTGTCTGTATGTGAGTTTATGTCTGTTTGTGTGTGTCTGTGTGTATGCATGCATGTGTGTGTGTGTGTCTGTGTGTGTCTCTGTGTCCGTGTGTGTCTGTGTGTCTGTGTCTGTGTGTATGTGTGTGTGTCTGTGTGTGTGTGTGAGTTTGTGTCTGTATGTGTGTTTATTATGGTTTTATTTCCCTGCCAAAAGTCACAGTCAGGTTTACCATCAATGACACTACGTGTCTTCAGGTGTCTTCAGGTGTCTTCAAGTGTCTTCAAGTGTCTTCAAGTGTCAAGTGTCTTCAAGTGTCAAGCGTCTTCAAGCGTCTTTCAGTGCCTCTCATTTATAAAGGGATGCAATAAGCTCACAGTGAGCCCGAACCATTTTTGGGGTTTAAAAAATGGCCCAGCATAACAATAGGCGCCATTACGTAGCTTAAGGTCAGACGAACAAGCAGATGTAAAGATAAAAAAAATCTGTTGGGAATTTTTTGAGATATAAATTTTTTTTTAATTTCTGACTTATCACACCCAGTATTTAGCTTCAAAAGTCATGTGGAAAGTCTTCTTGATGAGAACCATTTCTGCTATACCTGTTTTAAGGATAAAAATTTCATTCAAAAGAAATAAAGATATTTTCTTTGAAAACGCAAATTTACATACAGTTGCATTTTATATCAGGGAGGTGTGACAAACTCATGAATGCAAAAATTCGAAGTAAAGTGCCACTTTTCAAAAGAATTGCAAAATGAACATGTTCAATTATTCCAAGGGCATCAATTGAAATCATACTCAGCATGTTATGTACACACACATTTGACATAGCTTTTTTACTTGAATATTCTGAACCTGTCAATTAAAAAGAAAAACATCATTCCGAATCTGTGAGACTGTCATAAAAAACTGAGGTTAGTTAAATAATAACAAAACTTGACCTGTAATATACTGTTCGATGCCCATTCATTTGAATAACAATAGCTTTTTGAATAGATGAACATGCATGCATGGCACAACTTGATCAGTACAGCATTAAAATAACAAATTATGAAAGGCTTGGATATATATATATGTAATAAAGGTCTGTTTGAAGTTTCAAACCTGTGCATTGCTTGACATCAAATTCATTTACCCAACTTGAAAATACACTTAATTCTTTCATGAAATTAGAGTGAAAAAAAAACTAATTTAAGAACATTTGAATCTAAGGTTTAAAAACGTAAGATTCAAATGTTATAAAACCAATTGAGTACTGCTTCTTTAACACCAAACTGTGAAAGGCAGACACACAAGCATACATCATAGGATCCATGCGTGTCAAAAGAATGATAAATCTTGAGATATCGCTATCCTGGATATATGTGTATAACTCGAAATTTCTAAGAAAAATTATTAAATAATTAGTTTTAATAATTTATTTATAAAGATTTTGTGTCAGATATTTTCCTTTCCTTCTAAAAGTCATAGGTAAGGGCAGTAATGTTACATAGTACTTGTAATATACGAATAAATATGCAATTTAAGTTTATCACACACACACACCTCATTAAAATGTGACTTTTCTTGATAATTATGACATTCTGTATTTCAATTGTTATTTAAAAGTCAGTGATATATTGTTTTGAAGTTCAATCACGTGAAATTGTAATTTGCACCCAGGTTTGATGGAATATTACCGAAACAAAGGAATGTGACAAACAAGAAATTGAAAAATTGAAGTAACTCAAAGAATTCCAAACAGATTTTTTTGTTCTGTGCATCTGCTTGTTCGTCTGACCTTAAGCTACGTAAGGACGTCTATGGTTATGCTGGGCCATTTTTTTAACTCCAAAGATGGTTCGGGCTCACTGTGTAAT